>OY757936.1:25628942-25743942 GCA_963585895.1 Sepioteuthis lessoniana | reverse complement strand
GCACATTAGCCACTACACCATAGATACTTTCTTTACAGTTATATAGTTTCAAGTATTTCTAATTCTAATATTTACATGGTTTCAAGAGTATTATATCTATTTAATAAAAGTCATTTGTTTAATCACAGTTATATGGTTTCAAGTAACTAATAATAATCCTTAGTAAACAATTATGACATCAAGTAACTATTCTTAATACAAATAATTTAGTTATAAGGCATCAAGTATTGCTATCAAATACAAATAACTTTTAAACAGATTTATTTAACCCATAGATAGGACCCTAACAGGTACAACAACTCTGGGGCAGAGTGAATCTATGAGTAAAGGTAATGAAGAGGTACTCCCCATTACCTAAATCTCCAGAACTGGAACTTCATTACCAGATACAGTTTAGTGTAATACTTAAAACCCACTTTTTGCAGGGAATATTGTCAACAAATTGTAAACCCCACCAAAAAGACAGGTTGAATGTTGAAGATCTAATTTTTATACATGAGAAATAATTTTGTAAGGTTGAAATTCAAACATAAGCGAAGGACAGGAGGCAAATGATTTCCATAAATTAATAATCTCATGACCATAAGTCAAGCATAGACTTATAGATGAGTGTATAAGGTATATTGATATTAAAGAACAGACCTAAACTAATTATATGATCATATATTCACATAGGTACAGAGAGAATTTTCAAAGCCATACAAACCTAAGTAGACACACAGACATATTTATGATGAAGTAAAAACATATATAAAATGAAATTTATATCAATTCTAGAATGCATACATACATACATATCCAATCATATGGGCACCTTGGAGGGAGTAACAAGCTAGACTAGCAAATCTTTACAAGTGAGTTTGAGTCTCATTGGGTACCCCATTCATACGGCATTACTACATATCAAATCATCAGACAAAAGCCTGCAAGACACACAAGGAAGAAAGTAGGATGTAAAACAAAGAAGAAAGCGTACAAAATGTCGGGTAGCTGAAATGAGCCAATTAATGCAATCAACATACAGCTTGTGCATTATTTGGAAAAAAGAAAACAGCGACAACTTTCCCCACCACACCCGACAATCAGTAGAGCAGATGCGACTGCAAAGCGCACGTGCACTGCACTGTACTCAAGTTGTGCCGGTGCAGCAGAGGCTGCAGCAAGGAGAGGTAGAGAGAGGGGGATGACACGAGGGAGTGAGGTGAGAGGGAGGAAGGTAGAAGAAGTTGAAATAGGGTAGGAGAGAGATGGTAAAGCCAAGAAATAACTCCACTTAGAATTAGAAGAAAAGAGAACAAAAGAGCAAAATAAAGAAAAAAAATGCAGATAATTTGTATTTAAGATATAGTGGACTGCCATCCTGCATTGTCTATTATTAGCTGGTCATATTTACAGCCTCTCTAACCCCCACCCCACTTGTAAGGTAGGTAGGTAGGTAGACATATAAATATCTCCTTGCTGTCTTTTCTTGTGGCTTCCTCAGAGTGTGGTAAATATTTCCCACACCTACTCAGGTAAAAAAAAAAGTAAATAAATAGATAAATAAATACCCCACCCCACAAAAATGCTGAATGGATCAGACAAACAGATGATAGTGACAAAAAGGTGGGGATGGTACAGAGAAAAAGAAATATAAGATAAAAATAGAGACCAAATATTCCCAACAATAATATATAAAGTAATGTCCGTCTGTCAGTCAGCATGACTAAAAGTAAATACAAGAAGATGAGAAACTTCACCGACATAAAAAAAAAAAAAATCTACGTGCACATTTAATTGAAATTTCAGCTGGGGCGTGAGGGGGTGGATTGGTTGTAACTGAGTTTTTTTTAAGCAATATATAAAGGTAATGCTCTGTTAGTGGCAGAGTTTCAATTTGGTAAATCTAAGAAATGTAAAACTGTTTATACAAGACAAAAAGAATCCAAACAATGTGTGCCTCATTAGGAAAGAACATTCACACAGCACTAAAAAAAGAATACTATACAAAAAAGCTAACAGGTCTTTCTCTCTTGAATTAATTTCTCCTATTTAAGCTCTAAATGGCGCTTAATTCATTTTGGTGAAATCAGTCTGTTTAGCTAATTACACTCCCACGTACAAAACAATATTTGTGTTTTTGTAAGTCACTTTTATGTACTGCATTTAATAGCATATAAGATTCCCACTCTTGTTTTGTTTATGTTTTTCACCTCAACCACACAAAAAAAATTGCTTACATACAAAGTTGATGGTTAGTTGGTTGGTTGTTGGGTTTTATGGCATATCAACCTTTGTAGGTTATTTAATGCCAAATCCATTTTTATGCAAATAGTCCTATTTCAAATAATTCAGTTCAGCTTATGTACACAGTTTGGATGTCAAAACAGTTCTATTTAGCATAAGTACAGTTTAATTGTCAAAAATATTTCTCTTTCAAGCTATTCAGTTTAGTAAAAGAGTTCTAATTCAAATAAACCATTTCAGCATCGGTATGCAGTTTAGTTCTATTTAAATCCATTTTTATACAAATAATCAGTTCTATTTCAAATAATTCAGTTTAGCATGAGTATACAGTTTAATTGTCAAAAACATTTCTATTTCAAGCTATTCAGTTTAGTCAAACAGTTCCAATTCAACTAATTCAGTTTAACATAAGTATGGAGTTAGTTCTATTTAACCCATAGATAGGGCCCTATCAGGTACTACCATTCTGGGCTAGAGTGGACCTGGGAGCAATGGCAATGAAGGGGTGCTCCACATTCCCCAAAGCTCCAGCTGGAACCTGACCATCAGATTGTTTAGTGTCATACCAGGACACTTGTTGGGGGGGAGGCCTCTGCAGAGGTGCAGTCGGTATATTCTACAGCCTCAGCCAACTGGGCAAATACAAAGTTGAGGATTTTGGTTAGCTAATGTTTACTCAAAGAGCACATAAGACTTCCTGTTTCTCACTCACCCACCAAAATCACTATAAAATACCTCCCAGGTCTGATATATGAAATTGAGATATCGGTAGACAGCTAATATTTACCTAGATACTGTGGACTTACACAACTTGTACTTAATCCTGTATGGAGTTTGTTTCTCTCTGATAATGATCTGATTTCTGTATGTTTAAATGTCTCATCAAGGGAGATAACTACAAGTGTAGATTTTTTTTCAATCTAAAATTCTGACTTCTGCAGCTATATATTCAGAAAGTATGAAACAAAAACAAAATTTCCTAAAAGTTAATAGATGTATAATGTAATGTACTTAAATAATCTTGTTATTACAATCTAAAAAAGAAAACACATCAATATTGAAAATTGCTTGATAAAATAATAACTATTCTAATGGTATCATTATTTCACAGATCTCATTTTCTTTTTCATTTCCTCTTCTGTAATAGATTTTTTTTTTAGCTTCAAACAAGACAAAATGTTAAAATACAAAATATAATATTGAACACTTTCCACCAAAATATATTATTGAACACTCAATTACCCTAAGAATAAATTCCAAAATCAACCAAAGCAGTAAAATTCGGAGGGTAACCAAAATCTTATAAAGTGAATAACTTTTTGTTCTCCATAGTTGACAGGTTTTAGTAATTCAAAAAAAAAAATCAACCAATTTTCCATCATTTTAGTCATTCAGTTATTTTTTATAATAATAAATTCCATAAATAGAAACTGACATCAAACTTAAAGACTAACTTTGATAGCATTTAAGAAAATCTAGTATAACTTCAAAATAAAAAAGCTTTCCAGAAGAGCCTACCCATAAAAATTCATGTGGATTGTTTTAATATACAACATATAGATAAGTTTGAATAGTGTAGATACAGAGGGAGCGGCATTTAGCAACTCAGTTTCTTGCTGCTGGCTATGTTTGTGCT
Organism: Sepioteuthis lessoniana; assembly: GCA_963585895.1. Taxonomy (NCBI): domain Eukaryota; kingdom Metazoa; phylum Mollusca; class Cephalopoda; order Myopsida; family Loliginidae; genus Sepioteuthis; species Sepioteuthis lessoniana. Next base: position 25,740,080 of record OY757936.1, on the reverse strand, counting down.
ATTCCAATTTAGATCTACATAACCTCATTCAGGATTTCAACTTCCTATGACAATAACCATTACACTACAAGGACCTCCTGAAATTTACTGAATTAATAAAGTAAAGTTGGCGAACATAGTCGAGGGTGAGCTCAAGTCTCCTTTTTCGATAGCTACAATACCAAGGTGTAGGGGAGAGCACTACTCCTTTCCTGGATTGCTCCACTTTACCCTTGATCCTTACCTTATAATGCTGAGTGTTAAGCAAGGAGGCATCAAGTACCATTTTTTGAGTTTTTGGTGTGACTCAACCTGAGATTGAACCCTGGTCTCCTGGGCCATTGGCAAACAGTATAACCATTATGCCAATATCCGGTGAGATCTACATATATCCTATCATTAATATTAAGCACTTTATATATATATATATATATATATATATATATATGGAAGTAAATAATGGAAAATAATCTGACAACGTAGAGAGAAATATTGAAAATCAAAATAATCCAAAGTGAAGAATTTAATATGAAAGTCAATTTTATAACATTTCAGTTTCAATAAACCATCATCAAAACTCAGAAAAGATGTTATGAACTGATGGATGATTAACAAAATAAAACAAAACAAAGGATAAGATAATATATACTGAAAAGTAAGTGTGTGGGGGGGGCAGCATTAACTCTCAGATCAGTAAGTCAATGTTCATGTTTCAAGCATCCATCGGTGATCTAACGACACTTCATAACATCTTTTCTGAGTCCTGATGATAGTTTATAGAAACCAAAACATTATAGCATCTACTTTCTTTCATATTAAGTTGTTCACTTTGAATTACTTTGTTTTTCAATATTTATATGTATATATATATAAAATTTACATTCACCATAGAGATAAGAATAGGTTTCAATCATTTGTTTCATTTTTTTTTTACTGAACAATTAATGTTAAGTCCAAAATATTACAAATAAGCCATAATTTCACACCATAATTGTTAAGGGAAGGAAATGAATATAGCCAATGGGTGAACTGTGCCTTGTTGTAAATGTAATTTTGGGACTTAACTGTTCAGCAAAAAAAAAAAAAAAAAAAAATTAAACAAATGTCTGAAATTCACTCTTATCTGGAAAAAATATAAGTATAACATTTCTATATAACTTTTTGTACATAAAAAACCCCAAAAAACTCATGTAAATTTTCATGGGGGTGGGGGCTATTCTGGACAAACAGTAAAAACTGAAATCAATATATATTAGATTTGATTGATTTTAACAGCATGTCAAATCTTTTATGGTTGTTTTATTGAATTCGTATATTATATTTGAGTGAGAGTTGTGCAATTATACAAATTTAAAATAAAAAAAAGGTGTAGGAATTTTTTAAATGGGTATGTAATTCACAGCAGTTATTTTAACATTGAAGAGTTACACATGTACACACATGGATTCCAGTAATCTAACTATATGGGTATTATGGTAACCAGCCTGCTTTCTTAGCAAGTTCTTGACAAAGAGATAAAAAACTGCTTAATTCTATTATATTACCAATTTAAACAAGGCATTAAACCGATATTTTTCTGATCTATAAACAAACCTTGACCTGATGGTGACCTGTCTGGTGTTAGCAGAGATGTTTTTGGTGAAGCAGATTTGCCAAGAGAAATCAATGATCAGAACCTGACATTGTATTAAACTCTTCAAGGCCAGAAAATGTGTTCTCTTTCAAACATCTTCTTGGATTCATCTAGCTTTTTTTGAGAGAAAGAAATATTCAGGCAGAAATGCAATAGAGATATTAGTAACACTTCTAATTCCAAATTCACAAAGAAATAATGGTTGGATTTTCATTAGCTTTTATGCTACAGTTGACACATGCAGATTTTACAGGTCATATTAGTCTCATGATCAAAATACACTGACAGAAAACTGCAACAACCTGAAAGATGATACTGATTTTGACCTGGGAATATGATGTGCATCAAGTCTAAGTACACCTCTCATTTTAGAACCAGTGCATGTATTGATCTGAGTACATTTACTGTAATCCATATTTACCTGTGCAATTAACCTTGAGTACATGGAAACAAATATTCAATCCGTATATCTACCCAACCCCTCTACCACAAGCAGGATGTGACACGTGGTCAATTTTTAAGCAGAGTTTTACAGGATTGAATTCAGAGTTTTCCTTCTTCTAGATCGGGTTAAAGTGCTCAGGCTGTCCTACTATTTACTCATATAGAATAATTGGAGAGCTTTTCCAAAAGTATTAGTACTATGTGAAATACCAACAGGATTTGAACTCAGATAGCCATGCCTATTTCTTATGACATAACTATTACAATATAAGTGTGTAAGTAGGTTAGTATGATATGTATTATCATACACCTACACACATACAAAATAATTGACATCATTGAGACCATAGATCTGGTTTAGGCATTATCATATTGAAGACTGGCAGTTGCCCATGCAGCAACCCTCTCCTGTCCATGCCAACAATGTTTACAAGGGATGATACAGCTTGGTACCAGTTTTGTTGAAGGAATTATTCGAACTGAAGGATCACAGCAATCCAGCAATATTTCATCTTGAGAAAATTGAAACACATATTCAGGGTAGGATTTAATAACTTCTACCGTAGTAGTAAAATGTGACACAAGGTTAATTTAATGCGAGGACTCCCTCAGAAAATAATCCAGCTGGTTGAGCTGCAATAATACTTTTTTACCTTCGGTAGCATTCCTCCTTAGAGAGGGTACTTCAAGCAATAAATCTGACCCTTATCCTTTTAGAGAAAGGGCAGACTCTGCTTGAGAGTATGGGCTCCTGAGACTGAACATCTTAATTCCAACCAAAAATACAGTCATTCTTATTTTTGCTATTTTATTTACGCTTGTGGTATAACAGTTATCCTCATAGGATGTGGATTTGGTTATCCGAGTTCAAATCCTACATGAGACTCTTTGCATTTACCATAGCACAAATACCCCTGGGAAAGGTATTCTTCCTCCAGCTATGGGTATATAGTATATAAACCAAGCTCTTTAACCCTGGAGAAAGGTGAGTTCTGTAAGGCTATTCCTGCCCAAGACATGCTACCTGAGTAGTACCACCAAGATGAAACCAGGTTACTGGCCACAGTTCTTATAGTTATGTATTGTCAGTGGTTAGTGGCTAAGTTTAGATAAAAACCTTAAATGCTAATTTTAAAGGTAAGCAGACCCTTCCTTCTTGGAAGATTAATGTAAACACAGTATCTTCCCATTTTCTGTAAGTTTCCACATTTTCACTTTTATTTATACTGAGCTAAGAGTCTGTCTCATTAATGAAATGGTGACATATTTCTCCACAGGTGCAAGAGTTTAGATAAAAGCCAAGATTTTAAATGCTAATTTTAAAAGGTAATCATCACAGTCTTCCCACCACAAAATCTCTTAGTAAACAGTGAACCACTTTCTCAAATACCTGCTTCAATCAAAAATCTCACACCAGTAATGACCAAGTGACAGTCACAACAATATAGGTAAAAAAAACAATAAATGGACTACCAACCAGCCTGATATAATTGCTAATGTAAGAGACTGATTTTGATAAATGAGATCATTTATTACAAAAACTAAACATAAACTACAAGAAACAGATCATATAAATACTACTATATCATACTGACTTAGTTCTTACAATCAACAACTTTGAGAAGGGTCATTAACATACTAAAAATTCTTCAGATAATTGAGTTTACTTCAAAGACAGTTTTTTTTTATCAATTTTATGATACATAGACGAACCTGTAAACAGTGTTGGCTGTGTATCATGCAATGTTTCAAAGATATTTACATCCTGACAATTGAGAATCCTCAGTTATCCTTGGACAGGAACAAAATAAGTATGTTGCTCAGCTTCTATTGCATTTAAAGGAGTAGGGTCAGGGCTAATGCCTGAGGTGCTTCTATGGAGGAATGCTGAGGGATGTGAGTAATTTTTGTTCCCATCTTCATGTATGCATGAAGGGCTTAGGGTTAAAGGTGACCTTGTATCACACGTATTCTACCTTTACAGGAAGACAAGGCAATGTTAAAATGAATAAAACCAAATTACTTGTCATTCAAATTGGTACGTGGAGAGTAGTATAGGTCTTCTGGAGTAAAGTGAATCATTCTGGTTTTATATTTATAAAAAATGCCATGTAATTTTCATAATTTTTGCAAAATGAAAATAGGATTAACTTTTGAAAATTTCTTTTTCAGAAAAATTAAACAAAAATAAATGAGTACTTAAAATGTATAAAACAGAAATTAGCTAAATTTATCTAAAACGCTTGAAATAAATAAAACAAAAATGAAATAAAGAGAAATGAATTAAACAAATTAAAAAATGATTTGTTGATAAATAGATAAAATAAAAAAAAAGAAATCTATAAATACCAATGAAGTTAAATATAAACAAATAAATTTAAACCAATATTTAGAAATAAAAAAAAGAGGAAAGAATAAAGGAAATGTCCTCCACCAGTCCCAACAAGCTGAATAAAATTCATGTGACCCGAATCCCTAAAATAATCACTTAATCTCATTTTACTTCATCTATTTTTTTTTTTGGGGGGGAGGGTCCCCCCCTCTTTCCTTTGTATCTGGGTTTTAATATTTTTACTTTGAGACTTTATTTTGATGAACCGGTTTTAAGTTCTTTCAATAAATAAATAATCAAAAAAAAAAAAATCAGGAGAAAAAAAAGCTCCCTGCCTTGCTTTTACACTCTCTGACTGTTGTCAGTGCTTATCGATTGAGGGGGGGGAAGGATGAGGAGGATGCTACTGTCGGTCGTTGCCACCACCGCCCCTGGCCCTGGCTGCTGTGCTCATACTGCTGCTTCATTATGCAATACTGACTGAACAATTCTCTTCACTCATTGATTGCCTTCAAATATGACCTCTGCCTTGTCAGTGCAAAGCAGTTGTCTGCTCTCCCCACAGCTTCTCCCCACTTACTAGTATTCGATAGACCTTCTTATTTCAATAGATGCAGCCTGTACCTCCCCTTCTTCTTTTCTCCCTCTATCAATCAGCTTGCAAAGAGCCACAATACACTAAGCAACATCGAGGCTTACTCATATTCTCCACAAACATAAAAGGTTTGAATACAGTTTTCATAAGAGTATATATATATATATATATATATATATATATATATGAAATGCAAGCAACCTTGTCCAGGATCTGAGCTTGATGATAACTGCTCGCATTTCCTTTAGTGATAATGCCCTTGAGGAAGACATGAATCCATCTCTCTTCTACCTTCTGGTAGCTATGGATAAAAAAATAGGGCAAACTGGGCTTTCTGGCATTGGTAGGACAACCAATCTAAAAGAAGGAAAAACTGAGTTCAAAACCAGAGAAGCATTGTATAGGAGAATATGTGCGACATTAGTGCACCATTCTTCTGTTATCAGTTCATTCAAAGAGTGTGGTTGGTTCTATAAAAACCATCACCACTTTAAACAAACCACCTGTGCAGGTAGTCCAATAGTTCACATCTTTAACTGAACTGTAAAGCCCTCATACATCAAAATTGACAGGAGAGTCCAACATATATATATGTACTTTGCATGGTGCAATGATTAGTAAACTAGACCAACTGACTATTATGAATGAAATTGATTCCTACTGGATGCTCCATGTTTTTAGCTTTGAGCAACAACTTAGGAAATCTTAGGAAATAACTACACATACACACACACACACACATATATATATATATATATATATATATATATATATATATATATATATAAATTCTCATTATGTATGTTTGTATGTAAATGTAACATGGCAAAATTGGAATATGTTAGCAAGATTTTTATAAGAGCAATAGACTTAAAATGGTCTAAGAGAATAAAACAATTTTCAATCTAATTTGAAAATGAAGATAATTTTCTGGAGTAAGTGTTTGTACAGATGTCATTTTTTTAACCATCCAAATTCTCAATATAACAGAGATAACTTATGAGAAACCTTCACTCATTATAAAATAAAACCATAAATATCATCATGAACTGCCATTACAATGGGAACCTAACAGGTTCACAAGTTGTCTAGTGTATATATATATATATATATATATATATATATATATATATATACACACACACACACACACACTAACCAACAGAGGTAGATACAAGTATTAGGTTCTTTGCATAGTGTAAACAGGTTATACAAACAAACCATTATAAATGAGTTAAATTCCCACAAAATGCCTCATAATTCAGGCCTTGTGCAACAATTAATTTAAATAAATTACTGTGTGTGGGTGTGTAGCATGCATACACATACAATGTAGTATGGTCTGAATATGTTCTTAATCTTGTGATGGTCATCTCCAATAGATAATTTGGTAAACATATAATGAGAAAGGGAATTACTTTAAAAAAAGAGAAATAAATGGAATAGGGCTTAATAGTAATGTGAATGTAAATGTTCAGAATATTTTGTCCATTAAAAGCAAGGAAAGAATTAAAGAAAATAATAGGACATAGGTGATGATTATCTGAATATTGTTATTGATGATGATTTTATTATTCATGTTCATAATAGCTTTATTATTATCAATAATGCCAATGATTATGTTGGCTTTATTATTCAACATGATAATGATATGATGTCTTTATTGCAATTTATCATGAGGATATCTTGATTACTATTTATGATGATGATGGTGATGATTCTTTTATCATTATTCAACATATGATGCTTTTATCTTTATTCATGATGTCTTTATTACTATTTATGACAATAATGATGTTTTTGGTAGCATTCATGATCATACTTTTATTACTATTAATAATGATAATGGCGATACCTTTGTTGTTATTATTCATAATGATCTCTCTATTATTATATATAATGATGTCTTTATTATTATTCATCATGATGATATGATGCTTTTATTATTATCATTATTACTGATGATGCCCATATTACTATTATTACTGATGTTCATCATCATCTTCATAATTTTGGATGGCTATCTGAAGGTCATAATTCAGGTAGTACAATTATTCTCCTAAAAGCAATGGTAGTATAATAGTTCTTATGACTATTGTTGAACAATAAGGAATTTGTGAAGGTTGTTTTTTTTATTAAGTTTTTTCTTTCTTTCATGTGGCACAGTTAGTGCTTAAGGTTGTCATAGAGGAAGCAATAGTTATCAATAATGTTTTAGAAGTGCTAAATTCTTTTCCTTCTCCTAGATATATTAGCTGTGTATAGATACATACAAATTAGGGCCAGAATTTTAAAAATGATAAATAGTTTTGATTCTTGTACAAAATACGAACTTTGAAAGCAAAAACACAAAATTTGAATATATATATATATATATATATATATATATATATATATATATACACACACACATATATTTCCTTTTCTGTTCTTTTATTTTGTCATTTCATGCAGGATGCTTAATATAAAATCAAGTGACAGTATTGCTTATAAATAAGTACATCTACTAAATTTTTTTGATAAAAAGTTAACTTTCTTCTAAACCAAAGATACAAGGATTTTATCATTTCTAGTGGAACATTATATAATTGAAATGGATATTATAAGGTATTATTTATTACCAAATACTAACTACAAATATGAATATGAATATGTAGCACTCTAAAAATAAGTACAGCTCTTACATACATTTACGCATTTTTTTTTGCTTACAAAATTTCAGTATAGTAGAGTTTGCTAATAAATAATACCAAATAGGTGTTTCAAATAAAAATAATAAATCTTATTATCAATTAATTATAATATATATATATCTTGGTGCCCCAAGTTCAAATCCTGGACAAGGTTATTTGCATTTCACTTCATACTAATGCCTTTTGGAAAGGCATAAATTCTTCTCTTCTTCCCCAAGCTTGAGTAGGGCACACTGGGTTCTTTAGCCTTGGTACACAAACCAGTCTAGGAAAAGAAAGACTAAATTTAATCCATCTTTACTTCATTAATAAAATTGACCTTGTGTCATATCCTGTCCATAGAGTAGGGTTTGGGAGATATATATATATATATATATATATATATATATATATATATAGAGAGAGAGAGAGAGAGAGAAATCAAGATAACCACAATGTTTAAAAATAATCTATGTATCTAACTTTCCCACACATATATAATAAACTTTAGCTACATTCATACAATCAATAGAGAAAGAGATATTTATATAGAGAGAGAAATTGTGTACATATATTAAATTAATTGTTATACCCACATAAATGAGTATAGTGTTTATTGCCCATAAAACACAAAGTACAGTTACCACAGAATATCTGAAATATGCATAACACTTACTACATCTACACAAACTGATCTGTGTAAACATCTATTGACATTCTTCAAAACAGAGGAGTCATACTCACTCTATATGTATACCCCTATATATAAACTGCTGTGTCTGTCTGTCTGGGTCTAGAATGGTGTCAGTAAAAAAATAAAAAAATACAGCTTCTTTCTACCTCAAATAAGTTTCTCGGTGGTCAATTATATAACTTGAAAAAAGGAAGATTTTTTTTTTATTGTTGGGCTGAGATAATATGTACATTTTGGTTTAAAACAGCTTATTAAAAAAAAAAAGAGGAAATCTGTTATTAGCAAAAATAAGTTTAGAAATGCATGTCATACAATTCATTTTCAATCTAATTTTTTATAACTTGTTCCTTTGTTGTTTTCTTGATATATAAATGATCTATGTTGATAGCTTTTATCATTATTGTTGACCATAATACTGCTGTTATCAAGCTGGACTTTGTCAAAAACTGGCAATGTTAGCCTTATAAAAGCAACCATTTAGAAAGTTAAGTAAATTCTTCTAAAAGATAAATATTTTCACTAACAAAAGTGAACTACTTACTGCACAAAACCAAACCTTCAATTTTTCCTTTCAATTTTTTATTTTATAATTATTCATTTTTGTTATATATATTCACCAATGGTCTGGGAGACCAGGGTTCAATCTCAGGTCCAGTCATACCAAAGACTCAAAAAAATGGTATTTGATGCCACCTTGCTTAACACTCAGCATTATAAGGAAGGATCAAGAGTAAAGTGGAGAAATCCAAGGAATAGTGCATCACCCTCCCCTACACCTCGTTGTACTGGCTATTGAAAAGGGAGCCTTCAGGTCATCCTCGACTAAGGTCGTCAACTTTACTTTACTTTATTAATTCAGTCAATTTCAGGAGGTCCTTGTAGTGCAATGGTTATTGTCATAGGAAGTTGAAATCCTGAATTAGGTTGTTTTCATTTCACATAGGGCTAATACCCCTGGGAATCCAACTATTGTACCTCCAGCTATGGGTATGGAAGACTAAACTCTTTAACCTTAGTATGGCAACTTGTCTAGGAGAAGGAAAACTCTGAATTCAAAAATGATGTACATCTAGAGAGGTATGGGCACTGCCAGACAATTCCTGCACAAGACACTAAATGAGTAGCACCTCCGCTTTTGACTAAACCAGGTTACAAGACCAGGGAAGAAAAAGAAATTTTGAAATAGAAATCAACAATGATGTTATTTATAGTTTAGATTTACATAATTATTATGCATGTATTCCATGCAAATTCCACATGCACACATATATCCACATAAATATACTATTATATATAATAAATTTAATAAATACAATTATTTCCCTTAACACACACATAGAAATAATGTGTTATTATAGGTTTATATTAAATGAATCATGCCTAAGAAAGATGTATACATATCAGATGCTTTATATATATAAATATATATAATTTAAATGTATATATAAATACTAAAACTAAATAATAGATACATTGCAAACAATTCTCAAAGATAAATAAACATATAGTAAGATTCATATATTTTATCCATAAGAAGAGAACTATGTGTACCCATGTATCTCTCTCTCTCTCTCTCTCTATATATATATATATATATATATATATTAGAAGTAATGACTTTCAGTTGGCATTGGATTATGCATGAAAACATACTGCAGTGATGCACTGACTTCATGCTAGCAGACATAATGACTCAACAATACAACACGTTCACATGCACACACAGACAGACAGACAGACACAACAAAACAATGACAATGTGGAGTGGGTACTCACATCTTGGAGAGGAAAGAAAGGGAGGAATAAATAAAACAACTTGAATGAAAACATCATCATGAGGAAAGAATAATATTTGGAATTAGAAAAGACAGAATAAGAGAAAGAAAATAGGAGGAGGGGGAGAAGATGAAAGAAAAAGAATAGGGAAGAGATAAAAGGATTTAAAAAAAAAAATGAAAGCAGCAAAAAACAAAAAAAAAAAACCCAAAGAAATAAAGAAAATCAGAAATAGAAAGAGTAAAGCAAATGACATCAAAGGAGGAGAGTGTGAAGAAAATAAAAGAAAGGGGGGGGAAGAGCAAATGGAAAGAAAGAGAAAATTAAAGAGACAGAAAGTTAAAAAAAAAAAAAGAAAGACTAAAAAGAAATACATAAAATAACAGGAGAAAAAAAGGAAAATTACTGACATCTTTTTTATCTTGTCTACAAATCAATAGTTACATAGTTGGAGTGGATTTAATATTTTTAAAAACTGGTTAATATTTGGATCATTTAATATTAAAGACTTTTTGTTTTAATAAGATACCTATAACTTTTGAATGCTACAGGGCTATATTTTTTCTAATTCTTTGTCATATTTTCCATAATAAAATTTCAGAAAATCCCAAACATTTCATGTTTATGATTTGACATCCAACTTAACTAAAGTTATCTATTATTTTCCAGTGTTTATTTAGTCTACATTGTGTATTTCATTGATTACTGAATTTATTTATGAAAAGGTTATTTTCTAAAAGAAGTTAATTGAAATACATTTAATATAAGCACATCCTTTTCCTTATGATATCTTTAAAAAATATAGTCATAATTTGGAAATGTCTTAAAATTGATCCATCAGTCAGGTAATGGCAATGAAAGAGTATTTCACATTCCAGAACTGGAGCTTCACTATCAAATATAGTTGAGTGTCATACCCAGGACACGGCTTTTTTTATAGTGGGCTCTTATTTTTCTGCAAGGGATAAAGTAGGCATATTCTAAGCCCCACTGACAATCATAGCTTTACATATTTATTCTTAATTCAAATAATTTGCACACATTTATATTATATCAAGTATTCTTATCTAATAGAAATAGTTAATGCAAAATAATATGGTTTTAAGAAACTATTTCTATTTAATAATAATCAATTGTTTGCACATAGGAACACTTGGAATCATATAACTATCTAACACAAATAATTTGCAAGCAAATAATATGGTTTCAAATAATGAATAATAATAATCCTTAGTAAATTGTAGTTTTAAGTAATTATTCTTAATACAAATAATTTATACAATTATATGGTATCAAGTAATTATATAAAAATAAAGTTATTTGTATTAACATTTGTAAAAACAAAAAAACAATTGGAAAATTTCAGTTCCAAAAATAAAAAAATAAAAAATGCTTTCAAATTCTATTAATTAATGTAATTTAATGAAACTTTCAGTATTTATTCACTGATTACTGAATTTAATTATGAAAAAGTTATTTTGTATAAGAAATTAATTGAAATATCAAGTATATGTATATGTAAGTATCCCCCACTCTCTGTTATCTAATTTATGATATCTTAAAAAATATGACCATAACTTGAAAGTAACTTAAAGTTGATCAATCAGAAATCTGGAATTATCTGTATTTTATTAATTTTCATTGTTCCAAAACAGGTGATTTGAATTAAAAGTTTTCCTTCTCATAGATTGGCTGCATTATCAAAGCTATTTACCTATAGCTGAGAGAAGAAGAAATGGATTCATGCCTTTTCTAAAGACATTAGCATGAAGTGAAATGCAAACCATCTCATCCAGGATTTGAACTCAAGTTGCCAATTTTGTTTCTATGATAGTAATTGTTACTCTAACAAAATTGTCACTAATAAAGTCATAAATCACAGGAGGTAAATGGCCACCAAGCACTTCAAGATAAACGGATATCATAAAAAATTAATTAAAAAATACAAAGACAACAACACACTTTGAATAGATAAAATATTGTTTTGTATGAATTTTCATTTATATCATAATCATAACCAAATACAAAAGATTTTTTAAAATATTCATAAGAAAAACAATTTAAAATAAAGTTATAAATAGAGGTAGAAAATATATGTAATGTTTTATAGAACAGGTGGAATAACAGCAGAAAATGAAATGTCTTTAAAGCATTTACTTCTCCAGTTCTTTTCTCAATATAAATTTACTTGACAAAAAGAAAATAAAAAAAAAAAAAGAAACTATACACTGTGATTAACACTAACTGAGGCCTTAAGAGATATAGAGTACACTTGACTCATTAATTAGAAGATATCTTCAGTTGTTTTCTTATTTTTAATATTTATTTTCTACCTTCTGATAAAGATTTTAGAAGTTTTCATGGTATAAAATAGATAAAACAAATATTTTTTCCTTCCTTTCATTTGATATTAAATCGATTACTGCTGGCTATATTTTAAACATTTCTTTCTGATTGAATAGGAAAGAATAAGGAATAATTAGATACAGAATAAAAAAAATTCAACAATGATAAATATCACTGAATAGTATGTTCATTAGTTAAAGCAAGAGACTGTAACTCAAGGTTAAAGGTTCCAACCCCAGTGCTGCTTAGTTATTAACCATAACATAATATCAACAGTTAGAAGAGAAAGATCCTCCGCAGAGATGAAAGACCTTTCCAAAAAATGGGTGTGCTGATTAGGATACGAAACTGCATCTGGCAGTGAGGTTCCAGTTCTGGAGCTCAGGGGAATATAGAGTAACCCTTCATTGTCATCACTTCTAGGTCCACTCTGTAGTACTTACTTGTTAGGGTCCCATCAATGGGTCTGTTAAAAACTATTTGTATTAGACAGGAATACTTGATACCATATAACTGTGCAAATTATTTGTATAAGAAATAGTTACTTGAAGTTATTAAGCAAATAGCTCTAATTAACTAAGGATTTTTATTATTATTAGTTGCTTATAAATTATTCGTATTAGATAGTAATGCTTGAAACAATATAAATGTGCACAAACAACTGACATAATAAATATAAATAGTTACTTTGAACCATATAATTGTATATAAATTATTTGTAAGATTGGAATACTTGATACCATGTAACAGTGCAAATATTTGATTATTAGAGTCAAATAAAAGTGATTTTAAAAAATGATTGCAATGGAACATTAAAAATATAAATACTTATGAGTTAAATTTTAGCATTAAATAACCCATGGGTAGTTGATATGCCATTAAGCAGATAAATCAACCAACCATCATAACATTAAAGTTTCCAACCCCAGTGCTACTTAACTACAACTTGTTAACTATAACATAATATAGATTTTATATAATATTTACCGGGCCATTGGCCTAATAAGGAGAGTATTTGCCAATGGTCCGGGAGACCAGGGTTCAATCTCAGGTCAAGTCATACCAAAGACTCAAAAAATGAAAAGGGAGCCTTCAGGTCACCCTTAACTAAGGTCACCAACTTTATATATGGAAGAGTAGGAGGATGTAAAAAACTATTAGTGTGAAAATGAGAATTAATTACCTAAGTTCTTATTTCAGCTGATATAGTTTATGTTCACTTCATATTAATTCCATTGTCAAAGGCATGAATTAACTTTTCCCTGCACTCTATCTGATCTTGCCAAAGAAGAATGAGTAACTATACTGGCTAGGTAGTAGCAGCAAAAAGTTGTTACCCTCATTGTCAACCATATCAAGATTCCAAACAATCAATACATAACAATATCATTATAAGATGATATATGGAACTGTGGGCAAGAATACACTATTTTGGCAATAGGATCATAAGAAAATAAACTACAAGTATTGTCAGCAATGTATAAGCAGTTTGACAATTTTAATGCCCTACCTGCAAAATGTACAAGTGTCAAATACATCCCCACAACTATGTGTGCAGGCTGAAAACTACATTCTGCATACTTTGCATAGCAGAACATTTGAAACAAGAGGATACTTCAAATTATGAATAATACAAGGATAGTTTCAGTTAAGACAAGGACAGCAGAAATTGTTGCCACACATTTTTCAGAAGGCAAGAGGTTAACAGGAGGAACAATACTTGGCATTATATAACCCATATACATATTAATGAACGAAACAATTTTCACTGGAATAGAAAAGGAAAAAAAAGTAATCTGAAAAGTAAATCTGATTTTATATAAGAGAAAAGAAGTAATCTGATTTTATATAAGAGGAAACATGTATCGCAAAATCTGCAATAAGTAATTAGTATCAAAAGTAATTAAATATTTAGTTCGACTAACAGCTTAGTGCATTTGACATTGAACTCAAAACTTGTGATCTCTCATCCAAGTTCAGAGATAAAAACTTATTAACTAGAACTGTTATGACTGGGTAGTTGAAATCTGCAATATTGTCTATGATGATTAAAATCACAATTCTTGGGGAAGTAGATAAGAGATCAAAAAGAAGGTGACAAAGTAACAAGCATTAAAATTTCAGTGTGAAAAAGAAAAAAACAGGATGAAGATGCCACTGATCTTGACTGTAAAGATTTTATAGGCAAATTGATTAGTAACAAGTATAGTTTTAATAAGACAAAACAGCAATCATGAAATAAAAAGCTGTAAAAAGTAATATTATGACAATATACCAAAAGTATTTTCGTTTTAGTCATAAACTCTAAATATAATTTCATGTGCATATTTAATAATTATGACTCTACTTCATTAGCATCTTTTTATGCTGCTCTGTCAGCAGTGCTTAGAATATGTTGACTGTATCTGTTGGTGAGGTTTTTGTTCTGGTGCTCTCAGGGTGTGGATTACCCCGTTTTGCCATTACTCCCAGGTCCACTCTGATCTAGAGTCGTAGTACCTCTTAAAGTCCTATCTATGGTTCAAATCGATCTGTTTGAAAATTACTTGTATTAGGAATATTTGATGTCATATAACCATGCGCACCCCCCCAAATACTTAACAAGCTACACAAAAAATTTCAACATAAAAGTACAATGTACACAACTAACAAAGCTTTAGGCATAAAATAACCCAGGATGGGTTGAAATGCTATTAAAATTAATTAAGCATTTCTCTATGAGTTTTTCACACCAGTAACGCCTGGTGGTTTTCAATGAAGTCTAAGTGACTTCTCCAGTATTCTTCTTAATATACTAGCTGATCTCAGTAGGGCTTTGGTCTGGGGCCAGTCTCAATTCTTCTTTCAAGCTTGAGAAGAGAAAGACGATAGAAGTATAACTACTGGGTGAATTAGAGCAAACTGAAGATGTATTTTGGGAGTTGTTTAATTGCTCAATAAAAAAATAGAATTTAAAAAAATGCAAATGACTGAAACTTCCTTTCATTTGGTAGTGAATGTATGTTTTTATATATATATATTTTTTTTACATTATCACAAAAACTTTCTTGATTGAACTATTAAATACAAGCAGCCTAAATAAATTGAAGGGAACCAGTGTCAAGAATACTTTTATAAATTCCTGAAACTGATTCCCTTCAATTGATTGATTCCTTTGTTTGTGGACATGAGCTACTAGTTTAAAATGTAGTTTCAACTTCTGACCATGTAGTAAATTATCTCAACTGTCCAGCTTTATGTCATCTTGTCAGTTAATTAAAATCTTATATCATTCAATGAGGCTTCATTTCTTGGCTTGTGGACACTGACTGGACAGTTTTGAATATAGTAAAGAATTATATGAAGAAATTTTCATCTGGCATTCCCATAATTTGATGGAAAACTAACAAGGACAAGTGGTATTCTAAGCTACCAGTAGGATGCTCTGGGTTAGTGGGTGGTACATATCCAAATCCAGATTATTTGGTTTTATAGCAGGTTGACCCTTGTTGGGTTATTTAATGCCAAAGTCAAGCAGTTATATAGTTTCAAGTAACCAATGATAATACTTCATAAACAATTTTAGACTCAAGTAAATATTCTTAACTCTTAGAACATGAGCAGTCAGTGCTTGTGTTGCTAGCTAGAAGTACATATACCCAAACAGCATAAATTCTGACTGGTGGATCTGATCTGCATCACTATTGTTTATACTTAACAATATTATTTTGTTATTATTGTTTAATTAACAATATTATTTCTAAATTGTGATTGCCAATAATTAACAAGCTTACAAGCTGTTAAGTAATAGATTACAACAAAAATTTTCAGCTATTTTTCAGCCAAGAGTCCAAGGTAAATGAACTAATGGATGTGTGGGGCTCAGGGTTCTAAAGATTAAAATTAATAAGCAACTGTACAGTCACTTATTTATCATCTCACAAGCCAACCAAGACAAACAAGATATGTGGAAGGCACTGCTGGAAAAGTAAGGACAAACTCATGAGGGACATTTTCTTATGGACTCCTACACATGATCACATCAGTGTTGGCTAACAACAAAGAACTTACATACATCAGCTGTGTGCAGATACTGAATGTAGTCTGAAGGGTCTACCAAGAGTAATGGACAACAAGGACAAATGGAGTCAGGGAACTCTGTACTATCTGCACAGCTTGATGATGATGTGGTTTCAAGAAATAATTTTTATCTAATAACAACAATAATAATTTGTTTACACACTGTTACATGGTATCAAGTATGCCTATCTAATACAAATAATTTGCGCACATATAGTTTCAAGTATTCCTAATACTAATAATTTTCAAACAGATCTATTTGCCCATTAAATGAGACCCAAACAAGTACCACCACTCTAGGTTAGAGTGAACTTAAGAGCAATGGTAACAAAGGAGAACTCCAGAACTGGAATCTCACCACTGGATGCAGTTTAGTGTCATATCCAGTATACCATTTTTTTTTTATTAGGGTCTTACCTCGCTGTATATTTTAAGTCCTGCTGATAAGGCTGTTCAAATCCAAGATTAACTTTAGCTTCTAAAATCATCCTAAGAATATGATGATGCATTGCACAAATTGAACACTGACTGAATCATATCTTTCATTAATATTAACATAGAGACAAGATTATACACACAAATAGAAGACCATGCTTTATCTATTTTTTTTTTTTTTTTTACATATAAAAGGAAATTGCATTATATACAATATCACAATGTACACCAATAAATACTTTAAATTAAAAAAATATCTTGAATAACTTTAATCCTTATAATTGTTTAAAGACAGATTTCAGTGACTATTAAGGTTGAAGTTAAGCTGTTCCTTACTTAGAGAAATTTTATTACATATTTACCCATCCCCTTCACCATGAGCAGAATGTAACACAAGGTCAATTTTCTTTAAAACAGGGTACTGCTGGTTTGAATTTAGAGTTTTCCCCTCACCCAAAATGTTTTTATCAAAGCTAAAGAACCCAATCTTCCCTACCATTTGCCCTTAACTGGGGGTGGGGAGAGAGAAGCGATAGATTCATGCCTTTCTCAAGGACATGAGCCTAAAGTGAAACACAATCAGCTTTGTCCAGGATTTGAACTCAGATCACTGGTTTCCATTTCCTATGACAATAACTATTACGCTAAGCATGCCTAGAATTTTTATTATGATTTATTATAATTGCAAATAAATAAAGAAAGGGAAGTACTTTATAATTACATTCAATAGTTAACGCCTTTAAAAGATAATAACTAGAATGAGAATGACCACAGACCCCATGCTATTATTATTAAATTACATAAACTGCTTTATTCTCTAAGTTGTGTATTTTAACAGTTGCACTAATAATAAATTTGCTACGATGTACCATGTTTGCGGTGTTACAAAAACATACATACAAAAATCCATTCGTTATAAAATAGATTTTTGACTAGTCTTTCTTTCATCTTATCCTGTGGCTTTTTATCAAAATACGCAGGCAAATTTAATTTTACTCTATGAATAAACACGGATAGAAAATAAAGGTAAAGCCTCCAGCAACATTTGAACTCACTTCCTTTATTCTTGGGAGCCTATCTTACTGTGACATCACCTTACAAATTAGACAATGAAAGCTCAACATGCAGATGTCATTTGATACATAACTAAAAACTGACAGCTGTGATAAAATGCAGCAGAAATAAAATTAGAAATATGAGTAAAAAATGTATAATTATAGAAAAATGTTTCATATTGTAGATTGAGACATCTTAGAACTATTATATCTAATACTACAGTGTAAATAAACAATATAACTTGACAAGAGATTGTAGAAGAGAATGTAAGTATACAGCTGATTTGAATGACATTTGCTGCTTAAACTTTTGTAGCCTATTGATAAGGTGGTGTGATGGCAAGTCAGGTTTTAAAGGATGTGAATCTGAATCTTGGCAAAAACTGATTTTTGCTTTCCAATCAATGTTATTCACTCAACATCTGAAGAATAAATGTAAAAATGAACTGAGAAATATAAGAAGCAATAAAATGAGATGAAAAAAATACCAGTCAAAACATAATAATGACAATGTTTCAAACTTTAATCCTAGTTTTAAAATACCATTTAATATTCTGATTAAAAAATGGAGATCTCACTATGCATCTTCAAGAACCTACTTAAAGTTTCACACTTCAAGCATTTACAGCCACTTTAAAAAAAAAAATTGGAATGATAATGCCTTTGTTTGAAGAGATAAGAAACAAATGATAGTGAAAATAAATCAAATAATTTCATAGTATTTACTATTAAAGTGTATATATATTTTCGTTTAGTACCTTGGTTAATTATTTCTTTGGCAATAAATTTCTCTCTCTCTCTCTTTATATATATATATATATATATATATATATATATATATATATATATACACGACACTTCCAAATTTCTCAGACTTGGTCCTGCTGACAACTTTGATCATACAGCATCTATTGAAACTAAGTTTCAAAGAAGGCTGGTTGAACTTGTCAAAAGAGGTTTCTTCTCTTCCACCAGATCAGACCTACCGGGTCGATATGGCCCCGTCTATGGTAGGATCTTCTCAACATTGAGTCGCTAAGTGGTTAGAGCGAATTTTACAACCAGTACTTATGCATTACAGTACGTATTGCATCAAAGATTCATTTCAATTTGCTAGTTTTATTAAGAATTGTTGTTCTCAGAACAAATTTATGTGCTCATTTGACATCTGTAGCCTCTTCACTTGCGTTCCTATTTTGGAAACTATTAACATTTGCGCTGATATGCTGTAGTGAAGTCAACTACCCCCACCCTGATATTCCGGAGGCTGTGTTTGTCGAATTATTGAAATTCGCAACCACCTCCGTTGAGTTCAGCTTTGATAATATAATGTACAGACAGGTTGATGGCATTTCTATGGGTTCGGTTTTGGGTCCCACAATGGCCGGAATTTTCGTGGGTTTCCATGAGGTTGACTTGTTCTCCAAGGGCACTGCACCTGATGTGTATTTTCGCTATGTCGATGACATTCTGTATATTTAGTAGTGAGACTGAGGCTTGCAAATTTTTTTCAAATCTTAATAAATTGCACCCTTCTCTTTCGATTTACTCTAGAAAAAGAGAGTAATTCCACACTTCCTTTTCTTGATGTTCTAGTGTATAAAGAGGATTCCTGTTTCCTTACCAGTGTTTATCGCAAACCTACTTTCACAGGTTTGTATATCCGCTGGGATTCATTTTGCCCAAAAAAACGTAAATTGAATTTAATCAAGACTTTGGTACACAGAGCATTAATGATATGCTCTGAGTTGAAACTTGACGGTGAAGTTGGTTTTATCACTGAGACACTTTGTAACAATGGCTTCCCTGAAGACATTGTTCGAGCTGTTATCAGGGATAAGATTGCTCACTTTCATAAGATAAAAGTCGCGTCGGCTCAGAGATGTCCTGTGTGTTGTATAGTATACTATGTCATTATTAACAACGAGGAACACGTATGTATATAAAAATATAAGATTATATTTTTATTTTTGGCAATGATACTTGTGTGGAGCAGAAAAGCAATCGCAAAGAGTTCATGCACATGAAGGAGTTGTCGGGAGACGGAAGAGCCAGTGAACAACTGACTTTAGCCGAAATTCAGGAACTTACATAGTCTACAACTCTCACGTGACCTGCAGCAATTCCTCTTTTTCATTAACTATGGTTACGCCCATGTCTCACTTCTTTGCTTTCCATAGGTTATGTTGTCTGCTTCCCATTGGCTACTTGCCCAAGCCTGGTTCTGTGGGCGTACGCATCTGCCACTATCACTGAATTCAACCACGTCCACAGGTCAAGGTGATATTCCGATATCTTCGACTGGATGCACCTGTTTCAACATCCACCGTATTCACAGCACCTGTGGGCATGGTGACATTTCAGCAATCACCTTGTTGATATTATCCTTGAGCGGATGCAGCTGTCTCAACATCCACTGATACACAGCACCTGTGGACATGACGACATTTCAGTGATCACACCGGTCTTATCAATCTACTTGTCAACAACAGCCGCCGTATTCACACCTTCAGGTCACGTTAATATATTACACTGTGTATCTTAGACTACCCTGGCTGGGTCAGATTAGTGATCGATTTGCTGATCTTATTTCTGCATGTATACAGAGGTGTTACTTTGCCTCTAACTTACATGTTGTGTATTGCACACGTATTGTTTTGCCATCTGGGCATAAAGATGTCCCCCCCCAACATAGCAGTGCTTTAATATATTCCTTTAGGTGTACTTGTGGTTTGCAGTACATTGTAAGAACTGGTCAACGATTGGACGCTTGAGTCAAACAGCATGTCCCTACTAAGATATGGCTAGGAAACTACTTTGCTGACCATATTAACAACACATATGGGTCTGCTATAGCGGAACACCTTATAAGTAACCGTGAATGTGCCTCAACTTACAGTGTGGATCTATTTACTATTTTAAGCAGGTCCCACTCAGACTTCCACCTTAAAGTGTTAGAAACAATATACATTTTGACTCATAAACCGTCCCTCTGTAAGCAGAGGGAGTGTTTATTGGGTCTTAATGTAATTACAATTCAACATTTCCCTCCCCTTTCATATAATTTTTTTTCCCTACATTACAGAGTCTATTTCCCCAATTTTCTTAATTGTTGTCCTAGTTTAACTGTGAACAGGTAGGACTGAAACCGGTTAGTTGCTCAATTTTATCTTTTAAACATGTATAAATTAGGTCTATTTAAAAGCTATATATATATATATATATATATATATATATAAATAAATAAAATTCTCATTTTATATATGTAAATGTAAATCAGCAAAAATATTATCACAGAAACCCAAGGTTCATTGAATAGACAAAAAATTCTCATTATGTAAATATTTATACAACACCTCTACCACAAGAAAAATGTGACACAAGGTCAATTTTTATGTGGAGTCTAACTAATTTGAATTCAGAGTTTTCTTTCTCTTAGACTGGTTGTCTTACTGGAGATAAAGAACTCAGTCTGCTCTTCTATTTTCCCCTAGCTGGAAAAAAATGGAATCATGCCTTTCTTGATGGCATTAGTGCAAAGTGAAACACAAACTACCTCCTCCTGGATTTGAACATGGGCTGTCAATTCCATTTCCTACAATGATAACCATTATGCAAAGTGCACCTCCCAAAATGTATGTAGCCATAACCAAGATTTTCACAAGAGCAATACATTTAAAATGCTCTAAAATGAAGCAACAATCCAATTGGCACTGAATGATAATTTTGCAGGGTAAGCATCCATACCGATGATAGAGCAGAGATAACTATGAAATGCTAATTAGAATTCTTCACTTCCTTCTAGATAGATAGATATATATCATCATGGACAGCTGTTACAACAAGAATTCAAGTAAGTTCATGAATTTTCTAGTTACAATTCAAACCAATACATTTATTTGTAGCCATTACTTATTTGATCAATTTGAACCAAAATCTGAATTCACTCAGAAAGAGTTGTCATAATATTACTTAATCAATATACAGATAGCCACTAAGTGACTTATAATCGGGTTAGGGAACAAAAATGAGATTGTAAATAAAAAAAATCCTAAGTGAAATGCCTTTTTAAATGTATTTCAATGAAATAGGGACTCAAGTTACTGTTTTTGAATATTTTCATTCTTAAAATAAGGTTAAAATAAACACTAAATTACAACAGTTGTTTTATTAATTGATAGAAAAACAAAGTCCACAGTATGCAATTACATAAGATTAGTCAATAATCATTCATATAATGTCATAACCAAATTACTAAATGTTGACAAATGAAACACAAATTTTAACAAGGTCATTAACAGCTTCCTTTCACAAGAGATTCATCAAAAAAATCTAACACCCTTTGACAAAAAAAAGCAAACAACAAAAAAGAAAACTATTCAATCACATTACAGTTTAAACAATAAATTTTTTATCAGACTTATCATAAAAAGAATTGGAAAAATATCAGATATAAAAATTATTTGTTCTATTATATAGAAATTGGTTTGGTTCAACTTATCTAACTTCTTTAACTCATGAAGAGAGGTTCTTTAACAATAAACAATATTCAGTAGGTATTTTTTTTGCTCTACTTGTACAGAACTTAAATTTCCTAAATTCAAAAAAATTTGTCAGACTAAAATAATTATTCATATTTAATTAAATATTATAAATTAGGCTTACAGGTCATTCTTTTAGCTAGAGATACAAATAATTATGTAGTATTATCTTACAATCAGAACAAACAACAAAAAAAATTTAAATCAATAAATCACTTAAGTGTTACTTACTGAAAATAAAAAGATCTATTTATCTGCAAAAAGGAGAAATTTTCACAGAGCAATATTAACTTCATCAAGAGAAAAACATTCATTTCTGTGTGTCTGTGCAAGACATTTTTTAAAAATAAGCAAAGTCAGATGGCTACTGCAGGCAAAGGGTTCTTCACTGGTCCCATAACCTTGTTTGGACAGGGGACACTCTTTATGTAGTATGTCTTAGACAGGAATAGCCTGACAAAGCTCATACCTCTTCAGGTCTACAACTAGTTTGAATTCAGTTTTCCTTCTCCTAGACTGTTTGCTCTATCAAAGTAAAAGAGCCAAGTCTGCTCTACTATTTACCAATAACTGGAAGGAGAATAGTTGGATTCATACTTTTCTCAAAGGTATTAGTGCTATTTGAAATTCAAACACCCTTGTCTAAGTTTTGAATTTGGGTAACTGTTATGGTACCTACCTTATGGACTATAATGAACTCTTCCTATTACTATGAATACCAGGAGAATATTCATCTCGATGTTAAGTTAACTCCAGCCATTTTGGACTGTGTTTTAATTTTCTACAGAAAAGTAAGTGAATATTGTTAAAAAATTATTGTTATTGTTGAAAATTATTGTTATCGTTATATTATAGTTATTGTTTCGTGACCCCCCTCAAACAATTGTTATTGTTTGGTTTTGAGGAGGGTCAAACCTCGATTTGAATTCATTGGCCTTATTTTAAACAAAACGAAACGACCGCCATTTTGTCATTTCATCATTAATTGCATTTCTCAAAAAGTCAATTCGCATTTTTAAAACGCCATTCCCCCTAGTTGCCCTTTTAAAACGCAACTATGGGGGAACCATCCCGGATTCAACCTACTCAAACAAATTTATTACCAACACAAGACATGTTTAGTGAATCAGAACCCTCCCCGAAGCCGGAAGACTTAACTTGTTCAGATATACAGCCCTGGTCGTCGCAGCTTCAAAAAAAGAAAAAATCCCCAAAAGACTACGAGAACGACAGAGTCACGAAATACTCGGCGTATTTTAAAGAAAACGAGATCCTACCTATCCCAGAATTGGTAGAGGCGGTTGAGCCTAAGACTCTGTCATTCATCGTGACCGATTTAAGGACTAGAAGACTGGCTGGCCTTAAAAAAGAGGCGTTCGAGGAATTACTTAAAACTGCAGGCATCCCAGGTAAGTATTTTTACCGAAGGAGTTTTGCTACCTGGGATGTCTTGCTCCCGACAGAAGAAATAGCGAAGAAGCTGGCTAGAAGCAACATTACCACTAAGTACTTCCGGCTTCAACCGGAATATAGAGGACAAAGGAGAATTAAGGTCACCGTATGTAACGTGTCCATGGAGCTAAATGGGGACGTTATCGCCGCCTACCTCAGTTCCTATGGCGGCGGCGAAGACTACACCCAAATAACGTCAGCTCATGGCACGGCATACGGTGATTTCTCATTTATCATGATTTTAGATAGGGGAGGGTTCAATGCAATACCCCATACGATAACATATAAGAACAGAACCATGGCAGTCATCGTAGAGGGCAGGAAACCGCTTTGCTGGAATTGTAAACAGCTCGGACATTTCTCGCGGTCCTGCCCTCAGAAAGCCACCACCATCGCTACCAACAAAACAACCACCGCCACCAACGATACAAATGAAACAAATACGGAAGCTAAGAACAGCACACATCCAGAAAAAGAATCCCAACCCAACAAAGATGAAGGGTGGACCTTAGTAAAAGGAGGAAAAGGGAAAAAAGAAACAAAAACAAAAAATAAAGAAAAACCCGAAGAAATGGAAACAACAACTAACCTAAAAAGGAAGAGAGACAGCGGAGACACGGAGAAGGAGGGGGAGAAAAAACAACTGAAAACAAACTCCCCCAAACCAGAAAAACAAAAACCTCAGCCCCTCCAACCCCAGCAACCAGCACCCCAGCGACCAGCAGAAAAACAACAACCCAAGCGACCGGAACAAAACCCCAAACAACCGGAAAAAAACACACATCCTCCACCCCAACGACCAGCACAAATAAGTCCTCCCCCTCAACAACCCAAAAGTACACCTAATAAACATCCCAAAACCCCCCTTCACCCAACATTACCTTCTCTATCGCCAATTTCAACTCCCAAACAATTCACCCGGTCTCACTCTGAAACCAGATCACCGTCACCGTCACCATCAACATCTCAAAAGAAAAGAACAAAATCCGCATCTAACCAATTCAGACAAGCTGTGAACGGTTTCTACTTTTGTTCAGATTTAATGGAATCACCCAACTTAGATCACCAACTTAAAAAAGCACTCAAACCTCTATCATCCATGAAAAACATCGATCAAAAAGACATTACCAATCCATACCTATTCAAGGGTGCAGCCATGGTGACCACCTTTGTCCGTTTGCCTGGCGTCCGAACTAAAGAGCTTTGGCAATTTATTGAGGAGGCCAGTCGGACGGACATAGTGTTGGCGGAAATGGGGCACCCCTCCCACAAAGATCTACTTAATAAATGTACGGGCAGGGTCCCGATTTATGTTCATCCCTGTTTTTATAGGTCCTTAAAGCTGCGATTTCCCTTTGATGTCGGCGGAATTTCCAGGGACGGCAGAGAGTCTACTGATCTCTGTACCGGTTCCCTGCGTCAGGCCGTCGGCATCCTCACCCCGAAGGATTTCCGGCCCGTAGTCGACACTGAGTAAGGTAAGTTGGATTGATGGCTTTAAACCTTGCCAGTTTGAATGTTAGGGGACTGAGGGATTCAAGCAAGTGTACGCGCTTGCTTGCTGAACTCAAGAACCTCGGAGTGGATGTTGCTGCAGTGTAGGAGACTCACTTCACTTGCGGTGCCGACTGTCGGGTGCTGGAAAGCGATTTTAACGTTTTCTCAGCATACGGCAGCCGCACCAGCGCTGGGGTCTCTTTGCTAGTTGGACGCAGCCTTGATGCTGATGTTGACGTTGTTTTTGCAGGTGACGGGGGCCGGCTGGTTGTGGCCGATGTTGCCGTGAAAAGTTTCAAGTTTCGTCTGGTTGCGGTTTATGCGTCCAATATCGCTGCGGAGAGGGTTTCCTTTTTTCGTCGGTTGGCGCCGTTCCTGGACGATACGAAGCGGCTAGTCTTAATGGGTGATTGGAATGCGATCCTTGATCCCAAGATAGATAAGGTCGGGCGGGGAGCTAGTAGTGCGGGAAGGTGTGAGAGCAGCCTTGTCGGCTTCATGACTCGTCATGGCCTCGTCAACAGGTTTCGTCTTGATCACCCAGGGCGGGAGATGTGGACGTGGCTAGATAGCTCGCCCTCTGCCAAAGTAGGCTCCTACTTGGACAGAGTGTTAGTGAGAAGAGCTGACATTGATTTTGTTAGTTGTCCCACGTTCCACTTGATAGCGTGGACTGACCATAAACTCATTAGAGTCAGTCTGCGGTTAGTTAATAGACCTAGTCTAGCCGGCTACTGGAAGTTCAATACCTCCTTACTGGAGATACGGGACTTCCGGGATCGGCTAGAATCCCTAATTCAGCGGGTGTTAGTGGGGGCGGTTACCGGGAATAGGTGGTGGGTTTCTCTTAAGCATAGGATTAGAGATTTCACCACCAAGTACGGTCGACAGCTCAACTTAGATAGGACTGCGGAGGCGAAATCTATAGATGATAGACTTTCCCGGGCGGTGGCTGGGGGGGACTCCCTAGGTGTAGAGCTAGCTAGGAGGGACCTTGAGCGTGAGAGTAGCGAGCGCTACAAGGGATCAGTAGTTAGATCTAGGCTAAAAAGAGTTCTCAACGAAGCTGTGAAATTGAACGCGACTGCGCGTGAAGAAGAAGTGCGAAGGTTCCCCGATCGGTACATCGCATCTGTCAAGACCCCGGATGGGCGTCTGCTGCGATCGGGTCGTGAGATACGTGACGCCTTTCGGGCGCACTTTCGGGATCGCTTTGCCCGCTGCACTGATCTCCCGCTCCGGGAGTTTCGTAGCTATCTCGCCGACTTCCCCCGTCTTGGGGCGGCTGAAGCGGCTAGCTGCGAGGGTGTGGTTACTGAATGCGAAGTCCGTGATGCGTTGAAGCAGGTCGGCCTCAACAAGTCGCCGGGACTAGATGGTTTGCCCTACAAAGTGTACTTGAGGATGTCGCACATGTTTGTGCCTATTCTGACGGATATGTTCAACCATTGGTTCGCCCAGGGAGCCATCCCTGGTAGCGTTACCAAGGGCGTGATCACATTGCTGAAGAAAGGTGGCAGGCATGTTTGGGAGGGTTTAGACGATTACAGGCCCATAACTCTGCTTAACACAGAGTTAAAGATTTTGGCCCGGGTCTTAGCGAATCGTTTACAGCTTGTCATTAGTGATCTGATCGGTCCCGAACAGACCTTTGCTGTGAAGGGAAGATCGATCCAGGACAACCTGCACTTGATTCGCGAGGTCCTAGAGGGGATAAAAGACGACACCGAATCCGCGCTGATCAGTTTAGATCAGTCCAAGGCCTTCGATAGGGTAGACCATCGGTTCTTGGCGTCTGTTTTGGAGACTACCGGATTCCAACCGGAGTTCCGCAGATGGATTAGCATGATGTACCACAACCCTCAGGCAGTGGTGCAGGTGAACGGAAGGCGTTCGGGGGTGATCGCGATCGAGCGATCGGTCCGGCAGGGCTGCCCCCTGTCTCCTCTTCTCTATGTCCTCGCGTTGGAGCCCCTCCTGCGCAGGCTTAGGGATGAGGGGACAAGTCCGGCACTGCGTGGTATCCCATTCGTTGGCCGCCTTGTGGCTAAGGTTTCCGCGTTCGCTGATGACGTCACAGTTTTCGTATCCCGCCTCCGGGATATAGAGGCTGTGAAAGAGGCGGTTGTCGAGTATGAGCGGATTGCAGGGGCCAAGGTAAATTTTGAAAAAGCGAAGGTTTGCGGCTTGGTGCTTGGAGGGGTAGCAATACTCTTCCAGGGCCCTTCCGCTGGAGTGACGGACCCATCCGCATCCTCGGGGTGTGGTTTGGGCCCGACCTCCAACTGGAGCGAAATTGGTCGGAAGTACATGCTAAGGTGAATGCTCAGGTGGGAATCTGGCTTTCAAGGAGGTTGTCCTTAAAGGGCAGGGCGGAGGCGTGCGCCGCGTACGTCTTCCCCTTGATCCTTTACCGATTGGCTGTACTCCCTCTGCCTAAGGCACATCGGTTGGCGCTGCAACGATCCCTCTCCAGACTTGTCTGGGGAGGTGCAAGGCCGATGGTCCGTAGACAGGTCTGTATCCAACGTACACGCAACGGGGGTCTGGGTATGCCTGATCTGGAGAGCCACTGGCTTGCTGAAAGACTTGCATATCTGGGCCGTGTCTTGACGGGGGACTCAGTGTGGAGACGAAAGGCGAGTCGGACTTTTCCTCGCCTCAAGTCAGACCCAAAGGCTGAAGGTCGACGTAGGCCTTTGGGCGAAGCACTGTTTGTCCGCGAGTGCCGAAAGGCCCTTCGTAACCTTCTTGGGTCCAGTGACCTTTCATGGCCTCGGAAGGAGCTGTATCGGGAATTAGTGGTGGGTTCCGCTTCTGATCCTCTCAGCGAGCGGCGCGGCTGGACGGCGGAGGAGATCCGCTCTCACTGGAATTGGGCGCCAGGATCGAGCTTCTTGAACAACTCCGAGTTCTCGCTCACCTGGCGACTTGTTCGGAATGCGTTATCCCTTCGCGGCTTGAACTTCAGAGCGGGCCTGGCAGACATGCCTGATTGCCCTCGCTGCAGCAGTGGCTTGGAAGAAACGGCTGAGCACGCCTTCTACTACTGTGAGCGAGTCCGCCCGTTTTGGGATCACGTCGGGGAGTGGACGGCTCGCATCGAACCCAAACAGCTCGTGCTGCTCGACGTTGGTTACGTCGTAGACAACGTTCTTCCTCCGTTTCACGGTGAGAAGCGTGTGGTGTTTCTCGCGATCCTAGCTGTAGCCCGAATGGTGATTTGGACGACGCGAAACAAGGGATTGTATGACGATGCAAACTTTTCTCATCGTGATCTGGTTTTGTATTTTCGGCATCAGCTGAGGGTCAAAATCAGATGCGATAGAAAACGCTTGGATCGCATAACATTCAGCAAAAGGTGGGTGACTGCAGCGAGCCTGGTCGTACGAAAGTGGGCAATGTTGGAGTCATCCTTCCCTCCTCTGCCGGCCCATGGCGTCTACGGTACGGGTCCTTAGGGACCCCATCCCTGGTAAGTAGAATTGTTTTTTCCCTTGTAACCTAGTTAGCAGTATGTTGTGAGTCATTGTCCCCATCATCTAGTCGTTAGTTTCTCAAGATCTTACCCCTCCCTATTATTTTTGTACCCCAACCTGAATCCCAGCCCGTTTTTTTTTTTTTTTTTTTTTTTTTTTTAAGATCTTGAACATTCATATATAAAAAATCATATTACCTACTTCTATCGACCCATACCGCGCCCGACCCTTTATTTCTTTTATCTCTGTAGATTAGTATTCCCGCCCCACCTAGGGCAGGTCCGGCTTGTTTCCGGTTTCTTTCGACCCGGAAAACAGTCGGCCTCCAATTTTATAGACGGGGGGATGGGAGGGAAACCAAACGGGGAATTTTTCTTTGTTTTTCTTGTATATATAATTTTTCGGGGTTTTTTCTCCCATTCCCATCATTTCATTGTACATAAACCATATTTTGTAAATAAAAATCATATACCACTTTTGGGTTTTAAGTAGGTTTTCTTCATTGAGCAAATGCGGTATTTTGGTAACTGCTGCGCGCATGATGAAGGATGAATGGTTATATATTGTACTGTTGAATGGGTCGGCGAATGTGGCTAGCTAGGTCCCTTTAGAATATATAGAAAAGCAAGACCGCTCCCTTCCCCTCCCCAAAAACCTTAAGGCCTCGTGCCTTCTTTGTATTTACAAAGAAATAAAGTTAAGTTAACTCCAGCCAAACACTTTGGCAGTCAGACTGACGTTCAACACTCTTTTACCTATGCTGTATTTATACTTTCATTCAATATACTTGTTTCACGTAATCCCAAGTTTGTATCTTTCTTCTGGACCTTTTACTTGTCCACAACAGCAACCAAATCTACTTCCTACAACAATAGCTGTTATGCCACAAGTTACAAAATAACAAATAAAAGTGAAGATGTAACAAAGGACCCTTACAAAGGAACAACAAAGCAAAATTCTAAATTAGGAAATTTATTAAGCCTTGATTTAAAAAGTCCAAAGTTGTAGCTGGGAGGTAAATATTCATCAAGTAATTTAATCCACAATGCAGATGTTCTTAGAAAGAAGCTGTTGAAATTGAATATGTATCTAGTGTGGAAGATTCAGAAAGAATAGATGCTATTAGCTAAATAGCAAAACAAGTTCTTACTGAAAACTCCAAATAGGTGGAACCAATGAATGTTCAAGAAAACCAACATCTAAATGATTAATAAAATCTGATGTTACAAGAACTGAATTTCTCATTAATCTAAAGGAAGACTTGGTAGTGTGATTAATAAATCTATTTCCTATATATTACAAACAAAATGAAAAGAGCTCATGGTGTAACAGTTATCATCACAGGAAAGGAACACAACAATCTAACTTCAAATCCTCAATGAGGCTGTTTGCATTTCACTTGCCTTAGGAAAGGTAAGCATCCAATTATTCTCCCTCCAGCTATAGGTAAATAGTAGGACAGACTGAATTTTAAAACTTGGCATGGTAACCGGTCTAAGAGGAAAACTCTGAATTCAAACCTATCAAACTCTGCTTAAAAGTCGACCTTCTGTTGCATCCTCCTGGTGGAGGAATTGGGTATAAATATATATAAACCATAAACCAATAAAACCAGTATATCATAGTAAGATTTTATCAGAACAATATACTCAAAATTCTCTAATTTACAGAATAAAGCAATTTCCAATCCAATTTGCAACTGAATGATTGTGTTTAAAATCATTTTTTAACTAGCTTGATATAATCAAGATAACTATGAAATACTAATTAAAATCCTTTTCTTCTTCCTAAATAGAAGCATCAGTATTATCATATATCATTATTGCAACAAGAACCCAATGGATCCATGGGACATCTTATGTATGTGTGTGTGTGTGTGTGTGTATATATATATATATAAAAAAAATGTTGGTTAGTTGATGGATTTTAATGTCATGTCAACCTGTTATTTTATGCCTAGAGTTTAGAGAATAATGAACGTTTGTAGTGAACAGTTTTAATGATGTGTTAACATCATCAAATTGTGTTGAGGGTTTATTCTGTGTGGTATCAAGTATTACTATTTAACACTAATTCTATTAACATTATTCATTTGTTTGCACACAGTTAAATGGTTCCAAGTATTACTATGTAAAACTAATTCACTTTGCACACAAGTAATTGGTAGAAAGTATTGCTATTGTTTGCACACAGGTAAATGGTTTCAAGTATTGTTATCTAACACTGATAGTTCTATTTGCAACAGTTAATTAGTTTCAAGCATTGTTAAGTAATACTAATAGTTCAATTTAACATTATTTGTTTGCACACAGTTAAACTGTTTCAGTATAGTAAATGATTAAATAGTTATTTGACCCATAGAAGGGACTCTAGCAGGTATGATCACTCTGAGTGAGAGTGGGCCTAGGAGTAAATTTAATGAAGAGATACTCCACATTCCCCAATGCTTCAGGACTGGAGCCTCACTATCAGATAGTTTAGCATCATATTCAGGACATTTATGGAGGAGGTTTTGCCTCCGTAGAGATGCAGTCAGCATATTCTATAGCCCCTACTAGCTGGGCTAATTGTTATTTGATCAAGTTGGACCCTTTTGATGAAGAATAATGTTTTAAATTAATGAAATCCATGCCTGAAAGAATTAGGTCTGTCATAAAAGCTCAAAGAAGAGCAACTGAATATTAATTCTAATTTTTTGTCAATGAATTTCATAATTTTTCATTCAATACTGGGTTATTCCATAATATTTTCCTTTGCATGGCTTGGAAAAAAATTATATCATTAATTTAAATGATTCAATGTAGTTTGCTTAAGAAATATTTACAAAGCCAGAATGTTCAGTTACTAAAAAAGTTTGCATCTTATCTGTTATTAGTTTATTTACTGCTAAATAAAAACAACAACAAGTGAACATCCTTAAGTGTGTTAATTCCATATTCTTTTTAGCAGGGGTAGTATAAACAGATGGTTGGTTTAAAGAGAATGTATTTTTTAATTGTTAAATGTTAGCATTTGAAAGGACAGTCACACAATCAAACTTAAAATTTCGCTTGGCTGAATGTTTAAAAAATACACTTCAATATATATTACAGACACTTTTATAACAAATAAAAATTGATCTAAAGATTTCAATCTGAAAAAAAAAAAAATTCATACAGGAATGATGATCAAGAAAGTTATTTTTTTCCAAGTTATTCAAAAGTAACAATAATAAATAATAATTAACCTAATTACATTTTTTATCTGTCATCTTAGAATTCAAGGAAAGTTTGAACTATGTCCACCAAATTTTCTGTGGTTACTAATGGAATCCCTGGACTATTTTAGCATATAAATTTGTAAAAGTTTGAAAAATTTTCAGTGTTTTAATGAAAGGTTCTACTTAAAAGTATAATGCTAAATTGGACACTTGTGTCTAAACCAATTCATTATCATTTTGTTTAACCCTATAAACATCTAGTTAAAAAATTGCCAAGCTAGAAATTAAAGTTATTATATTTTTTCTAATGAATTTTTTCCCAATCACCAGAAAATCAAGACTTAAAAAAATTATAGAGGAATTATAATCAAGTAATTCAATAGTAACAATAACAAGCTTACTATAAATAACCTCATAACTTTTTTGTTTGCCTATTATCACATAACACAAGGACAACAAGAGTTATGGTTACCAAATTTTCTATGGTTACTGATGGGATCCCTGAACATTTTTTTAGCATATTAAATTTTTAAAAGTCAGAAAACTTTTTAATGTGGGGTTCTACTTATGATATTCATACAATGCTAAACTAGACCCTTGTGTCTAAACCAAATCATTATCTTTTTGTTTAACCATATGAAGTAAACATCAAACTGAATATTTCCAAGCCAGAAACCAAAGTTATGACATTTTTTTCCAATTATCTTTTCCTCCAGCCATCAGAAAATTAAAACTTTAAAAAATTATTATGTTTACATTTGTAGTACAAACAATAGCAACTCAAGTCCTCACAAAATTTCAGAGTTGAATAAAAAAAAAAAAAGTGGTTACCATTTTCAGTTCTTGTCAATACTAAAGCAACTTACCTTGGTTTTTTGTTAATGGTTTTTCTTTGTCTTAAATTGATCATTTGCTTTGCTAATGATGTCATATGTTCCTTAGGAGATGTGGTCATTGGTTGAAAGTTCTGGAATAAAAAAATATGATTACCAACAATATAGTAGAAAAATATGTTTGGATATTTGTCAAATCCTGTAAAACTTAAATATTTTCATACTATTAACTAAGAAAAACCAAAATAAAAAAAACCTTGTTTTTCAAAAAAAAAAACAATTATCAAGAAAAACATGATTAAATTCAAATTCTAAACCTGAATAAAACTGTTTAATAGGCTTATAGAACAGCTGAAAATTACATTTTAAGTGAGCAACAAATCCAACTGAAGCCACAGAAATTATACTTTCTATACAAAATGAGATAAAAAGTATTGAGATTGAAGTTTTAAATTCTAAGAATTTAAATAGAGATGTCAGTTCAACTAAGCAACTTATCTAATAGTAATGATATCTAATCAGTCAGTGCCAATTTGAATTACATATGTATATATCAAGCCAGTATCAACAGTTTCTAAATGAAATGTTTTTGGGAAAACATTGCAAGTGCAACATCCTCTATATTCACCAGACTCCTACCAGCTCCATGTGACTTTTTCTTATTTCCTAAACTGCAAATTCATCTTGAGAGTAAAAGATTTAAGGATGTGGAAGACATTAAAAGAAATATTACATTCTATCAAAAGAGAAGTTTCAGAGGTGCTCTGATCAATGGACAACTTACTGGAATAAATGTGTTGAATACGAAAGGGAGTATTTTAATCTAATGTGTTGAATACGAAAGGGAGTATGTTTAATCTATTTTTCATTTCTGTCTTGGTAGATACAAAACTTTGTATATATAATACTTTGTAAACCCACACTCACACACACGTGTGTGTGTATAAGAGCCAGTTTGCAATGCACAAAGCATATAACTGATGTCTGTTACCTGTCAATACAATTCATAGATCAAGTAGGTAGTGAGTCAGCTTTCCTTACTCATATTTAATGAAAGCCCATGAACATTTTATGAAACAGTTAAAGTATGGATGATTAAAAATGACAAAATCTGTAATTACCCACTGTGCCAAAAGTATATTCCCAACATTTAACACTATCATAATGGGTAACATTAATGAATAACTGATGTTATTTCCAACATTAGTATTTATAAAGGAAGACAACAGAACCTTAATCCTTAGAAGAAATGGCTTGCATTTCTATTTCTTCTTCTGTCAAACTGATAAATAATCCAAACTACTTGTTCTGTCTTCAGATTATTTTGCGTTACAAGCCAACAAA
The DNA here is from genome assembly GCA_963585895.1 of Sepioteuthis lessoniana. Lineage (NCBI taxonomy): Eukaryota > Metazoa > Mollusca > Cephalopoda > Myopsida > Loliginidae > Sepioteuthis > Sepioteuthis lessoniana. The sequence continues at coordinate 25,705,715 of OY757936.1, read as the reverse complement.
TACAGAGCGATTTTTCATGTTTCCCACTTTTATAATTAAAATCAATCTGTTAAATCTTTTATATATTCTACCTTTATCCCATAATAGTTCTTACATTTGTATATAACTTTTATACACTAGATTTAAGAATATGGTACAAAAGTAGTATTTGCTTCCTATATCCTTTAAAAAGCTATAAAAATTACAGGATCTGGCAGAATAGTCTCTCAAGATCTGGAGCCTCACTAATGGATACAATTTAGTGTCACATCTCATGGTGGGGGTGTTTTACCCTTCTCCATGGGTTGCAGTTAGTGTATTCTAAGTTCCAGTGACAGAGTGTACAAGTACTAACAAGTTCATATTAGAGAGTAATGCACAAAGTGTGTGTGTGTGTATATATATATATATATATATATTGTCTTGCAGAATGATCTCTCTGGTTTGGAACATAAATAAAAAGGCAACATAAATCCTACTCAAAATTTAATTTTAAAAAGAACAATATTTGCTATTTTCTTTTCTTATTGTCATCACTTTGATTTAAAGATTACATTGTCCAAATGTTTGCCCTCATGAGTAATGCACTCCTGAAACTGCACCCTGAAGTTCTGCAGTGATTGCTTTTGAAATTGGGAGTATGCATTATACACACAGGCATGGTATACATGGAAGAATGTAAAATGTTTTTTTTTAAGGGGTTCAGCTTACAATGTAATTGCTATAGTAAAATAAACACTTCTTACATTTTGTTTATCTAACAAAAATGAGGCCATAAGATTGAAATTTTCTTTAACCACTTTTTTTATTTGCACAGATTGTGAACCTTCAGATATGTTTCTTAAAATTTCTTGAAAACACCACCATTGAATTTGTTTTGGTCATATCAGGCAACCTCTCATCTCAAATGGAAAGTACTGAATGGTGTATAAGAGAACTGAGTTTTTTCTTGAAATTTTCATCTGAAATTAAGTCCACATTATGCATGGTAGTTTATGGTAGTACTGAAACTAGAGTGGCGAATCATTTTATCAGCCTACTGGGATCTTTTTTCAGAAGCACAAACCACTCATGTTCATAACTTAATTCACAAAAAATACTATCTTTACATGTTAGCTTTATTTTATTGTGTTTGTATAATCCCATCAAAGATTAACTTCAATTTCTAACAGCCTAAAGAAAAATCAAATAGCAAACACTGCACAAGAGAAGCAAATTTTAACAATGTTTATTTAACCCTAGAATCCAAGTGGCCAGTAGTTAAGTCATTATCAAAAAGTATATATACCCAAAAGGGCCATTGGTCTAATGAGTAGAGTGTTTGCCAATGGTCCAGGAGACTGAGGTTCAATCCCAGGTTGAGTCATACCAAAGACTCAACAAATGGTACTGATACCTCCTTGCTTAACACTCAGCATTTAAGGTGTGGATCAAGGGTAAAGTGGAGCAATCCAAGGAATGGAGTATCACCCTCCTCTACACATTAATGTAGTAGCTATTAAAAAGGGAGCCTTTGGGTCACCCTTGACTAAAAGTCGCCAACTTTACTTATATATACCCACCAGGTATCCTGAATTTCAGTCAGGAAAGCCCTATTTCTACATCACTATTGCCTAACATACAATTAGACTGTTAAATAACAGATTAAAATATTTTATATTCTCAACTATTTTTCAGCCAGGACCTCAGTGTGAAGGCCCACAAGCATGGGATGGTGCCCAAGGTTTTAAGGGTTCTTGTTGATTTAATAAGCTAACATTGATTTGAAACCTGAAAAAGGAAACTTAATTTCTAAATAATAGCTTCAGAAAGGTTAATTATCAAATTGGTTGAACCTTATTTAATGGCTTTCAATATTACACCCTAATATACTAGTTGAAATCAGTTTAATTGTTATAACCACAATGTTTCACTAGTCTTTTTCAGGTGTCTGTTATAGTTGGTAACCTAAGAATTTTGAACTGAAACATTTAATTCATTGCACTGACCTGAGGAAATATATTTATCATTTTTAGTTAATTCATCTTTCTACCCATATGTATTGAACAAAGGTGTTTATGATGTAATGGTTATCATTGTTGGAAATAGACATAACAACCCAAGTTGAAATTCTGAACAAAGCTGTTTGCATTTCACATAGTGCTAATACTCTTGAGAAAGGTAAGAATCCAACTACTCTCTTTCCAGCTATAGGTAAATAGTAGTGCAGGCTGGTAACCTTGGTATAGCAAAAGGAAAATCCTGAATTAAAATCTATTAAATTCCACTTAAAAGTTGACCATGAGTCGTATCCTGCTTGAGCAGAGGGATTGGATAAATACATACCCCTATTCAAAATTCCCAGAAGCTTACTACAACAAACACTAGATGAAGACTGCAGAGTACAACAACTGAAATATTATGACAACCAAGATGAAGATACATTAGTGTATAATGAGTATAATTCCATATCTCAGAAAGTTTAAAATCAATAATTAAACTACAAATTGATATTTAAATTTAAACAATTTTAGGATGGCCTAACAAGTGTGTATGGGAGGAGAGATTCAGAATCTTTAGAAATTACCAAATTTAACAAACACCAGAAGAGGACCAGAGTATAAAACAGCCAAAATATTGTCAATAACAACCAAGATGAAGGCACATCCAAATACATCATAAGATTTCTTCATCGCAAAGATTCAGATAAAAACTGCTTTCAGGTTTGATTGAAAATTTCCTTCAGCAACAAATATGCCATGGTGGATGAATAAATTCATTGTTTGACACTTAGTTATTATCAGAAATTATAACATTCAATCTTACTGATTAATATTAACTCTTCAATTAAGTGCATTGACAAATGAGATTATATTGAAATTTCTTTTTTATCATTTGGATATGAACTTATTAATGCACATAGGTACTTTAGTGTATATTTTATCTCAGAGACTGCTTTTTTTTTCTTTTTTTTTTTTTTGGCAAGTTGCAATTTTCTGACCAAATGGTTTTAGTTTCCATCTGTTATTTACAGTTTTGTATTCTGCAAAATGATCTTTTTGAAGTCATTGATCCTATCAATGTTCTGCATAAACACATTGCACTGTTCAATTTAAGTAAATGAAAGAAAAAACCTAAATGAAAAAAGATGTTGGGAGGTTGAGTAAATAAATTCCCACATTTAGATTCAAACTCACACCAATGTGAAATCTATCTCAATCAATGCTATGTTTTTTTTTTGTAAAGAACACTGGACAGTACTTATCCTACTCAGTCTCTCTATTCATTTGATCAGCTTGTTACAAAGAAATACATGCCCTACTGAAAAAGTCTCTTGATCTATTACTAGCTGAAGTACTGATCTAAGTAAGAGGTTCAAAACTTGGGTTATAATCTCTCATAGGTCCCATAACCTGGTTTGGCTGTAGGTGTTGCTACTCATGTAGCATATCTAGAGCAGGACTAATCAAGCAGAGCCCATTCCTCTCCAGGTCAACAACTGGTTTGAATTCAGAATTTTCATTCATCTAGACCAGATGCCATATTAAGGTTAAAGATCCAAGTCTGCCCCTCTATTTACCCATAGTTGGATACATACCAAGAGTATTAGTACTATGTGAAATGCAAACACAGCCTCATTCAGGTTTTGAACTTGGATAGCTGAATCCACTTCCTTATGTTATGCAACAAGAGCTTCCATTATTGTATTATAATACTAACAGATATTTCATTTGTTTAAACAAGGTCTATTTTATGATCTTTGTTAGTAATTAAAATTTATTCTGAATGGTCACAAATGGTAATTGTTACAATAAAAAGTAAATCTACATAAGAAATGAGAGATTTACCAATTGTATCTTTTTATCCTATTTTATAAAGTTAATATTATTCAGTGGAAATTTAAATTTCAAATTCAAGTGAGTGAAATTCAAGAAATTTATTGATTTAAATATTTTTGTTTTTGTCTGTTTTGTTACTTTTAAATGAACAATAATGCTGTGTAATTATTTTACATCTATAATTTCAATAAACCTAATTAGCAATGTTGGATTAAATATGAATCATTATTCATGTTTAACAATTGGATATTAAAATTCTGTACAATTAGTTATGCCTTGCAGCAAGATGGTTTCTCACTATTAGTTGTTAATGATCATTTTCTTCATGGAGAAGAAAATTTTCTTTATATCAAAATCTTCCTCTGGATCCAATAAGAATATATCTACTCAACTTCTCTACCATAGGTTGACTGAGACACAAGGTCAATTTTTAAGCAGAATACAGCGGGTTAGAATTCAGAGTTTTCTTTTTGCTAGACCTTACCAAGGCTAAATAACCCAGTCTGTGCTACTATTTGCCCATAGCTGGGAAGAAAACAGGGCATTAGTATAAAGTAAAACAAACAGCTTAGTCTAAGATTTGAACTTAGATTGCTGATGTTATTTCCTATGACAATGACCATTACAATGAGCATGCATCTAATAAGTATGCATAACATTTAGTAGCTCTACCTCAAATCATTTGGATATCTAAAGAGGATAGACAAACTTTTCCCAATTAATACAGATTTAATTTTATCTTCTCTTCTCTTCTCAAATTTCAAAATTGTAAAGGAAAAAAAAAAGCTTTTTATTCCAACTACCAGTCTAGATATAACTCTTCAAATCTGATTAATTTTACAAGTACGAAATTTCTCTTAGCTTACAGCTATAGATATGCATATTTGCCAACCCCTCTGCATGGGCAGAATTTGACACAAGGTCAGTTTTTAAGCGGAGTTTAACAGGTTTCAATCCAGAGGTTTTTTTTTACTAGACTGGTTGCCTAACCAAGACTGAAGAACCCAGTTTACCCTACTATTTACCCATAGCTGGAGAGAGAATAATTGGATTCATACCTTTCCCAAGGGTATTAGTATGATGTGAAATGCAATCAGACTTGTCCAGGATTTGAACTTGTGTCATCGTGTCCATTTCCTATGACGAGAACCATTACACCACAGGCATCTCTTTGATCACAGTTATAGATTTACTTTTTTTCTAAATGTTAGTGCAAAATATTAAGTAATTCTCAAGTGCTAGAGCAAGTCAAACTTTTTGCAATATTTTGGTAATGAGACACGATTCGGCAGCTTTAGATGCTTTTGGTGAGGTCGTGAAAGTAACGAACCACATTGGACTGTGAGATGCCAAACTCACCACATACTCTCCAAGTACTATTTACTGGATTTGCCTCTATTGCTAAAAGCATGGCCTCAGAATCCACAGTTTTAGGCCTATCTGATCTTGTCTGATTGTCAAAGTTTTTGTAACCTGAGCAAAATTTCTAGGGCCATCGAGTTATAAAACTGTAATCAATTGTGCCTTCACCTTTCATCTAATAATGTTTCTGGTTGCTTCCATGGCAATATGGCCCAGTTTAAAGATGTAAAGCATAAGTTCTTGAATTAGACTATGATGCACATTCATTTGTGAAGCTACCAAATCACACGTGGAGTGAAACAATGTGCACATGTGTCAGCACATCAACTATCATGATACAACCAATCATAGTGGGTATCTCCTTTGGCTTGAACTGCTTTGGTCATGTGATATATATGACACGAACTAGCATGTACCAAAATATTGCAAAACTTTTAACTCACCTTAGTATTTACAGTCCCAAACATACTTTCCAGTAACCATCACAAAAGAAAGAAGGAAAAAAAAAATTTTAAACTAAAGACTACACACAAAAATGAGCATTCTGACTGCCAAACGTGAAATATTTGGCTTTACATACCAGAGCTCTAACCACTGTTTCACACCATTAACCACTGATGTACTTGGATTAATTTCCTTATTTTGGTTATTATCATAGAGCTTTTCGGCTGTTTTACTCTCCAGCTTTCTTCAGCTGTTTAACATAGTAATCTTCAAGGAATTTTGAACTGAACCATGAGGATAGCTTGTTCTTATTCTGCCATCTTTGCTTTATGCACTGCCAAATCCTGTGTACCATGTTAAAATCCTGAAAATGATCCCATTCAATCAATTTACATTACTATTGACACAAGCAGAGCAGAAACATGCATTGCAGAATGAGGATAATCTACTCCCATGGATTAAATAAAGTATTCAGGTTTGAAATTCTTAGAAGGTTATTAGCTATAACAGATACATGAAGAAACCTGGAGCATACAATGGCAAAAACACTGATGATAACAACAATTAAGACGAAGTGCAGAGTGAATTAGTGAATAATAATCAGTTCTACTCATTATATAAATGGTATCTGTTTCATAATGCTTGTCCATTCTCCTGGTAATCGTTAAGAGAGGTAGATGACTCTCTCTCTATGCACTTAGACTCTCTGTCTCAGCCATAAAAAAGGAATTCATTGAATCTCAGTGGTCACCCAGCCTTGAAAAAAAAAATCTAAGAAATCTGTACTAAAAAAAAGTTAATACTACCCCTCTAAATCTGGAAAATGATAAAATCAAATATCTATTTTAAATATTTAATAACTTTTAGGAATTTTCAAGGGAACTTGAGATCTCCAAATGAACCTGAAGCCTTATTTTGGTTAGGTCTGGTTTCTTTTTTTAATGGCATATCAACTTTAATGGATTATTTAATACCAAAGCCACCATTGTAGAAGAATAGTAGAGGAACAAGAGAGTTCAGACATTTCACAAAAATAGTAGTCCAAAAAGAAACATTTGCATGACTGGAGTTTGAACTTGCTTACGACAATGTCACAGTCCTGCACATTAGCCACTATGTTATGGGGATTCTCACCCACCATTTTTAGTACATTATACTCTGTATAAACACAGCAGTAACACATAGTAAATAAATGAAAAAAACATCTTTTTTGGAGGTGCACTTAGCATAACAGAAAATGGAATCGGCGACCCAAGTTCAAAACCTGGATGAGGCTGTTTGCATTTCCCTTTGAGGTATTTAACTGACTTCCCACTAAGTCAGGATGTGATACATAGTCATTTTATAGTGAGGAGCCATGCATGAACTGAAACTCATGCAAGGCTATTTAAAAAAAAATACTTGGTCCCTTTGGCATTCCTCATATTGAGGCACCTCAACCACTAAGCTATGAACTGAGCACTGTAAAGCAGGTATTGCCTGGACCAGACAAACTACTCAAGGCAAGCTCAAGTGAGGTTATGGTGAATTGCATTTCACTTTCTACTAATGACTTGGAAAAGGTATGAATCTGTATTTTCTCTACCCAACTAAGGAAAAATAGTAGTGCAGACTGGGTCCTTCAGCCTTGGTTAGGCCACTAGTCTAAGGGAATGAAAAATCTGAATACAAACAAACTTTAATTTTTAAACACTGCTTGACCTTGTGTTGCACCCTGGCAGTGGTGGAGCAGTTAGATCAATAGAAACAAATAAAACATTCTTTAAATAAAAATAATTATTATAAAGTTTAATAAAAGCAACTCTACATTCCTTATTTTTAATAATGATTATCTTGCAAGCTATATATAATATTGGTAACTACTACACGTTATGATCATTGTTCATCTCTGAAATTTGGACGAAATTCATTGTCTGAGCTATGGGTTAAATAGTACCACAACTGTTCTTATACGAGGATAGATTTAACACTGAATAACCCACAAAGGTTGATATGCCATTAAACAAAGAAACTGAAAATTCATTGTTCTATAGTTCTAACAAACTTACAATTCATCAGATCCTTCAATGTTTTATTTACTACAACAATGTATACTCATGTGACTACAGAAGACAGATACATACATTGAATTTTACCCTATCTAGTAAGTAGGAAAAATAGATAAAATGCTTGGTTAGAAATAGTAGTAGCTTTTTTAAGTGTTACACACAAAAGCAATAGTTCTTATATAGATTATACTAATAAGGGAATACATTAAATTGTTTTATTCCCATTGTTCTGTTGGAGCCTTTTGTCCAAAAACAAGTCTGGAATTGTAAGTAGAGGATAATTTTCCCTTTCTTCTGGTGAAAAAAATAACAGGTGAAAAACAACACAAGTGCTTTAATGATTATGTACTGGAAAAAAAATGAAAAATAAACAGTAGAGAAAATACATATAAGAGAAACAGAAAAAATATATTTATATGAACTTTTTTGCATGTATTTTATGAATCTGCTTATATGGAGGCATAAGTGGCATTATAGTAGTCATCATAGGAAATGAACTCTGTGAACCAAATTCTGAACGCGGTAACCAGGCAAGGAAAAGGAAAGCTTGAGAGACGAAGACAGTCGACATCATGTTCAATCTCATTCTGGCAACTCCTATGGTAACACTAATGGCAAGTTGCATCATTCTTCAACATTCCTTTGAACAAAATCTGTATTGTAAAGCGGGGAGACTTGCAGCATTGGAAATTACTAGTCTTCCAAACAACATGGCTCAGGCCTGTGCCAAGATCCAAGTGCAGATCAATAGTTTTGATAGACTGAAGGATAATATAAATAGTACATAAATATACAAACATAAACCATCAAATATATATATATATAAACATACAAGTAATTAATATATATATATATATAAGAAACTGATATATATGACTTATGGTCAAATCTGGTAGAAATCTCCATTTCCTATTACTATAAACTTGCTTTGTGACCACTTAGTAATAGTTGGTACTGTAAGTGAGGTTTGTGAGGCAGGCAAAGAAAAGCTTAGTAAAATATATATATATTACATAACCAATTAACTAGAAATTTACATTGATTCATTTAGAGTTTATCATAGTATATACTTATATATGTATACATGAATGTGCATCAATATGAACACATCAATACAAGCAGCAAGTTTTTTTTAGACACATTAAATCAAAGTGATTGGAATTTTATGCAAATGGTGATTTTTATTTATCAATTCTTAGTGAGAAAGAGAGATCAAAGTTCAATATTTCAAATCAAGCTTTTTTAGTCAATTCTCTTATTATGGTCAGGATTTTTGCAAGTAGTTTATTTGTGAAGATAAATAAATTTAAATTTCCATCACCAGCCTGACTCATTTAATGAAATATACATATGTATACATATATTACTACACATATGTCAATGTATGTAGAGTTATATCATATTGTTTTCTTTAAAAAAAAAAAAAAAAAGACAAAACCTAATTATTCATTCACTGCGGGTTATTTTTACATGCAATTTCATTAAGTTTCCAAACTGAAAGATAAAAACATTTAAGAAACAAAAATCCTCAAATTGAGGGAGAAAATTTAATTTTGATTCTTCACTCAAATGTAGCTACTCAATATTTTGTTATCTTATTTTATTTTGAAATTTTTTATTTGCTGGTTGGAGGATAGAGTTCTAGAGGAAACTTATTTTTCATCTTTTCTCATTTCTCTTTTTTCACAGAGGAGATGAAAGAGGAAATATCAGAAGAGGAAGTCTGTGGGTAATGATTGCTGAAAAAACAAATGGAACACAGCTGGAAGCCATCCACCTACTGAAAAAAAACAAAATGCTTTCCACCAAAAAGCAGATTAGTGCCCCAAATATACTTACCACAATTAAAGTTAGTCTGTTATCTTTTGCAGGTTGAGAGTAGGAACAAACTAGGAACAAGGAGAAGGGTGTTATCCATAATATGAGCTTCAACAAAGTCCCTAATGTATTTAAAAAAATTTAAACAGCTGCTTACACCTGTATTTGTAAAGCAATGTTGGTTGATTGGTTGGTTTTACAACATGTCAATCTTTGTTGCATTATTTTATGCTGAAGTCAGTGATGGTCTCCAGTTATATCCAGAAAGTGCAGTACCATCACTGATGTAATATGGCTGTTGCCCTATTCTCCTAAAAGAGGTTATAAGTGGGTTGGAGTCATAAATGATTTGTTTTAGTAAAATATAGTTTATTAATAAATAATTTATCAATTTAGTAATTTCAATCAATAGTATATTCCCCATTATTTTGAATCAGAATTAAACTTTGAAAAGCAGTTTTGGACTTGGCAGTCAGTAATAACACCTTAGTCATAAACACTAGAAATTTTCTTAACCATTTCTGTAGCATTTTTGATATTCTTAAACTTCTACAACATTATAAATCAAACATGCATTTTCAATTCCTCCATTTTAGGAGTGTGAAATCATAGATTAAATGACTATGCACACTCTTTCTTTACTGAAATAAGAATGACCCATGAAAGCACTTATAAATCAGGTAATTTCCAGTTGCGTTTAAAACAGGAAGTTTGAAATCCATACTTACAACTTCCATTTAAAAAATGGAAATTATTACTTAACCTAATATTTGCCCATGCAACAAGTCTGCCATCTCTATATACTTGATTTTGCTCAAGGGAAGTTTGGCATTAGTGTTTGTTTGGGTTTTATATCAACCTTTGTAGGTTATTTAATGCCAAATCCATTTTTATACAAATAATCAGTTCTATTTCAAACAATTCAATTTAACATGAGTACACATTTTGTCAAAAATATTTCTATTTCAAGCTATTTAGTTTAGTCAAACAGTTCAATTTAGTATAAGTATAGTTTTTGTTCACGTACAGTTAAATGTCAAAACAGTTCTATTTCAAACAATTCAGTTTAGCATAAGTATAGTTTCAATTTCAAAAACACTTCTATTTCAAGCAATTCAGTTTAGCATTTGACCCATAGATAGGGCCCTATCAGGTGCTACCACTCTGAGCCAGAATGAACCTGAAAGCGATGGCTATGAAGGGGTGCTCTGCATTCCCCAAACCTCCAGCATCACTGGAACCTCACCATCAGATTGTTTAGTGTCATATCCAGGACACTCATTGGAGGGGGATCCTACACTTCTGCAGAGGTGCAGTCAGTGTATTCTACAGCCCCAACCAACTGGGCAAGGCATTAGTGTAATTGCAGGAGTTGCCAGAACAAAGTTGAAAACATCTGGCTGCCTTAAGGACTTCAGTTCTGAGTTTTGAATCCAAAGCATTCTACTTCTTGTATTATATAACCCTTTCAGGTTATGTTATATATCTCTTATTCTCAGCTGTTCTATATTTTCATGGCTCTTACTCTATTATCGACCAGCATTTGTCTTTTCTCTTCACTTCACTTCATTCTCCGGTTGGTCGCCTAGTGTTGCTGTGGTATTGCCATCTTGTATGTTGACTTTTTTTCATCTCCCAATGATCTAAATTCTTCTCTACAGGGATTGAGGAATGACAACACAACCACAATTTCATGTGTACATATTACTTTTATTTCTTGGCAACTTTTCACATTCCCATCATATCTCCAACTGAATGGGGAAATCAGTAAGTAAGATGGAGGATTCAACAGCTTATTGAAGGTTTCTCAATAACTCACAAAATCTCTAAATCTAGAACCATTTTGGTCACCTAACAGCAATCATCCAATGAGAGCTGTGGTCACAGATTGACCTTGAGTTCAGTGGCTCCAATCATACCAATTAACCCACTATGTTTTTCTGTGTATTTAATGGCTCAGGACTTAACTTGAATGCTACACTACATGTCAGTAATAGATATTATTGATCTATTATGTAACACTAGATAAGTTGCTCATCAGTCTGCCCAACTATTTTACTCATTGATGAGATAGATTCATATCTTTCCCAAGGTTATTAGTGTGTAGTGAATGTAAGCAGCCTCTGTCAGAAATTGAACAACAGTTTGCCAATTTCGTTTTCTGTGCTGATAGCCAGTACCCTATACTTACTCCTTTATGAAATACTGGAAAAATAAATTGATGTCTGTAGTTCTATGCTCCAACAACTAAGCCACAAACTGATTCTGTGCTGATAGTTACATCTTAACATCATTTTCTTAAATACTTTTTATCATAGAAGAAATAATTGTGATCTTCATTCAAAAACCTGAGAACCCTTCATCTTTCATTGTCATAATATATTTTAAAATAAAATTGTTCAAGTAAATATCTTAATTAAGATGGTACTTGTATGATGCTGATAAGTGTAGATGGTTTTATAAGTTGGCTAATCCTTGCATGTTCAACCTGTTTGCTTTCCTAAGTTTCTCACAACAACCATCAGTAAATGAAACATCAATGAGTATTTTCTGATACATCCATGTTACCATGGTAATCCTCCTCTTCACTTTTCTTTCTTTATTTTCTCTGTTTAGTTGAGTGTTCTTCTAGAAACATCAAGATAGTAAAAGATAATGGTACTTTTGTTCTGATATGGTCAGATCAAGCATGCAAATACAATTATTTCATGATCTGCTTGGCATTATAAATCAGTGATAGAGTAGAGGACTGATAGGCTAAGAGGTTTGAGGTGTGGTCATAGGATTGTAATATATATAACTATAGACTCTTCCAAAAGAAGTAAAATTCTAATATATAAACCAACACACACACACACACATATATATATATATATATATACACACACACACACACACACACACACAGAGAAAAGTCCACAAATGTATCAAATTTTTGTTTTGTTTTATAACTAGTGTTTCATCAGTGAAGAGCCTCTTGATGTATTCTAAAATATCTGATTTCTCTGTTAAATGACACATCAACCTTTGTGGATTATTTAAGGTCAAAGCCATCCTTATAGAAGAAGAGTAGTGGTACTATTTAATCCATAGCTGGGGGGATAAGGCGGTTCATACCTTTCCCAAGGGCATTAGTTAGAAAGTGAATGTAATAATGGGAATAGAATTTGAACTCACAAAGATGTTGCAGACCAGTACATTAGTTGCTACACCACAGGGACTCCCACCAAAACATTTCTGATTTTGCCTTTTACATATTTGTATTTATAAATAGATATGTGTATGTATACGTAAGCAGTTATTGTTGTAGAAAACAGATTCAATGAGCCGAGTTCAAATCTAAGACAAACCTGTTTGTATTGCACCCTTGGGAAAAAGCACAAATCTATTCTTCTTCCCCCACTATGAATAAATAGCAGGGCAGATTGGGATCTATAGCTTTGATATGGCAACTAATCTAAGAGAAGGAAAATTCTGAATTCAAAACCAGGGAGTGTAGGGCTAGCAATTCTACCCCATAAAACCTACTTGCTACTGAAACCACAATACCATCACAGATGTGATGTGGCTGCAGCCCTATATTCCACAAAAAGTTTTCAGTGTGTGTGTGCAAATGTGCATGTCAAACAAACTGGTTTCACCACAGAATAATTAGATATTCTATTGTTATGGTAACATAGTATTATTCAACATCACTCAAAAGAGAAACTAGAAGGACTATAGACTTGATCTCTCTTTCCCTCTCTCACTATAATTTTCTATATGTCAGTATTCTCCCTTCCCTATGTCACTTGTTATTCTTTTTTACTTTTTCTTTCAATCCAACTTCTTCCAATATTTTCTTTTGAATAATTTGAAAGGATTTCAGTTGATCAATGCTCCTGTATTCTCAACTTGCTAACACAATTATCTCAGACTCTTAAATAAGGAGAAAGGGTAATCAATACAGAAATGCTGGCATCATTTATGACAGGAATGTACTTACATATGAAACACAATGTGACATTATAATTTATTGGTTCTGTAATTTAATATCATTAAAGAATGATAAGAAATTCATTTTTATGATAGCATATGGTAATTTAGAAATATATATCCAGGATTTCTTAAGGTAAATTATTAGGTAGACGACATGACTTAGGCAGTCTTTCTCTCACTTTCTTATTCTGTAAGTTTTTCTTTTTTCTTTTAAAGGATTTAAAAGGATTTTGATTGATGCTCCCATTTTCTCAGCTTGCTAACCTGACTGATGCCACCAAGTTAAATCCATAGACAAGGGGAAGAGCTAATCAATGCATGAATAATCTGATAATTTATGATAGGAACTTTTCTCATAATATAATATTTTGCATATCAAAATTTCATGACAAAATAAACAGCAGTAGTCACACTTGTATTTTCTTAATCAAATGAATATTTCTATATGTATTATTTTGTAATGTTAGCAATTTTATCATTTCTTATTGTATATTTTGTTCAACAATTTTACAAAGTAAATGCAGGCTCAGGAAACAAATATGATTTTAATGGCATATCAACTCAGGTAGAGTTATTTTATGCCTAAAGGTTAAAGAATTGTGTACATTGTATTTTAATAGTTATATTTTTTGTGTAGTTGTTTCTTAAAAGTTTTTTTTTTACATAGTTATATAATATCAAGTACTCGTATTTAATACAAATAATTTGTATATAGTTATATGGTTTCAAGTATTCCAATCTAATGAAGATAATTTACAAACAGATCTTTTTAACTAACAGAGAGAACTGTAATAGGTACTACCACTTGATGGCAATGAAGGAGTATGTCATATTCCACAAAGCTCTAGAACTCGAGACTCACAATCAGAATCAGTTTAATTTCCACGACATCCCATTGTATGTATGTGTGTGTATGGAGGGGCGTTACTCTTCTGCAGAGAATACAGTTAGTGCATTCTAAGCCTTGCTGACCAGGTAGAAATATAAAAGTTAAATTTTAAAACTCAGAGCACCCAGTAAGTATCAAACTCACAGCAGTAGTAACAGACTGAAAGTCTAGCTTGTTAAATACTAACCTCAAAAACTAGTTTCTAGACTTATCAACATTCAGTGTCCATCTGTTTGTTCTGGAACAAAAAAAAAAAAAAGAAAGAAGCCATGATACTTACATCTGATCTATCTATGGCCAACATATACTAATCATTATTTATTCATTATAGCCTGCACATTACTGATCTGTTGTCATCTTTGTCATCATTTCTTAAGCTGATACAAAGTTTTAAGTCCCCATTTGTCAGCCATTCCTGTATGCTTAGCATTATGCACTCTCATTTCAAATCCTGTCTTCATTTATGATACATGAACAGAACTGAAGAGATTTAAGTAAACATTACACTATATATATATATATATATATATATATATAGAGAGAGAGAGAGAGAGAGACACACACTCACTGATAAGCTTACCTGGCATTACCCAGTTAGAATAGTTCTAGAATTATCAATAACCTTTTGTAAATTTCAAATATATATGATAAAAATACATTAATATAATTGATAAACAGAATGAGGTCTGTTTTACACAGCTATTTTAACAGTGCTCTCAAATAGTCTTATAGCAGTATTCACCAAATATCAAAATATTGCTTGTTTTTCTTTCAACAGATATAAATAGAATACCATAATGTATACATTTTTGTCTGTTTTATTTATGTAGGACAACTTCAGCCACATTTTCAATGTCTTAAATGCTAAAGAAAAAAAGACAATTGCATCTTATTAATAAAATCTTTTATATCTCCATGCAAAATGACATTAAAAATTGACAAAAATTCTGGGTGTTAAGATTAGACATAAACATATGTACAGGTGAATTATTACAACTCATGGCACCAAATACCTTTCAAGATCCTAACACAAAATTTTAATGTATACTGGTATCTTTAAGAAATCAATAGTTTTATGAAAAAAATATTTTAATGGTTCTTTAAATAAGATAATTAGTTATGCTTCCCATAATTGTTCTTAGTAAATAGAGATTATATTGCACTACAACTGTTGAGGATCTAAGCCTCAGTAGGGGCCTCATATTTGTATTCCTGTGTCAAAATATATATACAGCTAATGTCTCACTTAAAAAACCATAAAAATGTAATACTAAGGTGGGCTTAGTATAATGATCATTGAAAGAAATGGACTCAGCGACCTGAATTCAAACTCGGATGAGGCTGTTTGCAATTCCTGTTGTGCTAATGCCTTTACAGAAAGGCATGAACCCATCTGTTCTCCAAGTTATAGGTAAATAGGAGGGAAGACAGGGTTCTTTAGTCTTAGTAAAGCAAGAAAAACTAATTTCAAAACAGCTAGATTCCATTTAAAAAATTGACCTTGAGTCACTTCTCTCCTGTAGCAACAGGGTTAGGTAAGAACATACATATATAATACTATTTATAACTTTATCATGAATAACTAATATAGTTCTAGTCATAAAGGATAGGAATATTTATATTTGAATTGGTATTTATGATTGTCAATAGGTTTTGAAATGGTCATATCAGTCACGTTTGTAAGTTGAGAATACAAGACTGAAGCTGTATTTAACCACACAAAAATGAACAATGAATGAAATATTCACTTTATTCAAAATACTCCTCTTAGCATTGGTCAACTTCAATGTTCCCACAAAACTGCACTAAGAAAAAAATAAGCAACACAGTAAAATTTTGATGGTGTACATGACTCAAAAGTTTCAGATAAACAATTCAGCAATAAAATTTCATGGCTAAACACAAAATCATCCTATCACACCAGCTCTGATCTTTGTTTTATAAACTTAAAAGCAAAAAAAAAAAATCAATGATAATCTCAAAAGTAAAAATATCTTCTGCATATGCCGCTTCCTAGGGTTTTTTGATCCCTCATAAGCTATGAAAAAAAATTTTCTCAATTAAAGAGAACATAAGTCAACTAAAATCTTTTCAAACCAAGTAAAAATATAGAATCCTTATGAATGTCATTAATTCCAGTGATTAACTTACCAAGTTAATAAGGTAAAATTAAACCATAAATAGTGATCTCTGAAATGGAGTAAACATACTGATTAAAGATAGTGAGAAAAACAGTTTTGCCACAAGAATTTTCAAAAAATTTTCCTTTGAGTTGGAATTTAAAACTATTTATGAGCTTTTACATGTAACCCACTAAAAAATTGTGGACAAAACAGAATTTTGCACAACACTAAAAAAGCAGTTGTCATTTACTCTTATTACAGAAATTACATGTACATAACAAATTATGTAAAAATGAATGACTATTTAAGTTTTATCAATCGCTTTTAGATTTCAGAAGAAATGTGATAAAAAATGTTGCTTATCTGCTTATATGCACAAGTTATATATAAACATATACATATTAGAGTTATCTTCAAAAAATATTGAGACTGAAGCTCTATTTACCAAGACAGAATTGACCAATGTATGAAACATTAATTTTCTTCAAAATAATATCTTAGAATTCAAGACACTTCTTCCAATGAGTTTTCAATTGCTTAAAGTACATCTTCTTTTGATATGGCATGAAGTTACAATGTTGTATTTCTTTTAATTTCCTTAATGTCTTCACTTTGAAGTTAATTGCTCTCAATTTGAAATATACAAAATAGGTCTATATACTAAGCAAGATCAGATGAGTTCATTGATCATTGCAGATCATGGACAGTCATCACAAGTCTTCCAGTTTTCACGAGTTGTCAAAAGAGTCTTTGGTAGACTTTGCCATCAGTTACTGTGAAGAATTAACAGTGCATGTTTTAACTGAATTATCGATTTTAAAGATTCAACAGTGTTTGTTCATCATTTGTGTTTGTTCATCATCAGTATTTTGTTCCAGTATCACTCTTTTAGCAGACCAGTGGATATGGTTAGATATTACCTGGTCAGTGTTAAAGAAAAAACACAGACACAACACAGTGCTAGCTAACAAACAACACAAAATAATTGCAAACTAAACTTGTAACACTGTGAGGTGAGCAGGTTGTGATTGATAAAGATTCCCTCTTGTAGAATTATTATTGGTACTGTGCATCAGACACCCTCCAGCCTTAGAACCAGCCACCTTCTTGACACTGTTATACAATTATGTCAACCAAAACATACAAATGAAATGAGTACGGTTCCTTGTGATCCACCTCCTAGACATCACCTTGTGATTGCACTTATGATGTAGAGTCTGACACCTGTGGCAAGATGCCAATGGAACTGGGCCATTTCTGAAATTCACCCACACACAAATGTGTATGAGTTCTGATGTTTAAAGAAAAGGCTAAGTGTCACATTCCATTCCAGTAGGAGAATGAACAAATACTTCTCAGTTTTCAGTTATTTGAGTGAAGATTATACAAACACTTTTCCTGGTTTTTTCTTGAAATTCATCTGAAATTGTGGGGAGTGCAGTATACACAGAAGGATACAGCATTTCTAATCAAGATTTGGTTGTAGTTCACCATTTTCATATAAAAAATGTCTTTTCTCAAGTAATTTTAGGTGCTTTCAATCAAAAAGGCCTTTATAATCCTTCAGAAATTTGCTAGTTTGGAAAAATATTCTTTAAAAGGTTTAAAGAGGTGGTTCAGTTGACAACAGTGAAATGAATCCTTATATTATGTTCATCTAAGAAAAACAAGGATATGAGATAAAAACTTTCTTTCAGCATTAATTTTTTAAGAGGGGGGTCCAGTTTACAATATAATTGCTACAGTAAAATGAACCCTTACATTCAGTTCATCTAACAAAAATATTTTTCTCATTGATATTTTTGGATATCTTGAACATTTCATTAACATTCTTATAATCATTGATTACAGTAGATGACCATGTATATACCATGTATGGTTTTTTTTTATCCAAAAGCACCTCCATTTTTCTTATTTTCATCATATCTAGATACTTTTCAAGTACTGAGTAGAGTATGATAAGAGAACTGTGTTTTTTCTCTGGAAATTTTCATCTGAAATTGGGGGCCAACATTTTACATGCATAATTGGTATACACAGAAGAATGCAGTATTTCTGATTAAGATGTCATAATTCAGCATTTTTATAGTAAGAATGGTTTACTCAAGTAATTTTTGATATTTTCAATCAACAAAGTCTTTATAAGACTTCATAAATTTTTTAAATCGGGAAAAATATTAATTTTCAAAAAGGTTTTAAGAAAGTTCAGTTTACAATTGCTATAGTAAAATAATGAACCCTTACATTCGTTTTATCTGAGGGTACCCGTTGTGTAATGGCTATTGCTGTAAGAAATGGATATGATGACATGAGTTCAAATCTCAAACGAAGTTGATTTGCTTTTCACATAACACAACTACCCTTGAGAAAAGTTTGAATCCAATATTTTTCCTTCTAGCTATGGTTAAATAGTAGGGCAGATTAGATTCTTTAGCCTTGGTTAAGCAACGAGTCTAAGAGAAGGAAAAGTTTAAATTCAAACCTATTAAATTCCACTAAAAAATTCGACCTTGTGTCACATCCTGTCCACGTAGCAGGGTTGGTAAATACATACATTCTGTTCATTTAACAAAAAAAAGCTGTAAGATTAAAATTCTCTTCTAGCGCTTATTCTTTTCTTCTTTGTTGATTTTTATTCTTTTCTTCTTTGTTTGATTTTTTTCATTTTGGTCATATCTAGTGACCTTTCATCTATGTGTTGAATAAGAAAAGTGAATTTTTCTTGAAATTTTTCCCCAACATTGGGAGCATGTATAATACATACATGCACAGTATACATGGTCGTCAACAGTATTACTGATATAATCTATAAAGTGCAATATAGTAAAATGTACTCACAAATTTTAAATGTATTGTATCAAAATAAATGAAATTTACAAATTGAATTATAAGCATCTTAGAATATTTTTGCTGTAGTGACACTAAGGACATATGGTACAGTTGTACAGGGTGAAACAATAAAATTGTCATCCAAAAGAAAACAAAGCTACAGCTTTATTCTAAAACTTTTATTGAAAAAATCAATTCAGGTAACTTGATTATGTAGTAGAGCTGACATCTATTCAATGTAGCCACCTTCAGCCTCAATCACCGCCTTGATACGGATCCGGAACTGGGAGCATGCCTTTTCCATAAGCGCTGGCGGGAGCTTGGCGAATACTTGGCGGATGGTGATCAGGCTGGCTTTGGTGTTGTGGGAGGTCATGTTGGTGATGTTCTCGACGTATGACCAAACGAAGTAGTCCAGCGGGTTCATGTTGGGGAGGAGGAGGGGGGGGCTGATGGACTTGTTTAGCCTAAGGTTCTTTGTCTTCTCAGTCAAGATTTGCCTTGTCTGGCACCTGTAGGACCTACAGTTCAAGTCCTCCTTCACACATGCATTCACAGTTGTGTGTGAGATGCCTAAATCTCAGGCAATCTGCTGAATAGGTCGCTGGGGAGTTTCATCAATGATTGCCTGGACCTTTTCAATGAACTCCTTGGTCCAGGTCTTCCTGGCGGTGTCCTTCCACTCCACCACCTCCAAAGGGTCGTCTGCTGTGTTGAGCAGTGCCCTCAAGTGTTGAACCGTCCGGATTTGCATTTTGAGGGTGCTGGCAATGGTCCTGTAGTCATAACTTGGATCGGTAGAGAGCATGAGTTGTACAGTGGCGCCTCTCTGATCTCGCTCATTGAAGATTGTGTCTCTTTTAGACATGATGCCCATCTTGGTCAAATAGTCCGTGACTAGGATGGAGTTGTGAACTGGTGCACTGTCCAGGTGGAAATGCCACTGACCCGATTTGAAGAGTGCTGACCTCTTCCGATGGAATCTCTTCTTGAACTTCCTTAAAACCTCAACATAATAACCCTAACCCATTGGCCAATCAACCTGGTGTATTGACTTCCTTACTCCTCCCACACCTCTCATCATCCCTGCCTGCCCTTGAATCTCTTATGCCACTCAAAAACTGATGCTTGATTCATGCAAGATGCTCCAAAAGCAGTCTGAAGCATTCCATATGTTTCTGTGGCATTTTTTCCAAGTTTAAAACAGAATTTTATTGCATATCATTCTTCTAAAGTGTCCACACGTCCAGATTGCATTTTTGAAATTCACCAGCTGTGACAATTAGGCTTTAGTAGGATGTATTCCAATTGCTGCTGTAGGTGTTCATTTGAACATGAAATCATAAAAATTGGTCAGTCATCTCATAAGATGTATAGCAATAATATACTGAATTTTCAAGAGTCTACAACAATCTTAAATGCCTGTGCAAAAAAAGTCTGGAAACTTATTGAATGCACCACACACACACACACACACATATATATATATATATATATATATATATATACACACATGTGTAGATGTATCTATGCAGTATGTGACAAAATGAGGGAGGAGAAAATAGTTCACCCACCCACCACCACCACCAGCCTGGCCAGCCAGTAGGTCAACATGGGTTTGATTGAAGTGACTGCATGACCTTGAATGAGCATGAGGCTACCTGCAGGAAAGGGAATAAAGAAACAAGAAATGACCAAGTACTTCCTGTTTATCAAGCAGGGTGAGATGATCCAGAAAATACTGGAAGATCTGACAACCCTAGCAAAGTCAGTCCCATTCCCATGGCAAAGGGGAATGAGGAGCAGAGTTATGGAAAGGCCCTGAAGTGTGACACACATTCATCTGTAAGTTGATCTAGTCCCTCAAAAAATTGTTTGTCTTTTCTTTTTCCTTTTATTTAGTAACACCACCTCTACAGAATGTGACAACATTGCATCTGACATCACAATACAGCAGAATATGCAAGTGCAACAAAGTGCACAAAGTATGCATAATGAACAATGGGCAGTTAGCAAGCAAGATGATAACACCACAGCTATATAATTATGGTAATGGAAGCACTTGTGGCATAATAGTAATATCCTTGGGAAAGATGTGAATCTATTCTTCCTCCAGCTATGGGTAAATAGTAGGGTAGACTGTTATATTTAACTTTGGTATGACAATTGGTCTAGGAGAAAGAAAACTCTGAATTCAAACTAGAGATGGACTTGGAGAGGGATGGGTTCTACCAGGCTATTCCTGCCCAAGACATACTACATGAGCAGTACTCCAACAACTAAACTAGGTTATAGGACCAATAAGAGAGTAATCATAGCAACTGATGAATGGTTCTGCGTTAATCAAATTAAACAGTAAATATTCTGTCATTTTTCTGGTCACTTGAAGCACCTATAAAACTGAAGACAAATCATCAGATGTGTATCTCAGTTAAACAAATATAGAGTACAAAAGGAACATATATCAAGGCAGACTGCTATCAGTTAAGTGCATGTAGAAAGATTCTTTTAAAAACTCATACCACCTTTGTAACTAAAAATAAAATTGCATAAATATACATGAGGTGTGTACTTATTTTTGGACTGTTACATATTTATTTTTTGGTTACAGAGTTTCAATGCAGTAAAGTTTAGTAATAATATCTATTTTGATCTTATAATGCTCTACAAGAAATAATAAAATCCTGGTATCTTTGGTTGGGAAGAAAATTAACCTTTCATGAAAAATTTGGTCAAGGCATGCATATTTATATGTAATACTCTGTATATGAGTATGTGTGTGTGTGTGTGTGTGTGTGTGTGTGTGTGTGTATATTCACATACATACATACATTTGATGATTGCATAGACAAGAAACTGACAGTCACCAAGTGCCACTGACTGTATCTACTCTATTCTAACTTAGATCTACATATGCTGTCTCTGATATTAAGCCCTCTTTATTCATAAATACCATTATCATCATCAAGGCATTCCAACAGCATCAACTTTTTTTACTCTCTCTCATATTTCCTTATCAGCTATAACTCTTCGTCGGTCCTTTAGACAGCATTCAATATCCACACAGAGCTGATGAATGTAAATTTTTGTTGGTTGGCCAACACTGATGTATCCATAAGAGTCCATAGGAGAATGCGGTTTATGAGTTCATTTTTACTTCTCTAGAAGTGTCATGCATACTTGCCCATTTTGCTTAAATGTCTTGCAAGAAGGGAGGTAAGTGGCCATACAACTACTGCTATAAGCTGCTGCTTCCAGGGTTTGTTCAAAACAGAATGTAGCATCCCTTTATAGTTCCTATCTAGCTTTTTCTTCAGGTGTTTTGTTAGAGTTCAATTGTTCCAGCCATACAGTAGTACTGAAATGGCTAAAGCTTGGAGGAATTCTTGTTTTATTTTACCTGAGATTTCCATATGGTTGATAACCTATCAACAGCAGTCAATGCTTTACTTACACATAAGTTGACATCACTTTCAGTAGATAAGATATTGCAACTGAGGTATATGTACATCCAACCCCTCCACATGAGCAGGATGTGACATAAGGTCAATTTTTAAGCTGAGTTTAACAGGTTTGAATTCAGAGTTTTCCTTCTTCTACACTGGTTGCCATACCAAAGTTAAAGAGCTTAGTTTGTCCTACTATTTACCCATAGCTATAAGGAATAGATAGATTGATACCTTTCCCTAGAGTATTTGCCCTATGTGCAATCCAAACAGCCTCATCCAGGTCTAAGTTCGGATTACCAATTCAATTCCTAGGATGAAAACCATTACACCATGAGTGCTTCCTCTCACTCTCTCTCTCTATATATATATATATTATATATATATATATATATTCACACACAAATATTTATATCTATTTTGCTTGAATGTTTTGACAATTATAAATTGTAATAAAGAAAAAACTGTAAAAGTCATAACAAATAACACAACTGTCATATTATGGGCTTAATCCAAAGAGACAGCATAAAAATGAATATTTAAACAGTTCTTGCACCCACTCTCCTAGCTATATTTTTTGTATCTCTATGTTTCCCCCACTCCCAATTAAAAACAATATGTTCTGATGATAAGAGTATAATTCAACTATATCCCATTGTTTCACCACAGATCTTTGCCAAAGATTAATAATAAAATCCATCTAAACTGAATATTGGGATTTCTAAAGTGATAACGTTCGTGTTTGGATAAGCCAGGACTTAACCTGATACTTTAGACAATTAAAGAAACTGTCACAAGTGTCATTATATATTGGCAAGTCCTAGTAAGTGATTGCTCAGCTTAGCTAAGTAAATAATCAAAGACAGGTGTTATGCTCAAAATCCTATGCTTGGCCAGGAAATTTGACCAGTTTGAGATGTCTTTCCAAATCAGGCATAAATGATAAACCTATTAAGATGAGGATAGGACATTACCTTAAATGAAATTAATACAATGATACAACACAGATTAGACAACTATTATGAACCCAACAAGTGATTTGGGCACTTCTAATAAACTGCCAAAAGTTTTGGCAGCTCTTTATGATATGAGTTTGGTGCTTGAGATTTTTAGTAGTTTCTTGGTTTATGGAACAAATCATCAAAAATCTACAATATATTCAATTAAAGGTAACTTTCTTTTTAAGTTTGGAAACTTAAATTTTGTATGAGTAGTTATATTACACAGCAAAATGGTTTCTGATAATTAGTTATTGTTAGAAATAATACCTTTCCTCTTAAGAAACAAAATATGTTTTAGTCTAAAACCTTTTCCTGGGTCAAATAAGTATGGATACCAAATATGATAACTCTACATCAAACCATTTGCCTTGCAGTAATATGGTTTCCAACTGATTATTTTTTTTATTGGTAACTCTACATCAAACTATTTAGTTGTCCCCAGAAGACAAACTTTCTATTTATTGACATGGTTTTGTCTGGGTTTTTTTCTCCAGTTGTAACTACAAGTCAAATCATCATTTTATAAAAGATGCTGAAAGACAAATGCCTCTGCCCTTTAGTTGGGTATCTTTTATGTTTTCTAATTATTAACATCTTACCCATCAATGTGTGAAAATGAATATTACTCAGGATTCATGAGTATATTCACTTTCACTCTTTGTTTAAAAATCAGTAGCAAAGAGGTCTGCTGTACCTGTCTTCACTGCAACTATTATTGCATTATTCATAAACTGAAGTATCATAGTGTTCCCAATGTTCTGGCATGCAAAGGATTCAGAGCATGGTTTTCAGCCTGTATGCTTAGTTGTGGAGGTGTATTTGATACCCAAACACCTGATAGGTAAATTACTGCTGGGGCATCCTAGGTTTGTGCTTAATATAGTTCCCAAATTTCTTAACTGTTATAATAACCCTTTGGCAAAGGAAGACTTACAGTTATGACACTTTACTCATCCATATAGTATAAAATGTGGTATATAAGTCAACCTTTTAGGCCTGAAAAAGATCTCCATTTCTCAGGCTGAAAAGGTTAATTTATATGTTGCAATTAACAGTTGTTTGAAAAAATATGGTTGATTTTTAAATTTAAATGTGTGATAAAAATGGACACACCTTTCAAAAGAATCTAATACTTAAGTATTGAAATCATTTTCATTAAAGGGGATTTCCTATGGAGTAATGGCTAACATGCTGAACAGTGACATAGTAAGTGAGTTCAAACTTCACTCACATAATTACATTTACTTTCAGACTAATACCTTTGGGAAAGGTATAAACCCCCTTATCCTCACACAGTGATTAAATAACATCACTGTTGTTCTTCTACAAGGATGGCTTTGGCATTAAATAATCCACAAAGGTTGATATGGCATTAAATAAAGAAACCTAACCAAGCTATTTTCATTAAGCTGTCTTTTTGTCACTCCATCTGAAACTATGGACTACCCAAAAGTATGTATTCAGGGATACAGCTAACTGGTAGACTTACATGACAAATTAACCTTGCCAAAATAGTTACATGGACTAATGTTATATATATATATATATATATATATATATATATATACACACAAACACACATTACAGATTCCATTCAGAATTAGTCATATAATTGGAAAACTATCTTCAGCTTTTAACTGTGCAGAGTGGAAATGGTAGACTAATTAGAAAAAATGTTTTACAACATGAATAGAAATAAAAAAAAATTGTGTTTACATCGCAAGTGATTCTCTTAAAGCAGGGGTTGGGGAGCCATCACAACCTTTCACATTCCATGTATCTACTTCTCGGTTCAGGTGCACTATACAAAACTTGTACTACCATTAATTTTGGTCAAAATATCTATATATTAATAAATACACTTTGTAACTACATACCTTCTGTTCGTGTGTGTCACACTTTCAGTTATAAATATACAATCAGTGTCAGCTGCTTTTGTGAAACCTAAAGCTTTAACAAGGTTCAAGAAAAGAGAGAGAGAGAGATGTAAAAATGTTGGCATAAAAAAAATAAAGTGGAACAAGAGAGAAAAAGCAAAGGAGAGAAGATAGGGTAGGAAAAGAAAAAGTGGAGGAAGAAGGAAGAGAGGTTGAAAAAAAAGAAAGGAAGCTTTCAATTGTCAATTAGAAGGTTTAGAAGTTACTGTTTTTACATCATTCCCTATGAGGCACACACAAACAATAGGTACAGACTGACATATGAAGTAAAGCATATATTCATGAGCATAGCAGGTGTTAGGTTTTACTTAGCTTAACCTGTCTATTTCTTCCTCACTTATTGGCATATCTAAGACATCTTTTTCTCACTCTTCTTACTCTCTTATGTATGTGTAAAGTATGGAAAGAAATGAAAAGGAATAAAAAGAAGAAGAAGCCAGTTTGAAAAAGTATCTTGACATGATTTACCAAGAGTGTAGCTTCATCAAAATTCAAATAATTTTATTGCCAAAAATTCATTTACATGCAAGGGAGAGAAACAATTTATATAAAGAATTTGAATACTTAATTTTAAAATTCATTTGTATTGTTATAGAGAGATAGATTTTGAACAATGATATTTATTTTTGCTGTTTATGTATTTTAGTATTCTGCATGCAATGAGTATTAATTTGGTAAGAAATGGGGATATATTGTAAAAACCTGGACATATACTGACTACGGAGAATCCACAAAGCAAAGCTCATTGTTAAAATAAATTATGTTATTTTCTTTAATCAAAACAGTGTTTTGTAGATTGAAATTGTGATCTAAAATTTTATATGGATGTACCATTACATTAAGCCTGTTGTTTATTTTCAAGTCTCTGTAATGTTTATCTGTTCTTTCTTTAGATTCCTAAAAGTTTCTGAATATTAAAAGAACAAAAATAAATATATTAATATTGACTGAAATCTGTCCTTTTTGAGTGACAATTGAATTTGAAAATTAAGTTTTCAGACACTTTACATAAATCATGTTTCTCTGCTTTTAATGTAGATTCATTTCTGGTAATAAAATCATTAGCAATCTGATGGCACTAGACCGCTGGCAAAACATGCAAATCTGATTTTCCAAAATGTTTTTTCTTTTTCATTCTGTTAAATTTTATTCTAAAATTAGAGACAAATAAAAAAAGGTGCAATTAAAAAAAATATTATAATGGAAAAATGAAACAAATTTCAGCATTAAAAAACCCTTAAAGATTAATATACTGTGAAATTAATGAAAGCAAACTATAAATTATGACGTGTCTTTCCTTTTAATGTAAATTCGTTTTTGGTAACTTGCATTCTGATGGCACAAGACCTCTGGTGAAACATGTCAATCTAATATTTCCAAAATGTCCTTTTTCCTTATGTTTATAGATTCCATGGAATTTCCACAGTTTATATAAAAATATTTAGCATTTTTATATAATTCATTCACTTAATATAAAAACAAGATATACTTTACTTTCTTTAATGAGACTTTTGAGTCTGTTTTGATTTTAATAAAATTTTAACATTTGTGGTTGAATTAGTTATTAAGGGCAGCAGAGATTTTTTTAATGAATTCTGATAATTCTTGATCCCATTTTCTTTTTAATTAAATTCATATTTGAAAACACTTGTTCACATCTATTTTGAAATAGTAAATATAATACCGAGGAAAATTAATTTCAAGAAAATGTTCACAATGTAATGAATAACAGAAATTAATAAAGTATCTCCAACAGAAAGATAAGACCTACCAAAACAAATGCCATGTTTGGAAGCAGCTTGAGTTACACAAAAAATGTCAATCATAGATGATAAAATTAGTATTAACAAGTGTAATATGATAATGACACCATGAACGGTCATTATTTAAAATCGAATGAAGTAAATCAATAAACATAATAGAAGACATACTTTTACTGTAAAAAAGAAGACAAAAACCCCCTCCATATTTATGATGAAATTGTCATATAGAGATAAGAAACTTGAATTATCAAAAGTAAACAACTAGCATGAGTCAAAAGTTTTGCAATAATTTGATAACATGAGGCACAATTAAGCAGCTCTTGATGCTTTTACCGAGGATGTGAAGGCGATGACCCACACTGGACTGTGAGATGCTGAGCTCAAGTACTATCCACAAGATTTGCCTCTATGGCTTTGAGTATGACCTCAGAATCAATGGTTTTAGGCCTACTTAACCTTGCCCGATTGTCAATGTTCTTGCAAACCGAGTGAAATTTCTTGAACCATCTGTACTGTGATCAACTGCACCTTCACCTTTCACACAACAAATATTTTTGGTTGCTTTTGCAGTGTTTTGGCCTCATTCATCTGTATGGCTTTCAAATCACACATGGACTGAAGCAATGCACAACATGTCACTACATCAACTAGTATGATACTATCAACCACAGTGGGTACCTTTCATAGTTTGAATTGCTTCAGTCATGTGATAAATATACCACAAACTAGCACATATCAAAATATTTATAAAACTTTTGACTCACCCTAGTATAAAATTGTCGAACACAGCTGATATAATTTAGGCAAAACTCATGATGAACAGCCAACAATGTTCACAAGTCATTAAAGGTATTCTAACACCCTAATGTATTTCTAAAGGCCTGATTTGGTCTCTAGATAGAAAACCCAGCAGAGTTCTTGAGTTGTATAAATCCTCTTCCAGATCATTCAAATTAGTATAAAATGTTTTATTTTTATATATTTTAAATTCTAGTCATTTTAAGTTGATGAATTGCAGAGCTGGTGCCTGTGTCTTTGAACTTTGAGGATAAGAGAAAAGCCTGATACTAAGCTTCATTCTTGAAATGGAAGTATGGAAAAGAAACTCTAATAGAATTCACATAGCATGTTCTTAAAGTAACACATTGCCTGACTAATTCTTGCATATTTCATCCCAGTGATTTTTGCCAGTTTACAATTGACACTTGTATTTATATCTTATAGATATTAACAGTTTTGTGCAAATTCATTATTAAAAATGAAATCAGATAACCTTCCCTCAATGCCAAATACTTCTGACATTATTAAGTTCTATCAATCATAACACTTTGAACATTTTCCTGAAGTAAGTTTATATTCAAAAAGCTGTGCTTTATCAAGTTAAACTGCAAACTTGTTATTCATAAAGATACCACATATTGGCAACTGTTACAATGCATGCAGCACAAAGCATAGTAGCACACTTCATTTTACATTCCATTTGTGACATGGTAGCCATGCAACCAGAACTTTATTTTGTGGAAATTGTTATTTTTTTCAATAAAATTATTTGATGATAAATTTGGCAGTACTTAACTTTTAAAACTCAACTACTAATTTGTATATTTTATGAATATATGTAACATAGTAGAGCGGAGAACCGAGCCAAATAATTTTATCAACCAGAAAAGTGAGAATTGACCAAAATGGATAAAAGAATAAGTCAGTACATTTCAAAAAGGGAAAATTAACAGAAATGGATTTTTTAAAAAATAATTCAATACATCACCAAAGAATGTATCCAGGGTATTTTTTTTAATCTTTTGGTGAGAATAGAACAAGTCAAAAAAAAAAAAAGAAATGTGAAAAAATATAGTTTGTTTTTTTTTTTTGACTGAAAAAAAAGGAAGGAAAACCCAAGCAAATTTTTTTGACCAGAAGATTTATCAAGGTAGAATTGTTTCAGGAATTGTTATATTAATTGCTCCCTGACTGGTAAAACCCAACACAGGTTCACTCAGAGGTCAAGGCCTGACATGATGACAAGCCAGGTGCCAGTACAATTGTGTTTGGAAATAAAAATTTTTAATATAATTTTTGTTTTCTAAATTTGAAGGATGGGAAGTTTTATTTTACTGTTATGATTTAAATAACTGTTGACATCATTATTCTAGAAGTAGATTATCAGCCTACTGTGAGGAATGGGTTGAGGTGGAAATATCAAGAGAAGAGAAAAGGCCTACCCACTTTTTGGGTAAAGATAAGAGAAAACCAAACACTGAAAGAAAGGGCAGAATGAGAAGGGAGTAGAATTAATAGAATCCAAATTAAAAAAGACTGGTCCCTTTGGATAAAGGTAAGGGGAAATCGAGTACTGAAGGCGGAGGAAATTGATGGGGTAGAATTAATTATTGGAATCCAAATTAGGAGAAAATTGATATTATCAATAGCTCTGCAACCACCACCCATCAGTAGAGAGAAAATGTATATAAGCCAAGGATTTCGTCCATTGAAGAAACCAGCAGAAGGCAGCTACTAGACTTCACATCGCTCTGAGCTCTGGTCTTGTGCCCAAATGCCCAGGGTGGAGAGACAGAAAAAGTCTGAGATAATACGATGCTTTGAGATGAACCTGTACCAGATATGCAAAAGTAGGGAAACAAAGAGAAATTGAGATAACATGATACTTGCAAGAAACCAGTGCAGATCGGCTATGAGACCTCATGATATTATGAGTCTCGACCTTTTACCAGACTCCCAAACACAGAAAAACCAAGAAAACCAAATATAATATTCTACTTAAAATCACCTTATATGAGAAGAAAGAGAAGTCAGAAGCAAGACTGAGAAAAGTGAACATAATACATGACTTGAAATCACCTTATACTAGAATATTGAAAAGAGAGAGAAGCTAGAAGCAAGAGACTGAGAAAAGCAAACATAATATGCTACTTGAAATCACCTTATATTAGACAATCAAGAGGAGAGAGAAGCCAGAAGCAAGACTGAGAAAAGTGAACATAATATGCTACTTGAAATCACCTTATACCAGACTATCAAGAGAAGTGAGAAGCAAGAGACTCTGAAAAGTGACCATAACTGCCACTTGAGATGGCTTTATACCAGACTATAAAAAGCAAGAAGAGAAAAGCCTAAACTTAACAGGATAATTTGAGAGAACCTGTGCCTGACTGAGTGCCAAAAATTGACTGGCTATCAATTTGTGAGCAAGTCTCAGTTCTATTACTACCACCCATCAAGAAGGGTGCATATATGTACTATTTTAAAAACTTCTTTTTTTTACTAAACTAAATATTATTGTTATTACAAAGCCTTGTCCTGTTCTGTTTGTTGGCATTCAACTTTTTTTTTCATGGACTAGTAACTCCGATTAGTGATTGATATGCTTTCAGGATGAAAAATACAACATGAGCAGATAAGCAGATCAACAATACCATCCGGTGACATAACCAGCCAAGTGGAATGACAGTTGACTGAAAGTGGACCCCCCCCAGTGATTGGGGAAGGTATGTGTACTACCAGATATAAGAGAAGAATTTATTCCTTTTCCAAGGGCATCGATAGGGAATTCCCAAAGTGTAATGGCTAAAGTGCTGAACTGTAGCATTGTAGTGAGTGAGTTTGAAATCATGCTATTACATTAATTTTCAGATTACTACCCTTGGAAAAAGTATGAACCCCATAATCCTTCTAGCAACAGGCTAAATAATACCACTACTGTTCTTCTGCAAGGATGACTTTAGCATCAAATAACCCACAAAGGTTGATATGCTATTAAACAAAGAAACCAAACCAAATTAAAGATATTAGTGCAAAGTGAAATGGACACGTCCAGGATTTGAACTCAGCTTGTCAGAACCATTTCCTTATAACAATAACCATTATGTTATATGTGGTTCCTTCTTTTCTCTCTCCAGCTATGAGTAAATAGAAAGGCAAGCTGGGCTTATTCAAAAAGTGTGACTAGTTTTACACAAGCTTATACCATGATAAATAAATCATCTGTGTCAGTAGTCCAATGGTTTAGATTATAATCTAAGGAAGATCAATCATGACAAGTCAAAAATAATCTTATTCAATAAACATAAAAGCCAATGAAGAAATCTTTTCCAGATTTTGACAATATTATAAGACATAACAACAAACTATGTGATATATTAGAAAATCTTTATATCTATTAAATTTTTCTATAATGACTATTTATAGATCCAAACATATTTTTCTGTTGCAGAGTATAAATTCAATAAAGCAGTTTAACCATATGAAATTATCACTTTGAATTGAACATGCATTTCATTATCATTAAAAAAGAATGAAAGACAATTATATCTTGGTTGTATCAAATAAGCCAAAAGCTCTTGTTATTGATTTATGCCTAATAGAAAATTAATTTGTACGATATTCTCAAGTAATCTTACTCCAAAATCAAATATTTTAAAAAGGGCTGTCTAAAATAATAAGCCAAAGATAATCAGAAAAAGCTGAAAGCCCCAGTTATATCTTAAATCTGTTCACCTAGTCATAATGAGTTATAAGGAACATGTATACTGACTTAACATCAGTGAGTGTCTATCAAGAGTAGTTAAAAATTTTTGCTCTTGAGATATTGGGCAAATATCTTTTATTCAGATTGCTCTGAGATATTGGGCAAATATCTTTTATTCAGATTGCACACCTACAAATAATTTTCAGCAGGGAATGCCAATGTATTTGAATGACCAATTAGTTTGTTAGAGTGTCAATGCTGAATAATTTTCCTTTCTGACATCTTGCAGGGCAGAACCTATCTCCTTTTCAAATTACATGAAACAGGTTTTACTCAGTTACATAGTATCAATAGTAAGGAATGACCACTAATCTGACTTACCTACCAAGGCTAAAGACCCTAGTCTGTCCTCCTATTCTAACTATAGCTGATGGGAAAATCATAGATTTATGCCTTTTCCAAGAATATTAATGCAAAGTGAATGTAAACAGCCTTGGAGAGAATTTGGACCCAGCTTGCCAATTTCATTTTCTTGTTGATAACCATTACATCACCAACATCACCTTATATCACCATGAGCAGATAAAATTTGGCTTGTGAAATGAGTTTTTACTTGGATTTCAATTCTGATTACTGACACCAAAATTATGTATGTTACTAGTAGCATTATTCAGTAATATTTCACTTGATTTTGATAAATCAAGCAAGTTAAATACTTTGCAGGGTTTACTTGTGAAAGCTAATAACATAAGGTCAGTTTAAAATAATGTGACTGATTTTTGAAAACTTTTCTGGTTGGCAAGCCTGATTGAAAATCAACGGATGAATTTTGATCCTGAAAACATTCAGTTTATGTTTGACTCTCAGGATTCATGTTCAACTGTGTAATCTTGAATTGTTACAAATGCGTTTAGATGAAGTTTGTCCCCAAAGTGAAACACAAGATCAAATTTTATCTGAAATTTCAGAATAATGCAACATATCTATTTAAACTACATTAATACAAGAACATGTTCTATTCCAGGCCCAGAGTTTTAGGTGGCACAATGCATTTTTGAATTGCCAAAAGACATTTTCTGGGCAATTTCTTATGAGGTTTTTTTTGCACAGTTATATGATATCAATTCCTATCTACTAAAGATAATTTGCAAACAGGTCTATCTGACCTATAGATAAGATCTCCAGAACTGAAGTTTCTCCACCAGACACAGTTTAATGTCATATCCAGGACACTCCTTCTTAGGGTGGAGTCTTACCTCTCTGAAGGGGATACAGTCTATTCATTTATTCTAAACCCCACCAACAGGGGGAAATTTTTCATCAAAGAATAATGTGAGAATAAGAGAGAACTCTCATTAGATATGATCAACATTTGATGGTGAGAATGAATAAAATTTGAACCACCAGACAATTCATGACATTTTGATTAAGTACCTGGGCATTTGGAAAATCTTCACAGAATTGGTTCCAAAGAACATCACTCTCTGTGAACAAATTTTTGACCAAAAAGAAATATTCCTGTGATATGACAACCAACTTATTTCCTAGGTCTGAGTCTTGTTCAGAAATATTTTTGCATTATTACATCCTACTTACTTTCCTGATCTGTGTCCTGTTCCTCCAAATTAAAACCCAGCTCTGTAGTTGCTATCAGGAACTGTTGAGAACATGCAACAGGTTGTGACAAACCAACTGAAAGTAGAGTCAGTCAAAGTAGGAGCAGCATGTTGTTTCCCAGGGGAATTATCTTGAGGAAGAAAAATTGAATTGTAATTATATTAATGATAAAATATTTTTGCAGTCTCATTACTTTATAGACAAACTTTCTAGAGAGAGTAAAAGAAAAGTGAATCAAGAATCAGTTGACCACAAAGTCAATCATTCCACTATTGAGATCTTAGCTTCAATGGAACAATAGTTCTTGAGATTTCCACTCCAAATGCCATAAGCAAATGGATAATGACTTCAGCCATAGCTGTCATTATAGTTAATTACAAGTTTGAGTTTCTGGCTAAATATAAATGCCATTTTAATCTACACATAACCACATAGAAAGAGAATTAATGTTTTTTTTTTTGTTTTTTTTTTAATTACATCATTAGATTGATTAATGACAGATGCATGCAAACCTGAAAGTTTGGCAAAAGGTTTCCTTTTTTTTTCTTACATTATCATCAGTTCTTAATTGCAAAATCAATGTTTGCAATTCTGTCCTACTGTCAATAGCAATTTGAACTCAATGTGATGGCAATTGACTATTGAAAACTACATCAGGAGAATTTGTATTTGCTTTCTGATTGCTTTTAAGCTTCAAAGTGGGCTTGGAAATGTGTGGAATCTTAACTTAGTGAACAGATACATCAGTTCAGATATAATGGAAACATATTTCCAAATCAATTCATGACATTTTCCTATGAACTCCTATACATGGGCAGATTAGAGTTGGTCAACCAGCAAAACTTACATTCATCAGTTCTGTGCAGACACTAAGTGCCATCTAGAGTACTTACCAAGTGCATTGGCCAGTAGGGATGGATGGTTAGGGTTAGTGACATGGAAAGAGATAAAAAAGAATAAATTAAGGGAAAGAGCGAGAAGAGATTAAAAAATGAACCACCAAGAATGAAAGCGTGAAATGTTAAGCTTTGTTAAAGATACATTAAAAAAAAATTTCAAAATCTTTATTTAATCAAAGTACTTTCAAGTAACAACATGAATACACACTTGATCAAGTATGTATATAAACAAAAAATAAATAAAGTGCTGGTGGCATAATAGTTAGCATCATAGGAAATGGAGACATTGAACTGAGTTCAAATCTCAGACAAGGCTGTTTTCATTTCACATAGTGCTAATACTCTGGGGAAAGGTATGCATCCAACTATTATCCCACAAGCTATGAGTAGATAGTAGGGCAGACTAGACTGTTTAATCTTGGTAAGGAAAATTTTGAATTCAAATCTGTTGAAATCCACTTAAAAAGTGACCTTGTGTCACATCGTGTTTCTGTGGAGGGGTTAGGTAAATACATACATATATAAATAACCCAAAGATCAACTAAAAATATATGTATTCAAAAAGATATGTAGATTTTTCTTCAAAATAATTTCCTTGGCATTCAACACACTTATTCCAGGAAGTTTTCCATTGGTTAAAGCACAAATGAAACTACTTTTGATATGATGTAAAGCTGCACCACTGTATTTCTTTAAAGGTTGTCCATGTGTTGTATATAGGGAAGAACAATGACAATGCTGATGTATAAAAATATAACCGGCTTCTTTTCTTGTTTTTTTTATTACTTGAAATCTATGCATAGGTAGAGTAAGAGCAAGTTGGTGATGGCTGGAATGCACACACACAAAGACGACAGTGCTGTTTTTCTGTAAAACCTCTCTGCCTTTCTACTTCAATCTCCTGGGTTAATATCTTCCCTGATTTATATAAATTTTTGGAAGCCCATCCAATACTCATAGTCACACATTCCGCCTATGCATTGCATATGGATACACCTTCTGTCTAGCATGCCACTCATGCAACTTACGTGGCACTTCTGCTGAGGAAATACTTGCATCCTGTTTATTTTAGGAAACAGGTGTACTTCCTATTTTTTCTGCTTCCAGCATCCAACTCTTCTAGCATGTCACCCACACAATTTGCACAGCATTTCCGCCAGGGCATCTGTGTCCTGTTAACTTTAAGAAACATGTTTATTGTTGTGCCACCCACACAATTTATGCAGCATGTCAATATTCAATACATCCTATTACCCATGAAATGAATTTGCAGCTTAAGAAATTAAAAGAAGTCACATGGAGCTGAAGGTCGACTGAGTGTGAAGGGTAATGCACTTCCATAATCCTGTGTAATACTAAAAACATTTCATTCAAAAGTATCAATTTTAAATTGGCACCAACTCATCAAGACACCACTTTATCATATATATTGCTCAGGGCCCCAATGTGGTCTAATGGTTAGCAAGCTAGACATGCAAACCATTACTAGTGAGTCCAACTTTGTGCCACAACAAAGCAAAGCTTAGTAAATAACTATATAAATTGTTCAAATGTGCATGTCTTTTAAATTTATAACTTTTAAATTCAATTTTCAAGTAAATCTTTAAAATTTAAAAAATTCAAATATTCAGTTTCAGTATTTTCTAATCACATCATATAAATAACCCAAAGATCTGTTAAACATATATCTAACTTTTTTTTTACTTCTTTAAATAAAAAAATAGCTGAATATTGGTCTTGATAAGTTCAGCAAGTATTGTTGCTATAACATTCTCAGAAAGAAATTAAATGATGATTAAATGAGATGAGCAGTTAAACCAGTAAAAAAATTAAGAAATGAAAAAAAAAAAAACAACAAAAAAACACATGCATAACACAGTATAAAAACCCCCAAAAACAAAGGTGGATAATTAGATGGATATTTCTTCTGAAGAAATTTCCACCATCTCCACCATAAGCAGAAGATAACTCAGAACAGTCATTAATTTTTTCCCCCTTTACTTCTGCAATTTGCTTGCATTTAATGCTACTGATAGTATGGAAGGCATTTCAATAGGAACAAGATAAGAAAAAGAATGTGCTAACTTCCTAAGATCAACGTTTTGCCAGGCTTCCCTGCAAGAACCACAAGTTTAATAGATAAATAAAGTAAAATTAAAATTGGGACAGTAAAAGTTTTTTTTGTGGAGACACACAGAGTTAAATTGGAAAATATGCACCAGTTGAGTGTCCAAAGTGACCTTGAAAGTTTAAGAAATAAATTATTTTTACTCCTGACTTTAAAAAAAGATCTTTTTTTCCCTCTGCTTTACTTTAAAAGTATTCTTTAATAGATATCAGGTGATCCTGATAGGGAATTTTTTTAAAAATCTGAGTAAGTCATTAGAGAACATAATGTTCTATCAAAAATGTTATAGTGTATAAAGGAAAATTTTTGGTTGATTGATTTTAACAGCATATCAATTATTTCAGGTTAGTCTATGCCTAGAGGTCGAGGAATCACATTCATTGTACGTTCTCACATTTACATTTTTTGTGTAGTTGTTTTTTAATATCTTTTTTTTTTGCACACTCTCCTTTCAAATATAAATGATTTTTAAACAGAGCTATTTGACCTATAACAGGTACAGCGACTCTGGGTCAGACAATTAAGGGGTACTCCACACTCCCCAGATTTCCAGAACTGGAAATTAAGCATCAGATGCAGTTTAGTGTCATACCCAAGACCCCTTTTTGGGGAAAATTTTGGAGCTAAAATATCCAGATGCTTTCCTTGTTTTTTATTGTCTTATTCTTGAGCTGATAAATCAGTGGATTATCATTGCCAACAGGCAAGAAAATGATATACCTATTAAAAAAACCTAGCACATTTGATTCAAAATTTCTGTAACAAATGAATGATTGTTAACCTTTTACCTACAAGGTACACTGAAATCAAATGCATCCCCCACAACCATGCACGCAGGCTGAAAACTATATTCTGCATTCTTTGCATGCCAGAACATTAAAAAAAATTTTTTTTAAAAAATACATAAATTTGTGAATAATCATCATCATGTTGTGCCGCAGGCACAGATATCCCTGACCCTCTCTCGACACTTTTCCCTATCGTTCATCGCCTCTGGTAGGTCTTCAGGGATGGATAAATAGACGTTTTTGTTGCAGTTTTTTCATCAATGTGTGAAAGTAAATCTACTCAAGATCACTGAGTAAAAGTTTAATGATTGGAAAGAGTTTAGAAATTTTTTTCATTTTAAGGGTAATTCGAATTCAATTTGAACTATATACTGATAGGGTTATGTCCAGGCTGTATGGTAGAGGCATTTTTACTCAAACATCTGGTTTTCTGAGAGTCAATTAGTTCAACATATTACCCATGGTAAAAATTATGGAATTAGCACACTTAGAAGATGTTCCCTTTGTTTTGTCTTTTTTTTTTAGACAAACAAAAACAAGCATTAACACAGAAAATGAGATTAAAGTGGACTAAAGAGAAACAATCAAGTGTGGACAATTGGATGAAGGTGATATTCAATGATAAATCAGAAATCTGCATTCACCAAGATGATGATGCTGGAACTTTTATCTGGTGCTGTTCAAATTAATTTTATAAAGATGACTACCTGAAGAAAACAAGCAAATCTCCCAAGTTGTTTATATGAAGTCGCACGTCATTTAAAGGCTGTGTGGAGATGGCAATCGTTATCTCAACAATCAATACACATGTGTACATAGAAATCCTGGATAATTTTCTCGTTCCATAATTATTGGTTTGGTACTGAAGTCATTTTTCAGAACAATAATGCATATTGTTACAGAGTAAAGAGGATTAAAACTTTTCTTTAGGAAATCCATATAAAATCCATATAAAAATCAATGACATAGCCAGGAAACAGTCCAGATCTAAATCCAACTGAAAATATATGATGGAAATTTTTTGAAATGGTTCATGAAATGGCTCTGTTCACCAAAGATCTATTAACTGCCATTCAGGAAAGTTAGAACCACTTTAAAGAATATGACTTAAATTAATGAAATTCGTGTCTGAAAGAATAATGGCTGTCATAAAAGCTCAAAGAGGAGCAATTAAGTATCAATTCTAATTTTTTTGTCAAGTAATTTTTCTTCAACATTAGGTTATTCCATAATATTTTCCTCTACATAGCTTGGAATGAATTACACCATTAATTTAAATGATTTAA
Source organism: Sepioteuthis lessoniana (assembly GCA_963585895.1). Classification (NCBI taxonomy): domain Eukaryota; kingdom Metazoa; phylum Mollusca; class Cephalopoda; order Myopsida; family Loliginidae; genus Sepioteuthis; species Sepioteuthis lessoniana. The sequence continues at coordinate 25,667,076 of OY757936.1, read as the reverse complement.
TCTAGTTTGTTAAGGGTATATTTTATGAAGTTAAAATGTTCAGCTATTAAATAAAGAATGTTTTGCATCTTATTTGTTATTAGTTTATTTACTACTAAATAAAAAACCAAAGTGAACCTCCTCTAAGTGTGTTAATTCCATAATTTTTAGTAGGAGTAGTATATTGCCACTACTCAGCCTACTGCCTGTATTGTTGAAGCGAGTCATTATCAAAACTACATACATATATTTCCTCACTTCAAAATTGTCATCAGTCAAGAATTACTCAGGTAAGTCAAAAGTTTTGTAATATTTTCGTAATGTGAGGTACAATTCAGCAGCTCTAAATGCTTTTGCTGAGGTCCTAAAGGTGACAAACCACACTGAACTGAGAGATGCCAAGCTCACCTGATACTCTCCAAGTGCTACTCACTGAATTTGCCTCAACATCTTGAAGCAATGCTTCAGAATCCAGTTTTAGGCCTACCTGACCTTGCTTGATCATCGAGGTTCTTGCAATCTGAGTAAAATTTCTTGAACCATCTGGTTACTGTACTGTAATCAACTGCACTTTCATCTTTTGGACAACAAATTTTTGGTTGCTTCCACAGTGTTATGGCTCAGTTTGAACTTGTAAAGCATAAATTTCCAAATTAGACTATGTTGCCATTATATGTACAGCTTTCAAATCTCAAAGAGTGAAGCACAGTACATGTCGGTGTACCAATTACCATTATTCTACCAACAACAGCAGGTACCTCCCACAGCTTGAACTGCTTTGGTCATATGACATATGGACCACAAACAAGCATGTACCAAAATACTGTGAAACTTTTGACTCACTCTAGTACCAGCAAAATCACCTAAACATTCCTAAGTTTATGCTTGGTTGTTATCATACCAAATTATGACTAACTCAAAGAAAAAATAAAGAAAAAGAAGAGAGAGAAGATAGGAGTAAGAATATATCAACTATTTTTAAAATTTTATTTTTCATTTTTTTAAAATATTCTGTTAAAGCAATATTTATATAAGTTATAAGACAGATTATCTTTAACTGTTAAGGGTTAAACATACATTTGAGCAGTATATATATATATATATATATATATATATATACCAAGGGAAGGAGTTTTTTCTCACACATCTTTGCACACACATTTTGCTAACACTTCACATTATTTTCTTCCTTAAAGTTGTATAATGTGTATAAATAATGTATATTAACCCCTTTGTCAATTTATTTTGGCTGGCACTATGAATAGGAATTTTTGGAAGAATTGTCATTATCTAGCTTACAAGATGTAGTTTATGCATAAATTCTGGCCCACAAAGCCAAATCAATTCAATTTTTAAAAAAATTTATAATTATCATTTTAAAATCTTTTGTTGAATATATATTTATAGATCATGGGTAGTCATAATATGTATCACTGAGAGAAGGAGGAGTTTTAGAAAGAGAACACTAGAGAAAATGTGAGATATAGAGCAAGATAAAGAGGGATAGAGTAAGGGAGCTAGGACTGGTGAAGTTAAAGTTGTTGCACTTGCACAATCCTGTGTTATACCAAAAACATTTCATCAAAAAGCATTAATTTCAAATTGGCACTGACTTATCTAGACATCATCACTTTATTACACAAATTATTCAACTGTGAACAGGTCTTCATTCAAATTGAATTTTTTTTTAAATTCAAGATTCAGCCTCAATACTTTTTGATCATACTTTATAAATAACCAAGAATCACAAAATAAATAATTTTGAAGTATGCCATTGCTACATGGAGATCACTATGTTGCTCAGTCTGATTCAATAGCATAGATCCATCTACAGCCAACTGGAATTATTAGTTTAGCTGTAAACAAAAGAATGAATTTGGCTGATCAGATCTGGAAAGGGTTAAAAAATAAGATGATTGAATATTAACAACTTTTCTGAAAATCTCAGACTAAATAATTTTCAGTTATAAAATAACAATCACCAATTCTAATGAAAAGTAATATTCACAAAATATAATCTATATATGCTTAAGTAATAGGTACAAGTTGGATGAAAAGGGCAATGATACTATTTTACAATTTTCTATATTGGAAAAAAGAGATAAAGATTTTTTTTTAACTATGAAAGATACGTTGAAAATCTACTTCTGTCTTGGCACTGTATCATATGGAAAACAAAAATTAAAAAAAAAAATACAACTAGCAAATAAAAATATTCACTTTTTTTTTTAAACAAAAGAGAACAAATCTTTGATCTTAGCCAAAGAGAAAAGAGATCTCTATATTTATCTATTCATCATATATAATGCATTATTGAGAAGCAAGGTTATGGAACTAATATTTATACATCCAGTTGACCTAGCAGGTAATTCATCTGATAAGTTTATTGTAAAAGCTCATTTAACCCTGGCAATGCCAGGTAACCTTTACGCACAGAGAATATATATATATATATATATATATATATATGAAGAGAGAGAGAGAGAAAGATAAAGAGAGAGAGACTTACAGTGGCAATATTAAGGCTCAAATCAAAGCAGAACAAAGTTGTTGTTCTTTTTCTTCGAATGGTTCTTTGAAGAGAGTTTCCCTTCATTGATTGACTTTTGATGATTCAGCCTTTGGCAAAAGTCAAATGAATCAATCTGGCAGGGCAACAAAGATCAAAGCAGAAAGAAAAGAATTTTTTCCTTTCATTTCCATTGCCCCTTTCTAGTTGGTAAGATGCTCAGAAAAAGAATCATTTACCAACAACAGAAATTCATTCCCACCTCTTGGCCATCATAGAAACAGCAGCAACACAGACACATTAATGAGATTATATGGCGCCAATTGTTGAAAACAGTTTACCTTACAGTTTGTACATTTTACAACGGCAACAGTTGTGAGCCTGGATTTTGCTTTCCTCTCTAGGTTAGAGATATATTTTACTGGAGGTCTTACTTTTCACAGAACATAATTTTACCAACTTCACTTGGACCTTACAATCCTTAAAATATTGAATTTTCTTTCACTTACTACATTGGTTAAATCAAGAAAAACTTACTAAACTAAAACTGTTTTGAAAAATCCACGGACACTCCAAAAATAACTGTATGTAATGAATTAGTATTAAGTAGGAATACTTGAAACTATAAATCTGTGAGCAAATTATTTGTATTAGATAGGAATACTTGATACCATACAACTGTGTGAAATTTATTTGTATTGAATAGGAATACTTATATAATTGTGTAAAAAAAGCAAGGCTTCAGTTATGGAGATCTAGATGGTATGGAACACCTCTTCATTGTCATTACTCCCAGGTTAGGGTCCCATCTATGAGTCAAATAGATTGTTTAAAAATTATTTGTATTTGACAGGAGTACTTGATGTGCATAACTAAATTATTTGTTTTAATAGTAACTTGAAACTATAGTTGTTTACTAAAGATTATTATTAATTACTTGAAACCCAATAATTATGAGTATTAGATAGGAAAACTTGAAATTATACAACTGTGTACAAGTAATTTGAATTAGATAGGAATACTTGATATCATATAACTGTGCAAAAAACACTCAAGAAAAAACTACACAAAACATGAAAATATAAATGTACAATGAATGCAATTCCCTTACCTCGAGGTATAAAATAACTCTTGATGAATAAACATGCTGTCAAAATCAATAAATCAATACAAAAATAAAACCACAAGTTTATTTTACACAAAATACAACAAATACTTAGTGTACAATAGCACCACAGGATAGAGCAACTTTTCAGCTATAAAACTTTTTTTTATAATGAATGAGACTATACCAGAGTGAAAAATCACATCCAACACAACTGTCAACCCATGAAATGAAGTTAGCATTGATTGGTTCATTCTCAAATGAGAAATGGACTATGTGGACAAAATAAGACAGCCACTTTCACTGGTGCAGATTTTTACAATTGTGGCGTGCTGGCTCATATTCATCAATGGCAAAAATGTATAGCCAATGGTTGTGACTGTTGAGAAAAATACTGTTTTGTAGCTAAAAACTTGCTCTATCAAGGAATGTTATTTTGCTCCTAATATCTATGATAGTGTCCATGGAAATAAGTAGGAGGTATTAATTTTGGAGCACCTCCCTATAGTTCAAAGAAACAAACAAAATAGACATAACATAAGGCTTTAATAATATGAAAAAATAATCAGTTTGGAAGTTCTTAAAGCCATCAAAAGTATGAGTCATTGTATCCTGATGGGAAAAGCTTGAATTAATTAAAATAAAAAAATTTAGCTCATTAACTATAGAAAAATACATTTTATTTTTACAGTTGGCTTCTCAAATATAAATCAAATATATTTTTTAGTATTAGCATCAAATGAGCCCAAAAGAAGAAAGATTAAGACATTCTAAATTTTAATTAAGTTTTTAAAAATGAATTGGAATGAAAAAGAAAAAAGGAATTTTTCAGGGGGATGACAAAATCTATGTTCTGACCTTAACCTTTTCCTCACTGATTTTACTTCCAAATTTGACCAGTTCTAAATCAAATATAAATTTGAAACAAATTTACAGAGCACTTACCCTTGCACAGCCAATTGGTATTATTTTATTTGAAAGGAATAATTGTCCTAGAGATGAGCTTGGATACATCTATTCAACCAAGAGGGGTACTAGATACTTACTGAGTTTAGTCAAGTACAAGATTACTAGTAAAGAGCATCAAGAACTTCAATAATAGTCAGAGAGAGAACCACCATCTAACAATAACACAATAGTAATTAAAATAACAGGAAACTTACTTCATCAGGACTAAAAATTTTATCATGGTCAACAATTGTGTATAACCTGTTAACTGGTTTTTCTTTTGTTGTCTCTCTGTAAAAAAAGAAAAAGAAAAAATTTAAAATTATCCTTGGTTCCCAGTTTGATGTTCTACACAAAAAATCAGAACCTACAAGTTGTGTACAGTTTCAGTTATTTACTAAGCTTAGCATAGATGTGGAACAAGGCTAGAAGTAAGAGACACCAAATGGAGATTAAACTCTAAATTAAGGATATGCTAATCTAGCTCGCAAACCATAACATCACATGAAGTGTCCGGTTATTTACTCAGTTTTGTTGTAGCATAATGCCAGAAGTGTGGGACACCCAGTAAGAATCAAACTCACTACCAATGCTTTGTTAATCTGGCTTTCTAACCCTTACACTATATGTGGTGCCTACAGTTTCAAATAACTGGGGTTCATTACTGGTAATCTAATGTAGAGTTTGTTCTTTTAAGATTTCAATCATGTTAGGCTATTATTCAAACTTATGCCTGAAAAAGTTTTTACTATCTGAAATATTTTTCAAGCATTTGTAATAACGCCCCCCCCACACACACACCAAAAAAAAACAAAAAAACTCACTTTCAGTCAATTCATTTTTGTTTGAATCACAATTCAAGCTTTTTTTTTTTCTTTGCAAATATTTCACTTTAGTAACAGAAAATTGAAAACAATAAAGATTCTAAAAGTTAAATAACTAAAACAAGAGTTGTACAATCATTGGAGATTCATCAGTCATTAAGGTGAACCAAAAATATTTTCATTTCTTTGTTCAAATTTTTACTCAGAAACTAATTTTATGTACACATCTAAAAACTATGATTCCACTATATTACTAAGTTGGATAATCATTGGGAAAAATCTTGACAGAAGACAAAAGAAAAATGATAATGGTATTTGCAGAGGCTAGCAAAATAAGCTCATGATGGAAAAATTGAGAAAGGCTTTGTTTAGCAGTAAACTCAAAATAGCTGATGATTACACATAGATAGATAGAAATTAGGATAGCAGAGACTCTCAGTTTCTCACCTATGCAATCATTAGTTTAAAAGCTCAAAAGACAAAAAGAAGTAATAGTGGATAGTGGTGTTTGCAATGGCTACCAAAATAAGGTTACGATGAAAACATTTTGAAATGCTTTAACAGTAAACTCAAAATAGCTGATTATATATATGTTAGATCCAAGAGCTCAGTCACTAAGTAGTGTTGACTGAGCCTATGCTATCCCAATTTAGATCTACATATGCTCTATCACTGATATTGACCACTCTTTATTCATAAATATAGTAAATTTCATAATATATAATCTGATGATGCTATTACTATAGTTAAATGATGCTCTGGTTCCAAAAACTCCATAGTCACCATTTATACAAGAACTTTACCAACAGAAGATCCAGATCATCAAAGTGATGGAATGATCTAATAACTGAAGACACAAAACTACCTCTGCCAACATTGAACAGACTGTGAAAGAGAGGACAAAATGGAAGTCTTGTGTTGACAAATATGTCAGAAGAACACTTCTAAGTTTATGCAGATGATAATACAATGAAAAATAATTAAACTTGCAGCTTTAGCTACAAGTTAACTGTGCTGAGAATGAAGAGCTGTGTAGGGTAGTACAGAAAATAAAGAGTTAATATTAGTATTCATAAACTTGCACAGATCTTTTACATCAATGACCAGTATATTTATGTTTGCAAAATCCAGAATGTTTGCTGATAAAAATATCTATTTTGATATGCAAACCTGACATGTTCTTTCATACATTCTTAGTAATTTTAATTCATGTTGAATTTACCTTTTTTTTTTCTAAAACAAGTTCATTTAGAACATAAATTACAAAGGACAAAGGATGTATACACAATAATAACAGGAACTTGAAAAAAATATACATCATTCTACACTATAATTAACAGAAAGCACAAGCAAATAGTTAAAACATGATATTTTGTTTTTCAGCAGGACACACCCTACCTAAATCTATTCACCACTGTTACAACCACCAAAATTCTCAACTGAAGGTACATCAAAAAGTCCAAAGCCTAATGATGAAAGAAAAGTCAACTATTTTTCCATATAATCTCCTTTTTCAATGCATTTGATTTAATGGTGAATATTGATTAAGTAGAATGAACACTTCATGGTGATATTTTCAGATAAAAATTTAGCTAATAACTATAGTACTGACCATGAATAAGAAAACTGCTACCAATTTTGAAAATAATTTAAAATTATTTCTGGTATTTCATGTGGAATGTTATACAATCAAAACAGACCTTATTAGGCATTATATATTACCAAACTCTACAGCACTGAAACACTAAAATAAAAAATAAAATTACACACACACACACACACACATATATATATATATATATATGAGAGAGAGAGGTGTGCTTATTTTTGGACAGCTACATATTCATATATCTAGTCACAGTTTCAATGCTGTAGAGACTGGAAATAAATAAAAACCTAATAATATCAATTTTGATCGTATAATGTTCCACTAAAAATAAAATCTTTATTATTACATTGACTCTTAAAACACTGATATTCCAACTAAGTGTGTGAAATGTTTATCTGCTTAAAATGATTGTGAAGATACATTTCAGTATTATATATAATTAAAGGTCATGCTTGTTAAACTGACTTAGGCGTGAAATAAACCAACAATGGTTGAGATGCCATAAAACCAAAGCAAATCAGATAAAAAATAAAAGATATGATCTTGGTGCAATTCAAATTAACTGACAGCTTATTGTTTAATTATTTTGGATCCAAGTTCTTCCTTACTGTCATAGATTACCAACTTCAATGGATTCCAATATAAAAAATATGATGCTTTAAAAATTGTAGGGTACCACTTTTACTTTGTGGACTAACCCAAGAAGTGATGTGGATATAGGATCATAAAAAGACCTATTTAGAAAGAAAAGCAATATTTTGGGGAGAGATGAATTGATCCAGCAGAGGTAAGTACAATTCATCTCGTTCTGAATCTGAATTGGCTGTGTGCTACCTTTTATGAACTAGCTGCATGCTATTTGGTTTACAAACAAGTTGTGGCAAACCAGAAACACAACACAAGATAGAGGAAAAACAAACAACCAGTACTTGAGAACATTTGGAAAAGCTAGGAGTATCAAAAGATACAATATGCAGAACATAGCAATTTGAAAAAATATATATAAGTTCTTCAGTATTTGTCCATGAAATATGAGTTAATAAAAAGAAAGAAAGAAAAGTGAAATACTATTGATACAACCAAATTATATTCATGTTCTTCTTTTATCTTTATTTTTGTTTATTGAGACAATTGCAACTTGTAGATTAGAGAGAGAACAATGTATTCTGATACTGATTCTCACAAATATACAGGAAGGAATAATCTTGGAAAATCAACACTATCAAAAAGGAGGTAGTAACTCAGTGTGATAAAATAGAAGTAGAATAAAGAAAATATCAGAGATTATCTATGGAAAAACATTGTTGCAGTTTAAAAGAGAAAAACTCATGTCACCAATGTAGAAATAGTTATAATGATAGCTTCTTGAAGCTCATTAGGATAGTCTTGCTATCCTCACAGTTAAAATGCCACTAACCCAATCAGTGCCTGATAACTATAAAATTAATTCTATTTAAGCAATATAAACATTAAAAAAATAAGCCTGCATTCGAATATTTATCAATGTTTGTATTTGTTTATAAAATCTGGTAAGTAGTTGTCATTTACTAAGATTAGTTTAGTTTAGCATGTGACCAGAAATATATAGCAATCAAACACACAAACCATAACACCACAAGAGGTGTCTAAATAGTGATTCATCAAGCTTTGCTTAGTTAGGTACAAGGCCAGAAATATGAAGCACTAGTGAAAATCAAACTTACTAACAACAGTCTGTTAGCCTAAATTTCTAACCATCACATCCTGGAAAGTGCCCAAGTACCTATTTACTCAGTGCAGTTTAATTTGGTATAAGACCAGAAGTATGAAGGATCCAAGGAGAATCAAACTGACTAATGATAATCTGTAAGCTGAATTTGCAAAAAATAACATGGAAAGTTTCCAAATAGTCATTCACTAAGCTTAGCTTAGTTTGGTACAAGGTCAAAAGCATGGTGCACCTAGTAAGAATCAAATTTACCATGGATCTGCAAGTCTAGCTCACAAACCATCACACCATAGGAGGTACCCAAATCTGGTAAGTAGTGACTTGATTCCATGTAAGATATCAATTCTTGAAAACTGATTTCAGTATCAGGATTAAATTTCCATAAAGGAGAATTATACAGCATCACTTTTTTATCTATCATAAGTAACAAAATGACCTATAAATTCATATTTTCTGAAAAGTTTATAAGAAGAACTATTCAAATAATTAAGATGAAAAAGGTTTACTTAAAAAAAACAAACAGTTTCCACTGCAACAAAATTGTGATGGGGGGGGCATTATGTTCATTTTTGTTGTTTTAAACACAAACATGAAAGCAAAAATTCTAAAAATTCATGATATAATAATTATATGACAAAATGACTCTCAATGGGATAGAGTAATGAAAATGTTGAATTCATGCCTTTAAGAATTTTAGTACCATATCAGCAGTTGTGATTAGAATTTGAATTTAGTTCAGCTGTTCAATTTTTCATGTCGGTTTTGTCTACATCAATCTAAATTTTCTTTTTATGCTATGAAAGAGAGAAAAAAAAAAGAAGTGTCAAGATTTGTTAAATGATTAATAAATAAGACTCAGGAAGTTTCTTCAAATAGATCCACTTGCCTTTGCAGTAGGTTTTTTTAAAACAAATAATTAAATTTCCATTTATAATTACAAATCTTCAACATACGGAAGTGCTTTTTTATCAGTAAATGATCACAAATGGTGTCAAAATTCATACCAATTTATAATTACAAACAAATCCCATAATCCAACATTTATTTTGGGATAGTGTCAAGTTATTAAAAAAACAAAAAAAATGTCAAAATAAATCAAACAGGAAATAAATACATATGTCTGACCATGTGTGACATGAGGAAACCTTTTAAAAAATGACAGTATAGCCTTCCTTCAATTTATCTAAAGATTACAGATACTAACAAGTTCTTTGTAAAATATTTCATTTTATGCCTTTATTCATTTACTTTTTAATAAAATTAATCTGAAACAAGAAGAAACTGCCCACTACTCAAGAAGGGATTATGATGGTATAGCAATGAGATATGATAAATCATTAGAAATAATAATTAGGTTTGGTTTGGTTTGTTTGGTTTTATGGCATATCAACCTTTGTAGGTTATTTAACGCCAAATCCATTTTTATGTAAATAATCTGTTCTATTGAAAACAGTTCAGTTTAGCATAAGTACACAGTTTAATTGTCAAAAGCATTTCCATTTCAAACTATTCAAGCAGTTATATGTAATAATTCAGTTAAGTGTAAATACCCCACTCTTTTTTGTTCTTTACTTCTTTTTTCTTCCAATAATAATTAGATAGATTGACTAATTTTAAGGATGTGACAACCAATCTAGGCTTATTTTATGCCAATAGGTTAGAGAATTGCTTTCAAGAGAAGTTTATATGTACATTTTTGGTATAGTTGTTTGTTAAGAGTTTTTGTACACTGTTATGTGATATTAAGTATTTAACACAAATGATTTGCACACAGTTGTATGGCTTCAAACATTTTTTATCTAATACTAATTTTTATACAATTATATGATTTCAAATAATTATTTCTATTTAATAATAATCATTTGTTTGTAGATAGTTTAATATTGGTTCACATACTCCTACCTTCAAGTAACTATTTAAATGGTATCAATTACAAATAATTTTGAAACAGATCTATTTGACTCATAAATGGGATCCTAACAGGTACTACCACTATGGGTGAGAGTAATGAGAATGAAGGTGTACTCCACACTTCCCAGAGCTCCAGAACTGGAGCTTCACCATTAAATGCAGTTTAGTGTCACACCCAGGACACCCAAAAATGGTTGTCCTGGTTATGATATTAAACTGCAGTCAGCATATTCTAAATTCCATTCCAGGAAGAATGATTAGATAATGAATGATGAGTGAAGATGGAAATATAAATAAAGTGATGGTTTGGTTTAGATTTATGATATATCAACCATTCTAAGTAATTTAATGCCAAATCTTTTTATACATATATATCAAATATATGATTTCTAAACACATTCTGTAGATAATATTTTCAGACAAGCCTGAGCTAATTTTTTTCACACAGTTAAATGGTTTCACATATTTCTCTCAATTATGACTAATTCTATTGACTATTAATCATTTGTTTGCACACAGTTTAATGTTTTCAAGTATTGCTATATATCACTAACAATTCAATTAAACATCAGTTATTTGTTTACACATAGTTAAATGTAAAACAATTCAGTTTAGCATAAGTATACAGTTTAAATGTCAAACAGTTCTATTTAATCTATAGATAGGATCCTATCTGACGCTACCACTCCAGGTCAGAGTGGAACTGGGAGCAATGACAATGAAGGAGTACTCCATATTCCCCAAAGTTACAGCATTACTGAAGCCTCACCATCAGATTGTTTAATGTCATATCCAGGACACTCATAGGGGGAGGCTTGCCTCCTCTGCAGAAATGCAGTTTGTGTATTCAGCAGTCCCAGCCAAATGGGCCAGAATAAAGAGATAGAGAGTGATACAACTATCTTAAGAATAAAGATAATTATTGACCCTGGACTGAAAGAACTTAAGGTCATGGAAAACACTCATGGGAAATTTTGTTCCACATTTCAGTTGTTTTTGGTAAGAAAATTGTATGGAACTTTCATTGAAAACAAGTGATATCAAAAAACCATTGATGAGATCTGCAAGACTTGGTGAACTAAATTTTAACTGGAAACTCCTAGATTGATGGTACAAGGGGACTGAGTTCATCTGAATGTTTTTTTTTTTTGTTTAATGGCATATCAATCTTTGCAGGTTATTTAAGCCATTCTAGTTGAAGAACAGCAGTGGTATTTATTATTTAACCCATAGCTGAGAGGAATAAGGGGGGGGGTCATATATTTCTCAAGGGAATGTAACAGTACAACTGGAATTCAAATTCACTACAATGGCACAGTCCAGCACATTAGCCACTACACTATGGGACCTCCGCCTCATCTGAAAAGAAGAAAATTTACTTACAAGAGTTTACAGACACTTTCATGGTATTTCTTGGATAGAACATCAGAGCAATTATCTTCTACCGAGTAAAAGTCAACTTCTCTCTGAAATGAAAGAAAAAGAAAAAATAAACAAATTAACCTCACTTAATATATTTAATCACAATTTCAATGACTCAATAAAAGAAACAGCCAGCTAATTCAACAATTATAAAATTTTTGTGATGTCTCCAACTTAGTGAGTTCTTAGGTCCTCATCATTGGGACTAAAAAATATGTTTAGTCTACAGTAAATACCAGCTGTGTTAAATGTATTGACACACAAGTGCGTATTGTTTATATTTAAGTACTTGTTACAGTAGGCCAGTAAATATGCCTTTTCCAACAAGAGTCTTGCCACTTTTGATGTAGGTGGTCAGAACAGCATTGTTATGAAGACACTTGCTAGGTTTTTTTTTCATTAATAAAAATTTTGGTTGCAAAAACTTCAATTGTTGACAAATGCTCACCATTTTTTCCATTTTCAAAAAAAGAGCTTCACAATAAGAAGCTATTGATATCTTAATTTTGCCTTGAGATTCAAGACTGATTACAAATCAAAGCTTCAATAATTGATACATCTTTATTCGAAGTATTCATAGACTATTAATGTCATCTTATGTTTATAATTCAATATCTTCCGTAATTGTAGTTTGTGTATAATATGTACCACTAACTTTGGAATACAACATTTTGGAAAAAAAATTCTCCTGTATAATAAACACTGATCTTTGAAAATTTGTAGCAGCTAAATTTAACCAAAATTTAGCATTTGTTCAAATTTTTATCAGACTGCAATGACTAAAAAATTATATAGTTTACATTATATCTTAAAACACAAAATTCATACAATATTTAGAGCAAACATACAGACATGTTCACACAAAAATGCAACAAGCTGGTGGCAAAAATAAGCTCATATTAAGAAAAGCAAAATTATAAACAAACACATATTCTACAGGAAATTTCTCAGTAACAACATAAAATATATTATTTTAGACTATAGATAGAACTTACTTTCGGTCATCCCATCCCAAATATGGTGAGGCATGAGGTCAGAAAAAAGTTAATTATGTAGTTCTTGTATATAATATGCACACCAAATTTTTGAATTGAAAAATTTAGAAAAATAGTGCATCTTATACACAAGTAATTATGGTAATACATATTTTGGCTTTCTTTGGGTGCATGTTGTATGTGATCTTTAAAATTTATTAAGTATTTGTTTTTAAAAAATTCTCAAACAATTAAATTTTTTCCCTTGACTTTTCAAAAAACTGCTTTTTGCTTCTTCTCCTTTTAATCTCTTTAATTAGAACAAAACAATCCAATAAGGTTTTTGAATTAAAATTGAAGAAAAATTGGTATTTTTGCTTTAATAATGGTTACTAAACTGTTAGACCAAGTTTTGCTGAGATCTAATTTGTTTTAGAAAAATTCTCAAACAACTAATTTTTGTTTCCCTGACTTTTTAAAAAGCTGCTGGTTCACATGGATAAAATGTACATAAATATATACTTTTACTTTATATGAGAAAACTTTGGTGTAAAATCAAGAAATATTTCTTATTTTTTCATCAAAGTTGTATTTTATAAAGAGAGATTTTGTTTATAATATCAAAGATTTTTAGTTATTCCCTTATAATTATAAAAAGCAGTATTTCTTTCCAAAGTAAAAGATTCAATCTTATATTAATAAGTCAGAAATATCTACCTTATCCCAATGAAAATTTTACATTAAAGTTGATTAAGAGAATTCTAATGCTACTGATTTTTAAGGTAAAAGTGTGTAGATGATGCATACTTATAATGGCGATTACAAATTACTGGATATAGATTGATAAAAAATGCATGAAAAATTAATGAAAGTTTGTTTCACTGATTTATTATTGAGAGGAATTTTTACAAGAAAAAGTAACAATGCCACAAAAGCTGAACTTTGATAATGGCCTATGACAAAAGTAACTGACTAATCTAAACTGCTAACAGACGATGTTAAATGGCATTCTTTATTCTACTTTCTTGCCAAATTTGATTAGATTCAAACTACTTGGAGTTTTTCTAAATAAGCCAAGTATACAAACACCCTCTTATGTGAGAGAATTATATGCAAAAAACAGGTGTTCAAATATTCGTCATTTTCCTCTTGTCTCATCAATAAAAAGTCATAAAAAACAATACATATATAAACAACCTTGATAAACTTGTAGATAAATCAATTTCCTTTTGTTTGATATATAGTTTGACAGGATTATATAGGTTTATAGTGATTCTATAAGCATTTTTCTGATGGAACCTAGTGAAAATGCAAACATCTACAACATTTTAGGGTGCTTGTGAGCATTGCTATATTGGTCAAAATATTCAGTCAGCAACAAAACAGAATTTTAAGTGTCCAAATAATTTCTTGATTGATAATGTTTGTTGACATTGAATGTATTAAGGTTTCAACTTAGTAGTATTTCAAAAAGAGAACAATTAGAATGTTTTTTGGTTTAGAAGTATTAAAAGATTTGATGTTCTTACTTTTAAGTGTTATAGTTCATAATCTTTAAACAACCTTGTTGTGTCTCCTAATATGAAGGCTTGTAATTGCTAAAATTTAGTTTTTCTAAGCATTGGTTTCAAAATGATGTTAAAATCTATGCTCAGTCTATATTCAGTGATATTCCCAAAATCAAACATGAGGAACACTAGAAAGCTATAAGAGGTCATATTTTTGCTTCTGAAATGAGGTTGAAATGAAGAACAATGACATGTGGCTCTTTCATCTTTATAAGTTTGAATATGTAAGCCAACTGGATGTACTTGTATATATAAAAAGACTTACTTGAGAGAAGACTTTTTCTTGCCATTGGAAAACTCGATCTTCAGAATCCAAGTTTGGATTTACATTCTTTGTTTCTCTTTTGCTGGTTTTCTCTTCAGTTTCATTCAGATTACTAAGCAACAAATTTGATGTCACTCGCTGTATACAGACCCTACAAAGAAGACCCTTTTTTATAGATATATGAAGTGGAATAAAAGTCAACAACTGAATAACAAACAAAAGAGTCTGTATTATATAAACTTAATATTTTATGTTTTTGAAAGAGGGTGTTTCTAAATCAGCCATTTTGATAATAGAATTCAGAAAGTGAGAAATTAATTTTATTTTATTTTCAGTAACAAAACAAATCCCTAAATTCATATTTAAAAATATCAATAGTTAACAATTTATCTGTAGAAAGAAGATAGGGCAAGCACAAGATAAAGAATGTTATTTTATAACTTATAAATTACTAAAATTTCATTTTATATACATATCTGGAAAACTGATTTATATATATATATATATATATATATATATATATATATATATATATATATATATATATATATATAAAAACACATGTGTATATAATCATTAAATCATACATGGAGTTCCTTGATAAAGACTCATGGTAATCTTTCAGCTACATTTTTTCATTGATAGATGCTACTTTTGTAGATGAATAGCAGTAGTTTTCTGACTGAACTCTTTGATCTTGGTTGTTGACCTATGAAATTCCTCCACTCAGCATCTTTTGAAGCACATTAGTAACCTGTCTTTGGATTCCTCTGCCTTATTTCACATCCACCATGCTGTATCCCATGATTTCTGTTGCAAAATGCTTGTGTAGCTTGTGTAATATTCTCCTCCTTCAGAGTCTGTGATATAGTGACAAGACAGGGCAGGATAACTGTTGTGGCATTTAATCATTCTGGTTTTATTGTCAAAGGGTTATACATTACTGGTGTTATGCTTGTATTGTTATGTTTTGACCTTCGACCCGGCCCAAAAAAATACTATTCTAAGGTGATGCACCGGAAAGAAGTGAGACATTCCAATGGCAGTAAGGAGAGGAAATCACGTGGGCAGAAATTGGCTGATGAAATGGGACAGGGTAATTCCCATGGTACACTACAGAGTGATGCACCGGAAGAGAGTGACTTCAGAACTGCATGACAGTTATTTCCGCTTGATGACAATTAAACATTCGATTTCAATGATCGAGTGGGCGTCGAACGATTATATAATTGAATTGAGTTCAGGTTCCAGTGGAGTTCGACGCCCAGGGGGGCAGTTGAGTTGAAGATCGGACCGAGTTATAGACGAAATGTGGTAGGGAAAGCCACATCAGGCCGAAGGGGCCTTTGGGCCCTGATGAGCGGTCCCTAGGCCTCTGGTTGAGCAGCACTAAAGAACAAAAAAGACAACGTGACGGTCATAACAGTGGGGTCAAGAAATTACAGTTTATGTTCGGTCTCCAGCTCCCTCTCACATGCAACCCTTGAACAACCCTTTTGAACCTTTGCAATAAAGTGAGAGGTAAATATTTTTATAAAGAAGTCTTCCTGCGTCTTCCTTCATGCGTCGTTTATTACTGCGTCCTTATCATTGCGTCTGTCTTTATCATTGTGTCGCTGTGAATTATTCGACATATATATGTGCAAGTATGTAGATAGGAATCTGCATATGTGACTATATAACATTGTGACTTTGATAATGTGAATTAATATACGGATATTCCTACCTTCCATAAGTGCATTCTTGCCTGATTATTAGGTTGGTTTAGTTTTTTGGAGAAGGGGAATATTTAATTTCTGCTCAGTTTAAGACTTTTTTTTATTCATTCTTTCTTCAAAACAGACCAGTTGAAAGGGAATAAAAGTATAGCTAGCAGGTTGGTAGGTGAAGAACAGTTTAATTCTCTCAATAATACTCAGAAAATATATAAAGCAGTGTATTATATAGCTCACCTAGTTTCAGTTTAAGTGAAAGCCTTAATTTTATGAATAAATTTGGAGGTAGGGGTCATTTCTAGGGTAGGAGGGGTTACTAGGAGTCATTAATAGCATATAATAAAACAAATAAATAAATTGATATTCTTACCTTCTATTATTGTATTCTTACCAGTTGTCAAATTTTTTGGGTGGGGTATTTCTTTACACTTTTTCTGATTTTTAATTTGTACCCAGTTTGAGATTTTCTATTCTCTTTCTTCAAAATAAGCCAGGTGAAAGGGAATGAAAGTGTAGCTAACAGGTCGACAGATGAAGAACATGTTAACTTTTTGAAATGTTAGAGAATATCTGAAGCAGTGTATTCTACTGCTCACTGAGTTATAGTTTGAATAGAAGCCTTAATTTTACTTACACATTTGATAGTGGATTAATTTTTTATGGTAGGCTTGGTTACTAGAACTCTAGCATACTGGTACACCAATGTACAAGCATAATATATATATATATATATATATATATATATATATATATATATATATATATATACACACACACACACACACACACACATATATATATATATATATATATACACACACACATATATAGCAACATACAAGTATGTGTGTGTATATATATATATATATATATATACATAGCTACATACAAGCATAGAAATATATATATATATATAGCAACATACAAGAAAGGTGACCTTGGAATAACTAAGAACAACTGAGGTATAATCCTTACTTCTATAGTGATCAAGATTTACAATGCTCTGCTACTCAACAACACTGAACCTGAAATTGAGAAATTTAGGAATAACCGAAATGACTTTTGGAGAAATTGATCCACGACATCACAAATTTTGACAATCTATCAAATATTGGAAGGTCTTTGTGCAAAAAATCTTGAGGCAACACTATTAAGAAGTAGACTTCTTCGAGGCATTTGACTCCATACACAGAGGAACTATTTCTGGCCTATGGTCTCCCAAAGAAACCATCACAGCCATAATGATGCTATATAAAAACATGGAAGTAAAAGTTTGTCCACCAGATGGAGACACAGACTTCTTTGACATTGTTACAGGTGTGCTGTAAGGGCTATTCAAAATAGCTGCAAATCAGTGTGCTCCGGACTTGGAGAGGGGTCTGTCATCTATGTTTTGGAGACTAAGAAGTGCAAACCATGAACTTTACAGAAGAATGTGTGATATGTACAGAGAAACATGTTTTAGCCCCAAAAGTCTTGACAAATGAGTTTGGCAAAATGAGCCTGAGTTGAAAATAGTCAATGGAGTAAAAACACACCATCTCAGGGTGCAGCAGTCAGCAAAGAAGGTCATACTGACAGTCTTCTAAGACATAAAAGGACCCATGACAATTGATTTCCATAAAAAACGTTCAACTGTAAACAGTGCTTCCTACTATTGCTAATTCCTTGAGCAACATTCACCTTATTTATTGAATGACCCTTGTATTATTTGCATAGAATATCACTTTAGCTATTATTCAACTCTTAGAACCTGAGTGACCAATATTTGTGCCACTACGTAAAATACATATACCTAGGTCTAGAGTTAAGCAGTTTGGCAATTTATGTTCGGTATCGGTTTTTTCCTTGATATCACGGGTTTTCCACTTGGTTTTTAATTTAGTATTTTTGCTTTCTAAGGAAGCCATTCATTTTCTTTTGTAATGTTAGCATTTCCTGTCGATATCTGATTTCGTTTGAGATTGACAAATTTGCAACTTAGTCCGTTCAACTCAACTAGCAATTTCTTGTGTATTTCTGGTCCAATCTTAAAAATATTCATATGGCTAGAAAGAAAATAAAATGACCTTTCTAAATATGTAATTTGTATGTGCTTTTAACCATTTAATTATTTTTTACAGCAAGTTAACATGGTATTTTACTTTGAAGAGCTGAAAATGCGAAATATGATTTTTTTTTTTCTGAGACTAAATTTTATACGTTACTTTGTTTTGCAAAATCACAGTGACCAATCTTTATCAATATTCTCGAAGTTGTATACTCAATTAGAAGACACCTTAAACTACAACCAGGAAGCACAAAAAAAAAAAAGAAAAAAAAAAAAGAGCAACGTCTCATTAATAGAATGTGTGGAAATTTTGATGTTTTAACGTCAGGCTTTTTATGTAACCTTCAAATTTGGGAAAAATGAACTTGAATAATTATAAACTCTTAAAAATATGTAAAAAAAGGGAAGCTTTTTCGTTCGTTCTCTTTCTAGCTAACGTGGAAATTTTATCAGTAAATGGGTTTATTGAATGGAGCACCAACATTTCTGGGGCAATTCGGGGCCTATTTTGTATTGTCTTCTTTTACTGCTGCTTTTGTGTTTAGTGAAAATCTGTGTATGGCAGAGGAGCTTTGATCTGATTGGCTGGAGTCTCTGAAATAGGGGGGTGGGCTGTTGCCCCGGCGTTACCTGCCGAAATCAACCGTAGTCAGTTGGAAACAAGAGAACTTAGAATTAGGCTGCGTTTTTTCACTCCCCAACTCAAATGGAGCTGAGTAATAAGAATTAAGTCCACTTGAAAGATTTAGTGTTTCTTTCAGAATTCCAGAGGGGAATTCAAAGAAGGCTTGAAAGCCAAAAAGAAAAGAAAAGAAATGAGAAGAATTTAAATCCACCTGAAGGATTTTGTATTACATTCAGAGAAAAGAAAGAAAGAAACCGAAGGAAATAGGTTTCTACAGCTCTGGCTAAAAAGAAGAGAAAAGAAAGAAAGAAGCCAAAAAAGTAGGTTTCTACGACATAAATTTATATTTTAGAGGAATTGTTTCTCTAAGAAAAGGAATTAACGACTTCAGACGACTCCAACAACTACACAAGGCTCAGACGCCATTACTTGCTCTATTGAGAGCGAAGACAACTGACAAAGAAAGAGAAAAAGAAAAAAGAACATTATTAGAGACATTGTCTCATAGAAGAAAGAAAGAGAATGGCTTTCTATTAAAAGAAAAGAAAAAAGGACATTTTTAGGGACTTGGTCTCTAAAAAAAAGGAGAAAAGATACACATGTGAACCCTTATTTAGCTGACAGGGAAGAAGTAGAGGCTTCTTTCCCTGTTTTGTAAGTGTATCAGTAAGTGAAAGATTATAATTTTTTTACTTTATTTTTGTATTTATGAGTTACTTGTCATATTTGCATTGGGACACATATGCAACTAACTGGAGTGACCTTCCTTTTATCATAGTAAGCTATTTTGAATTTTAAACGAGGATCTCTCTCCACCTAATTTTATTTTATTTTATTTTTGCCTTCCTATATTTTTGTAATATAATTGTTACTAGTGTCCAATTTTGTTTGACTAAATAAAATTGCGATACTAAATGGTTTTTTAAAAAAAAGTTAAATTGTTAAAGATATCTTTCCATTTTTAAAAGAATTTTGTCTGTCATTGTGGAAGTTCAGTTATTTGGTTTTAAGTAAAGGTAATAAAAAATTATAGACAAGTGTAAAGACCAGTGCAACTGAAAACACATGAATCGAAGTGGGTAATAAAGTAGGGATTGTTCCCCTAAATTCAGTTTTTAGGTTTTAAAAGTAATTTAGTCATAGAATTCATGATTTAGATAAAAGTTTATTTAGTAAACTTTCAAATAAATTGTCAACTATAAATAACTACTATATCTATTAACAAATTGGTATAATATGAAAGAAAAACTATCTATATTTGTATCTTTGGACAGCACATTTAAGAGAGAAAATGGTATAGCTCTCCAGAAATTAATTTATTATATGGCATCTAAAAAACCAAAAAATGTAACCCTTCATGTTTAAAATAATTAAAAATACAGCAATTCTTTTCTGGTATTACAGTCAATTGTTATTGGAGTTTTGCAAATAAATTTCTTCTAAACAAGGAAAATCAATGAGTGATTTTTTCCCTAAATTAATTTGTTTTTTTAGTATTCCTAAAATCAAATATTAAAAATAATTAAAAGCTTTTAATTTCATTTTCAGAATGTATATATTTCCAAATCTGCAAGTATTACCAGTTCTTTTTTAGATACACATTTTAAAACTGAAATTAAAAACTACTTTAATCATTTTAAAATATAATTTTTTAGTGTGTTCACTAGATAAAACCATAAAGATATTTATAAAAATAAAATGAATTAATTTTCCTTATTTAGATGAATTCTATGGGCAGAACACCACTGAACACTAGTGGCTAAAAAAGAATAATTTTTACTTTAGGTTTTTAAAAAATTACTTGCAGTTTTGAAAATATACATATTTTAAAACTGAGATTAAAACTTACTTTATTTTTAATATCTAATTTTAGTTGTATTTGCTAGATAGAAACAATTTTACACTAGAGATTCGCATATCTGGAAATAAACACATTTTAAAAGTGAAATTAAGAACTATTTTAATTCTTCTAAATATCTAATTTAGCTGCATTCCCAAGATAAAAACAAATTTATTTATTAAAAAGAATCTTCATTCATTTTCTTGTTTACAACAACTTTATTTTGTCATTGATGTACTGACTTACCAGAAAACAATTAACCTCACAAGAAATCCAAATTCATAAAATTTAACATCAAGGGGAAACTGGCAACTATTTTTTTATTTTTACTTGCTATTTTGTTGTTAAGTTAATTTTACCACATAAAGTATTTTTTTAAAACTGAAACAAATAAATTTTAGACATATTGTATTTCTCTTTTTTCTATTTGACAACATTCTATGATATGAAAGATTTCCAAGTGTCATATCTGTCATATTTCCTTTTCTTTCTTCTTCATTTTTTTGTAAACAAATAGATTTCACATTTATTTCCTCAAACTAGTCAAATTTTTTATCATATTTTTGTTTAACCTTTTCCACTTCTAATGGTATAAATGTTCATAAAATTCAATTTTATTAAAATCTCAGTCTTTTTCAATGGTGTTTCCTTGGATATGGTCACTCAGTAGTGATAGCACTAAACCGAATGATTTCAGTTTCGTAAAAAAATTCGATGCGGTTTCACAGTGTGAAGTTAAAACCAAAAAAGTCGTTTTTTTGGTTAAACTGACAATCTCAACCTAGGTGGCTTGAATTCTAGCAGGGAAATCCATATTTCTACATTGCTATTGCCTAGCAACAAATACAGCCAAATTAAGTTGTGAAATAACAGATGACAATATTTTTACATTTTCAACTATTTTTCAACCTAAGGTGGTATTGTTCAGCACAATTAATGATTTGTATGGATTGTCCGGGGATAACATTTTTGGAGAATGAAAACATCAGGGTTCAGATGTAAAAAAGATAGAACAATTTTATTTGGTTTTATTTGGATATAAATGGTTTTTGCCTGCTGCTACAAAACAAAATAGAAATAATCTGGTTCAATTTAATCACCAGTCGAAAAGCTGAGAGAAGTTACCAAGAATTCTGGCTGATTTGACCTTTCAGAGAGTTTCAAATTCAATCAGTTCTCAATACTGGTACTTAGTTATTCCATAGAAATTACTCTATGTTCTGTGTCTTGCCAGATACAATGTATCCTCATGGGAAATAGATAAATCCTTATCGATTCAGCAGTCAATAAAATCAATATCTAGATCTGATTTGCACTTGAATAGCATATACAAAAATGTTAGCAATTTGAAAAGAAAAAAATAAAGAAGTTTTCTAGGACAGTATTTCCTATTTTATGTATCTTTTATTAAATACTTGTTATTTATACATCTTTGATTAGTCTGACTTATAGGCTTTAGGGTGCTTACAACATCAGCTGTTTCTAAATGGTCACCCATCTAAGTACTAAGCTCATTATTGCTTAACTTTGGTGAACTCACAGTAACTATCAGATATAAAAAAAACTAAGCCTAGTTTTGTATTAACACAAAGCCAGTGGGGATCAAACTCACTAATCAGCACCAATGAATTGCCAAGATTAACTCATTAACTATTATATAACAATGAGGTACTCTTAAAGTTTAGTTCAGATCAAACATGGCACAAGGTCAGAAGTATGAAACACACAGTGAGAATCAAACTCACGAAGAATGGTTTGCTAGCCTAGCTCACTAACCATTACACATAAGGTGCCCTTATATAACTAAGCATAGCTTATACTTAGCACAAGGTTGACTATATACAGAGACACACTGGACCCTCAAGCTTTGATGGGTAACCAGTCTAAAAGAAAAATAACTTTAAATAAAAGAAAAACAGAGGAAACAATCCAAAACAAGCCTAACCGTATCTGTATGTGCGTATATATATATATATATATATATATATATATATATATATATATTTATGTGTGTGTGAGTGTGTGTTTTACACCAGTAGATAAGTTGCACCCACTTTCTGTCTCAGCCTTTAACTCATGTATAAGTCGCATGTTCTTTTTCGTGAATATAGTAATACCCCAACTTCTCATTTTGGCCTACATCAAATTCACCCTAACACCTTTTTGTAGACAAAATTTCACTTCAGCAAATGTCATTATGTCTAACGTTATGACACTATCAACATCACTTATGTCATAATAAAAGGATGTGAAATAAATTTTTCTATGAAATTCATAAAAATTAACCATAAAAGATAAAAAAAGCTAAAATGATTTAAAATATGATAAAAACACAGTAAAAATGTATATACAATACAATAAAATATTGATTTTATTTACAAATTAAGACTAAAATATTCTTTAAATTTTTTAATGTCTTAATGAGAGATATATTTCTTGGTAGGTTTACACTAATTGTAAGATGTTTGTTGTCATATTTGTTTCTCATTTAAAACATAAAATGACTAAAATGTGCTTTTAGTGTTCTTTGAGGTTTAGCAAAAGTTATATTCTTTCACAAGTTATTAATACTAGTTTTACAGTCTTACTCATTTTTAAGGCATTAAGTCCCAGTTCGTTTGCTAGTTTCTTTAATGGCATATCAACTTTCATGAGTTATTCAATGTTAAAGCCATCCTTGTAGCAGAACAATAATGGTACTATTTAACCCATAGCTGGGAGGGATAAAGGAGTTCATACCTTTCCCAATGGTATTAGTCCAAAAGTTAATGTAATAGCAGGGTTGGAGTTCAAATTCTTTCAGTATGATATTGCAGTCCAGCATATTAGCTACTACATCATGGGGACTCCCCCTCCAGTTTATGTTAAAAACCAAGTTATATTATGGCTTAAGAACCAATTAATGATGTAGGGTGGGTTATGACTACTGTTTTTTACATTCCTTCCCTCAGAAATCACAAATTTCCTTTTTGGAAATGCCATTTTAAATATAAAATCAAATTATGATAAACCTATTTGAACCACAGATTGGATCCTAACAGTTACTACCACTCTGGGTCAGAGTGGACCTGGGATTTATGGCAAAAAAAGGATATCTCCACACTCTCTAGAGCTCCAGAACTGAAGTCTCACCACTGGATGCAGTTTAGTGTCATACCTAGTACATGGAAAGAAATTGGATGGAAAGAGAATTTGAAAATAGAGAAAAAAATGCAGTGATACAAAGTAGGAAGAAAACTGATATAGACTGAGAAAAGAAAAAATAAAGAGAAAAAGCAGAAAAGAGAGATTAAGTAGTGTAGTCTACCTATAGCCTACCTAATGACTCTCTTTGCAACATGTTACGACAAAAAATAATTTTTATTCCTCAGTTATGATACCAGGTTGCATGATATATATATGTGTGTGTGTGAGTGTGTATGTCCGTATATATGAGATAGATATGTATAAAAAGACATTGTCTTTTATATATAAGTATATATGAATGATAAATCATTAAAGGTATCATCATGAATTAAGGGATTTTTTGATATATAACTTTTTTATTTTCATTCTAAATAATATTTTGTTGCAAAACCCAGTCAATTATGCAGAAGAGGAAGGAATGGTAAGGATGCTTTTTTTCCAAATTCATTTAGTGTAGCAGATCAAATTTCCTCAACTCTACTCCACAGACCAAAGAATGCACAAACAATTTGAATGCAAAGCAAAAAGATGCCTTCAGAAAGTCGGCCCACGTGATTTCTGGTGGTCAGTTCTAATTAGATTTTTTCCTTTTTTCACAAAGAATGAGAAGCCAAAAATCTGAAATTATTCTATGGAATCAAAAGATTTTTCCATGAATATTTCAGTAGCCAAGTCATAGACACAGACAAATGACAACATATCCGGTTTCAAGTCAATTATTGCAGTCTATGGTTATTTTATGTTCCTCAGAGCAAAACAGGTTCTCTGAAGGCAACAAGAGCAAAAACAACCTTCCAAACAAAACTGTAAAAAGAATTTTGAGTTAATATCATTAGGTATGCTGGTGTGGATTATAAATTTTAAATTTAACCAGATGACCAGTGAGCCTGTTGAGTTTTCATACCAGTGTCAATAATGATGATGATGCTACTATTTAGGAAAAACTGAAGGATTCAAATTAGCATTTCATCATAATCTTCATTATATTAAGAATCTGGATGGGTAAAAAGTGATATTCAGCATAAATGCAGACATAAAAAGTTATCATTCAGTGACAAATTGGAATAGAAATTAATGAAAAGGAACTCTACCATGAACTCTACACTCCCCAGAGCACCAGACCACCGAGTCAACAAGGCTTACAATACACAATGTCCCCTGAAGAGCAAATAAGATATAACCTCATAAAAAAGAGCTGTCCTGGATATGAAATCATATAAAAGTCTGCAAACAAATGACTAACATTAAATAGAAATAATTTGAAATCATATAATTATTGATATTAGATAGGAATATCTGAAACTATACAACTGTGTGCAAATTATTTGTACTAGGAATACTTGATATCATATAACTGTGTGCAAAAAATTTTAGATAATTACACAAAAAAGATATAAACAAAAGCATAAAATAAACTGGGATGGATTGACATGATGTTAAAAATCAATCAACCAATCAGAGTTTCAGAACGATAGCCTCATTACCAGATACAGATTAGTGTCATATTGAGGACTGATTTTTTTTATTAAGCAGGAAACTCTTAAACTCTTTACAGAAGATGAAGTCAGCATATTCTTAGCCCCACTGTCAGGAATGCTTTTTATTGTAACTCACTCAAGTCATCAATAGCAAAGAAATGTGCATATCAGAAACAAGAATATAAAATCAACTCCCAGTAAGACTTCTGTTTTGGAAGAGCCTTGTTCTGTGTACCAGTTGTTTTAGCTATAGGTAAGTAAGTAAGTAAAGTTGGCAACCTTAGTTGAGGGTGACCCGAAGGCTCCCTTTTCAATAGCTACTACACCGAGGTGTACGGGAGGGCGCTACTCCTTTCCCTGAATTGCTCCACTTTATCCTTGATACGTACCTTATATTGCTGAGTGTTAAGCAAGGAAGTATCAAGTACCATTTTTAAAGTGTTTGGTATGATGTGACCTGGGATTGAACCCAGGTCTCCCGGACCATTGGCGAACACTCTACCCACTAGGATAATAAGCCGATGCATGTAATAAAAGCAAATTAAGTTAGAAAGATAATACTAATAGTCAAAATTATTAATAATAATGACTGTGATAAACAGTAAGTAAAATAAGGAAGATGAAGGATAATATGAGTCAAAATTATTTAAAATAATGTGTGTGATAAAATGCAAGAAGGATTAGGAAGATGAAGGATAATACTAGTCAAAAGTATTAAGAATAAGGATTATGCTAAAAAACAAGTAGGATTAGAAAGATAAAGGTTGATATTAGCCAAAATTATTAATGAAGATTTTGATAAAAAGCAACTAGAATTAGAAAGACAAAGGATAACATTTAAAATAAAATCAAAGTTATTACTTAAGTAGCTAATTCATAACAATGTACTTAACTTTGGCTACTAACTCTCTATTACTTCCCTTGACTTTCATATTCTTAAAAGTGGTCAAATGACACTAGATTTTTCTTCCATATTCATTAATAATTTTATGTTCTTTTGTCTTAAAATGACTAATACTTTTTATGTTATATGATTAATTTTCAAAACTGTTATACTGGAATTTTCATGAAAAAAAAATTACTAGCAGTTTTAAAAAATTTATATTTTTACAAGTAGATAAAGTTTAGTATATCATTAATCAAAAATGGGTTCCTTCTGATTGCCATTGGGAAAATAAGCTTAAATATTCTTTACTGTAAATCAATTAGTGATAGACAAATCTCAATTGTTCATCAATTACAACTCACAGGTTTAAGTAATTTCAAAATTATTAGTTTACATACTAATCATATCTTTCATAAATTAGATAAAACAATTAGTAGCACCAAATATGTTTTATTTATTTCATCTAGTAGCCTTCATCGCTCCCAGGTCCACTCTGGCCCAGAGTGGTAATACCTAATAGGGTCCTATGTATGGGTTAAATAGAACTGAATAGCTTGAAATAGAAATGTTTTTGACAATTAAACTGTGCATTCATGCTAAACTGAATTGTTTGAAATAGAACTGATTATTTGTATAAAAATGAATTTGGCATGAAAAACCTACAAAGGTTGATATGCCATAAAAGCCAAACAACCAACCAAATAGCTATTATTCTCATTTTATCGATTTTTAATGAAAACATTCTCAGGAAGATTGATTGTAGGTAAAGTTGAATGGGTATTGTGGTCCTCTGACTAAATGTCTCTTAATATTTTTTTTAACTACGAGTTATTTAAAATCAGTTGAGAACAATTCATACTCTAAAAGAGATGATCATATCCAATTATGCAAACATCAGCACAGGTGCTTTAAGAAGTGTTCAAAGTTCATGTATTAAGACAGTTAAAAAATGCTTAAAAGTCAAAGACCAACAGTTTGAACATTTGTTTAATTTGTTTAATAAATACTTTCTCAGAGTGAAAAACTTTTGAGACTGTGTGTATATATGTTGGCTGGTTAATTTTATAGAATGTCAACTTTGGTTGGGTTATTTAATGCTGTAGTCAGTCTTACTTTTTTATTAGCAATTATATGGTTTCAAGTATCTATTTAATAATAATAACAATTTGCTAAAAACAACCATATTTCTTCAAATTCAATAAACAATTCCCATCTAATACTAATAATTTACAAGCCTTTATATGGTTTTGATGGTTGGTTTTGGTTTCTTTGTTTAATGGCATATCAACCTTCGTGGGTTATTTAATGCCAGAGCCGTTCTCCGAGAAGAATAGTGGTGGTGCTATTTAACCCATAGCTAGGGGGATAAGGGGGTTCATACCTTTCCCAAGGGTATTTGTCCGAAAGTGAACGTAATCGCGTGACTGGAGTTCGAACTTGCGTGCTACGATTTTGCAGACCATCGTTTTAACCATTACACCATGAGGACACCCCCAATGGTTTTGATTGATTGATTTTAAAAGCATGTCAAACTGTATAGGGTTATTTTATGTCTAGAGGTTATGGAATTGCATACATTTTATGTTTATGTTTACATTTTTTGTTTAGTTTCTTAAGAGGTTTTTTTTTTGGTACCCAGTTATATTATATCAAGTATTTCTATTGAATACAAATAATTTGCAAACAGATCTATTTGGCCAATAGATGGAACCCTAACAGATACTACCACTCTAGGTCAGAGTAGTAATTTACTAAGCTTTTTGCCTAGATGTAGCACAAGGCCACATGAATTGGGCACCCAATGAGAATCAAACTCACTCATGAAGATTTGCTAGTCTAACTGGCTAACCATTACACCACATGAGGTGCCCCACTTTGGGTCAGAGTAGACTTGGGATTAATGGCAATGAAGAAGTACTTCACACTCTCCAAAGCTCCAGAACTGGAGCCTCATCACCAGATGAAGTTTTATGTCATACACTCTTTTTTTGGGGGGGGTCTTATCCCTCTACAAGGAATACAGTTTGTGAATTCTAAGCCACACCAATAGGTCCAATTATAAAGCTTTGTATAATTATTCATATTAGGTATAAATAATTTGAACACAATCATTTTTTCAAGTTTTTATATATATATATCATTTTGATAGCTGTGTCTTCTGTGTCCTAGGTATGACACTAAACTGCATCTGATGGTGAGGCTCCAATTCTGGAGATCTGGAGAGTACCTCTTCATTGCCATTACTTCCAGGTCCACTCTGACCAAGAGTGGTAGTACCTTTTAGGGTCCTCTCTATGGGTCAAATAGATCTGTTTAAAAATTAATTTTATTCAATAGGACTGTGTAAAAAAATCTTCAGAAACTAGACAAAACATGTAAATATGAATGTACACTGGACACAATTCCATAACCTAAAGGCATAAAATAGCCCTAGACTGGTTGACATGCTGTAAAAATCAATCTGCCATCAGGGCCTTCTGTTGTTAAAGTGCATGAATTATTGACACAACTAGCATTGTCTCTACATAAACTATGATCAAACCACTTCATTCTTTTTTTCTTCACTCATATCATTCACTTTGAAGTAATTCAGTCAAACAAAGCCCCACTATAGTTCTGAGGCAATCATTCTCAAATACAGTTACAGTTTTTTTCTTAAATACAAATAATTTATTAATAATCAAATTAGTTCATAATTGTTTTAAATCAGTAAACATTTCATATTTAGTTAAAATAGCTGTTTTAAGAGCCAATCTATTAATGTAGTTTAAAATCATTTTAACGTAATCTCAGATCTATTTGAATTATAAATAGGACCCTAACAAGTACTTCCACTTAAGATCAGAGTGGACCTGGGAGTAATGGAAATGAAGGGTTGACTCCACAATCCCCCAAAAATGAAGCTTCTTCACTAGATATAGTTTAGAGTTACACACACAAACACACATATATATATATATATATATATATATATAAATCCTCCATTTCATCCTATCTTTTACCACTCTTTCCACTGTTAGCAGTGGTAATTTTATGTCTTTTCTTATTAGGTCACACACAACATCATTTTGATGGTCATCCTCCAAGTCTTTTTTTGTTAAAGTAGTTCTTGTATGAATTGTTGACAACTGGCATTGTCTTTGCAAAAACCATTATTGAACCACTTCAATCTTTTTTCTTGATAATGTCACTGATTGTATTTGATATTACAAGGTCACTCCTTATATCATCCATTTTGATGTGATTAGGTAAAAAAAATTCTACTAAAGTCCTGAGGCAATCATTTTCACATACACTCGGTTTTCTATAGTCTTCCTCCTTCAAAATCCAAGTTTCTCCAGCATATATGGTTATTAGGACTATTGATGCAAAGTAGAGATGAAGCTAAATTGCATTTGAAAGATTTCTTTGTTCACATATTTTTTTCCTTAAGTCTACCACAAACTGAAAAAGCAAGAACTCTACTCCTTATATCAGATTAACTTCCAAGTGCCCACTGATTCTAAGAATGTGAATTTGTTGACATTTTCAACTATAGCATCATTCATAATGATGTTACCGTTATCACCAGAGATTATATGTGTATACATACGCCACATTATTTGGTTCATTATTCATTGCATTCTTTAAAGAATGATTACATTCTCTTGATGATGACCTAGTGTCAAAAGGATGAGAGAAAAATTAAAAAGTAATTACAGAGTAATATTATTCCTGTTTGTCTTATGTTTTTGTTCATTATATATATATATATATATATATATATATATATATATAAGATGAACACAAAGCACTCAGTGTAATAACTTATTGTAGGAAATGAAATTGGTAGCCCAGGTTCAAATACTAGAACAAGCTGTTTATGCTTCCCCTCATGCTAATTCTCTGGGGAAATACACAGGTCCATCTCTCTCCCCAGCAGCTATTGGGTTCTTTAGCTTTAGTAAAGCAACAAGTCTAAGATGAAAACTCTGAATACAAGCCAGCTGTAACCTGCTTAAAAATTGAATAGTTCATAGAAGAATATTGCTTATGAGCTCATTCTTACTTCTCTAGTCAGTTCTCAGCATGTCTTGCACATCTTATTTGGATAGTTTGTGAGATGGGAGGTAAGTGGCCATACAGTTGCTCTTTGGTAAGGTGGTGCTTCCAGGATTTGTTCAAAACAGCATGCATTATCTTTGTGTAGTTCTCATCTAGCTTTTTCTCCAGATATTTCATTAAAGTCCAAATGGTGCAACCATATAATAGTACTGACACAGCTACAGCTTTGAAGAATTCCTATTTTATTTTTTCAGAGAGATAAGACAGCAGTCTATGCTTTATTTATGCATATGTTGACATCATTTTCAGTAGATGAGAGCAATATCATCTACTGAAAGCAATGATATATAGATAGATAGATAGATAGATAGATAGATATGAAAGGGAAATTACAACTGTGCTCAGCTAGGTCCTTTATTTGTTTTTTTTTTTTATTTAAAATGAATGGATTCCCATTTATCACATATTCAGGGCTTGTTACATGTGAAATTTCATGAACTGAAATATTGTGTTTGTTTGCTTTGTTTGGGTTGGTTTGGTTTTATGGCATATCAACCATTTTAGGTTATTTAATGCCAAATCAATTTTATACATATAAACAGTTCTATTTCAGACAGTGCAGTTTAGCATAAGTACAGTTTCCATTTACACTCAGTAAAATGTAAAAACAGTTCTATTTCAAACAAATCAGTTTAACATAAGTACGCATTTCAAGAGTCAAAAATAGTTCTTTGTAAGATGGCTTGTTTTTATGTCATATCAAACATTGCAAAGTGTTCAATGACAAACCCTGTCCAGATTTATATATTAAATTCACAGTTAAAAGATTTCAAGCATTTCTATCTAGTACAAATCATTCTATTTACTTTTCTTCATTTGTTTGCACACAGTTAAATTATTACAAGAATTGCTATGTAACAGTAAGAATTTAACATCAGTCATTTGTTTGCACACATTTAAATAGATATGTATGATATGTAAGAGATTAACAATTTAAAAGGTGATTGAGCTTATAAGTTTGCTCACAGTGAAATGGTTTCAAGTATTGTAGTTTTTGATTATTTCTTCAAGATAAAGGCTGGTAACTATGCAGTCTGTGTCGCTATCCATACTTTCTATATTATGGGTCCTTTGTAGGGATCTTGTTGATCCCTGGGCATTGCACCATTTGGTTCTTATAAGTGACTTTATTCTTGAGGGCATTTTGAATGTGCTTCCTGGTCTTTCCTTCTTCACTTTGGTGTTCATCTGTATTTTTGCAGCTTGGCTAATGGGAGCTTGCGATTTTTGTGTAAGTTGTTCAGGTCTTATGGGAGACAAGTTTTTTAATCTGTCTTTAATGCTTTTTGGTAGATGGATTAGTGACTTATGTAACTGCTGTTTTGTTGGAGATTTTGCACTTTTAGGAGCAGTTCATGTCGGAGTGGTAAATCCTATGTGTGTTTTTGTTTGGACAACAACATTGGATCTCTCCCCATTCCCAACTTGTTGCTGAGCTGGTGCTTGGTAAAATTCATCCGAGTAGTTCTTTCAGGTGCTCCTGAAACTTTGGCCAATCATTGGCTTCCAGCTGGATCAATTTCTCTACAAGTGTTCTGTATTTGTTGTCTTGATTGGTCCTATCTGTGCAACAGAGGCATAGCTGCTTTCTCCCAAGTAGCTCCCTACAATTCTCCTTGCTTTCAGGAAGGACACATTCCTTCTATTTCACCTCAATTATTTCCTTTTCTTTTTTGTAAACATTGTAAGATCTTGCATAAGCTGGATGATCTTGTCGGCAGTTTGTACATCTAATTTCTTTCAAGCAATCTTCCTCCACATGGTCTGGGTCCTTTTCATCGCATCTCACACGTCTGTCATCCTCTACAGGCTTCCCAGTGGTGCCAATATTTTTGGCATTTGAAGCACTTCAGGGAAGCTGGGACATACTGCTCAACTCTCTCAAGACAATAGCTCATCTTCACCTCATTGGGAGTATGGGGCTGATTAAATGTCAGGATGTAAGTGTTGGTCTGGATTTGTTGTTCGCCTTTTCTGATGGAGATTCTTCTTATATTTGTAACTCCCTGTTTTCCTAAGGCAGATGCTATCTCCTCTTCTGTAGCCAATGCCAAATCCCTACTCCTGATAACTCCCGCAGAAATGTTGAGGTAGGCTCTGCATTTCATCGTATGAAAAGTTTTTATTTTTAATATGTTTTCTGCCTATGTCCGGCAGTCCACCTTGACAAGCAAGTTGCCATTCCTTGTTTTCTTAACAGTTTTTGGACTAGTCCTTGTAGAGATTACTTTTTCTATGAGAAAAGGCGAGAATTTGGCTAGGCAGACCTCCTACAAAGATTCAATAACAATGAATCTGGGGAAGTCTGCTGCCTCATTCTTTGAGTCTGATTCTGACAGGTTTTGTTTAGTTTTTTTATTTGAAGATGCCAAATATGCTGTATATTTTTTGCTGGCTCTGTGCTCCACCACCCACCATGGAGTGCAACTTGTGTTGGGAATGAACCAAGAGAGTAATCCATTCGCTTTGGTTGAGATGGGGATACGTGACTATTGTCCTTGCATTGAATGTAGGTTTCCATGCAGTTGCCAATTTCAGGTTCTCAGCACTGGTCAAATTCCTATTCTCTCAATGCAATTGACCCTCAGCCACTGCTTTCTAGCACCTAACAGATAAGAGTTGGGAACTTGCTGCAAGTGCAGATTTAAAGTATGGTCAGGATAAAACATAGGTGCTAGGGCTTGACATGACCAGCCGATTGATTGGATTGGGCCTATCTGACTGTCCATCAGACCAAGTAAGGCCCAAAGTGGTGTGTTGCAAGACATTGACCACACTGTCACCAGATCAATGACTGCTCAACCACCAGGTGTCCTCATTGGAGGGGTGTGGTCCTACCCTTCTGCAGAGATGCAGTCGGCGTATTCTACAGCCCCAGCTGACAGAGCAGTGAAATATAGTGGATGATTTTCATATATATATATATATATGTGACACACAGTCAATTTTTTAATCAGAATTTAACAGGTTTGAATCCAGAGTTTTTTCTAGACTGGTTACCATACCATGGTTAAAGAGCCCAGTCTACCCTATTATTTCCCCATAACTGGAGGGAGAATAGTTGGATTCATACCTTTCCCATAGGTATTACAATCATGTGAAATGCAAACAGCCTCATCCAGGTTTTTGAACTCAGGTCACCATGTCCATTTCCTATAACGGTAACCATTACATGCCTATATATATATATATGTATGTGTGTATGTAGGGAGACTTAGTGTAATGTTTATTGTCATAGGAAATAAAATCAGCAACCCAAGTTCAAATTCTGGATGAAACTGTTTGCATTTTCCCTTGCTTTAATGACCTTGGGGAACAAATTCATCTGTTCTCCCAGGTATCTGTAAATAGTTGGGGAGACTGGTTTCTTTAGCTTTGGTTAGGCAACCAGTCTAGAAGGAAAACTGATTTCAAACCAGTTTTATTCTATTTAAAGAATTTACCTTATTTCACATCTTGCTTGTGGCAGAGATATTGGGTATATAATATATATATATATATACCCCCAATCTCTCTCTCATATATATATATATATATATATATATATATATATATATATATATATATATACATATATATATATATTGGAGAAAAGGATAATGGAAAAACAAAATTAGTAAAGAAAACATTATTTTCTAAGGAAAAAATACCCCAAACTTACTATAAAAAAGGTTAAATACAATTAATTTCAATGTACTATCATTTACTATTTGGTGCTGACAGCATGGAAAAACATTATACATAGATTTACATCCATTCATATTTTCTATGTGTAAATTAAAGTATTATTATTGTAGTTTTGGTTCCTAACTTCAGTAAACATTAGTAAGCAAAAAAAAGAAAATGTGATAATATTTCCAAAAGAGAATAAGTTATATTCTTCCCAAGGGCAATTAACAAACTTTTCTTCATTCTTTAAGGTATAAATTGCTTCTAATACATAATGTTACTGTTGATATCAATTAAAACCAACAATTTAACACAATGTAAGCAATAAACCATGATTTAATGCCTTAAGCAGTCATTCTGTAAGTATTATAAACATGTGTCAAATTTTCTTCAAGTACAATGTAAACATAATAGTAAATGAATACATATAACATACTAACATCAAGAAAATTTTAAAAATGTTATAAATCTGAGTTTCAAATTATCATGGTAATGATAAAGATAAAGTATATATATATATATATATATATATATATATATATATATATATATATATATATACACACAGCATGTATTTTTATTTTACAGACCTTTAAGATAAAGCTTATTTCATGTACATGTGTAAATACTACCGATGTCTCCACTATATTATTATCATTACTACTATTATTATACCAGATGTGATAAACAGTATAAAGATTGCAGCTTTAATTCTTATTTTTAAACTTCAAATTAAGATAGATGCACAGCTGAAGAACTTATCCAATAAACTGATGATGTCAAGAAGAATCAGTGCTAGTTTGAATAAGATTATGAAGCAAATTTTGATACTTTTTTAACTAAATGTTTTTGACGAAACACAGAACTGTGCATGTGCAGCATCCTCTATACTAAACAGATCTCAAGAATAAGATTATAGCATGTGGAGGATATCAGAAGAAATATGATGGCAAAGCTTCACATTATATCAAAAAAAGGATTTCAATGTTGCTTTGACTAATGGAAAACTTGATCAAATAAGTGTGCTGAATACTAAGTGGACTATTTGGAATGTTTCATTCATAGTTCATTTGTCTTGATACTTTTTGAACACTATACAGCTTAAGAAAGCTTTTAGCATTATAATTCTAATCATAATTATAATGCTAAAAGCTTTCTTAAGCTGTAATATCTTTAGTATTTGATACACAAAAATGCTGAGCACTATCACAATATATTTCAGGTATAAAACGATAAAAAACTAACCAGAGTTTTTAATACTAGCTAACTTAAGGATCAACAATGTGAAAAGGAGAAGTGAATATTTATCCTGTTTCATCTTATTTTATACTGAATATATATATACATATATATATAATGTAGGTTTAAGCAGCAGATTCTCTTACAGGCATGTCTTATTGAAGATGACTGACAAAAATTTAACATTTAGTTTTTTATTCAGCTTTTCTTTTCTGTGAATGAGATGTTGCAATTGTGACTGTAGGCAGTTTAAGAACTATCTGAAAATAAGATAAATGATTACTATACATGAGATAATATCTTTAGGAAAGGCATGAATCTATCTGTTCTTTCTCCAGGTATAAGTAAATAGTAGGGCAGAATGAGTTCTTTAGACTTTGTAAAGCAAACAGTCTAGGAGGAGGAAAACTGAATTCAAACTAGATGTACTCGGCTGAAAAACTGATGTTCTGCTGCATCCTGCTTGTAGCAGAGGGGTTGGGTAAATACATATATACAATATTACTATATTTTTGAAAGCACAGCCTTGATTTTAAGTTCTTAATTTGATATTTTGTATCCATAATCATTATCCTTTAGCTTACTGCTAAAGTTTAAAGCAGATGACCTTGACTTTTTGACCTTTAAAGTCAATAAAATAACATGCAGCACCCTCCTATTGCCTCAACAATCTATGACAAATATCATTTTAATGGCTACATTGGAATCCAGAGACTTAATGCTTTAGTTTCATTTTAACATGTCTGCCTTCTGTTCCCAATGTCTTTGATATGAATAGGTATTTGGAAAATTGCCCACCCAATTGCAAACAGATGCACTAAAAAATTAGGATGCATTTGTAGGGTATTGATAATGGATCAACTTGTGGGACATGTGAGAGACTTTTAAATTGATACTTACTCTCTCTTAGTGCTTAAGTCCTTAGAGAAAAAACAAAAAAAAAAAAAAAAAAAACTTTAAAACATGCCAAAACACAAGCATCTCCACCAGAACATATGGAAAACAAAAACTCAATTCTAAGCTGGTGGTTGCCAGAAACTAGGATTGTTTTTATGCTTCTGTTTCTCTGTTTATACTGATAAGTTAGAGAGAAGATGGATCCACTAAGTTAAAACAGAAAACTTAGATCCTCATCACTTGTCTAAGTCTTAAGATATACTTTTTCTAAAAAACTGACTGGCCATCTTTCAGACAAGAGTACCTCAAGAAACCATCTCAACAAATGAAGAATACTACCTTCACTTATAATGATTGATTGATTTTAACGGCCTGTCAACCTGTCTAGAGTTATTTTATGCCAAGAGGTGAGAGAATCATATTTGTTGTACATTCATGCTTACATTTATGTGTGGCTGTTTCTTAAAAGTTTCTTCTTTTTTTTCTTACATACAGTCCTATTGAATATGAATAATTTTAAAAGATCAATTCAACCAATAGGACATTAACATTTTGGCTCACAGTGGAGCTGGGAGTAAAGGCAATGAAAGAGTGCAGTATGCTCTCCAGATCTGGAGCCACAACATCAGATGTAGTGTAATGTCATACTCATAATACCACTTTTTTTGGGGGGGGAAGTCTTATACAGTCTACTGTAAACCCTGTTAACAGGGAAAATACTTATTAAAATATGCTAACAATATGTACATTCAAATGAAAAAAAGAGACTCAACATACTGGAAGCACAGAATAATCAGAAAACACACTCTAAATAACATGTCTTTAAAATATAGCTCCAATGTTCTAACCATATTTGACAATTAAAGCTTCTTTATAACAAGTAACAAAAGCATACTTCTCACACAGCAATATGAATCTTAATTTATGAAACAACACACATATAAGAAATTCCAGCAACAGTCTTTGAAAATGGCAAAGTGCTAGGAATGAACAATCATTCTGATAATTTCTTCATATGCTTTATTTTGAAAAGATTTCACTTGTGCACACACAAGAAAAGCTATATGGAAAACTCACATGCTCTTTGTTAGTCACCTTCAATGAAACATATCAAAGAAGGATTGCTACCTATATATATATATATATATATATATATATATATAAACACGCACACAAACAGGGTGTGATGGATGCACTTGGTTTTAGGTTTTGTTCAGTGGGAATTAACCTATAGCCAATTAGGCACTATCTGAGAGGAAAGCAGCACCATAAGACAATTTACTCATCTAGGAATTTAGAAATGCCATGCTGTATTTTGTGGCATTCACTCTTTAAGTTCCAATATGAACGTTACAGAGTGGGTGTCAATCTGAGGATAGATTCATATTGAAAACCGAATACCCACTCCACATCATGGTGTAAGAATTAGTTACAATACCTCCATTCATCTTCCCACATGGCATCAAATGCAACATGGAGGCCTACATCAAGTGCCCGGAGATGTTCCCTGGATAAGAATGGTGGTTAATAGAAGATCTATATCTGGTAAAAAGAATCTGCACCAAATCAGAGTCTTAGTAGTCAGAAAACTCCAGCAACCACATCACCCCAACATCTGCCTGC
>OY757936.1:25336132-25626132 GCA_963585895.1 Sepioteuthis lessoniana | reverse complement strand
CTGTCAACATGTAAACCAGATTAAATCAGATTAAGACCAGATTTCTATCCATTAGCCAAACTGACCTTGGATTTTGCCAACTACATTGACTATCATCTTACTCTGGTAGGTTACTAAATTTAATTTGGTTATATGTTGTTATTAAGTGACCTTTTGATTTCCTTGTAAATATTTGCTAATAGCTAAATGATTTTAATTTATTTTTAATAGTTCACATAACCTTTTTCTGGCATATATATATATATATATATATATATATATATATATATATACATACACACAGTAATGTATAGATCTTGAAAAGTTAGTTCTGTTGTATTAGTCCACCAAGAATAAAGTAACTACCCACAACCATTTAAAAACTTTTTCAAAGATTGTGTGTATATTTTTATCCATTATGATTACTTTATAAATGGTGCTTAGCATAAAGGTTATCGTCATTGGGAATGGAATCAGTGACAATTCCACTCCAAGACTAGGCTATTTGCATTTCACTTCACACAGATGCTCCTGGGAAAGGCATAAACCCATCTGTTTTTCCCTAGCTATGGGTTAATTGTAGAGCAGGTTGGGTTCTTTAGCCTCGGTACAGCAACCAGTCTAGGAGAAGGAAAACTCTAAATTCAAATCAGCTGTACTCCACTTAAAAACTAACCTTGTGTCACATCCTGTCCATAGTGGAGGGTTTGGGAAAATACTTTAAGAATAAGTGAAGAATTTTCTAGAAGCACTGAAAATTCATGTAATTTTCTTTTTATTTTCTATATTAAGCTTTTTATTCTTTAAATAACAAATTTGTTCCTGTATTGTTGAATACTTTCTCCTCTTTATAATTACAACTAAGTTGCAAGTGATTTAAATCTTCAGATGACCTGGGTAAGCTTGTTAAGAATAATACATACCTCTTGAACAGAAGATTATAAAAAAAACAAACAATTAAGATGATTTATGCAGTCATTTTTATTTTTTTTATTTAATGACAAAGATACTCTTTAGTCATATGATTTGGTAAGTGAATTATTAGCTGTAGCATAATCAGACACTTGAAAAGTTGGTATAAATATTTAGACTTTCCAAGCAGACCCTGCTCAGCAAGGCTAAGTTTATTGCTTGGTGTCTGAGGCACCTTTGATGGGGAATATCAAGAGGATCAAGCATTTTTGTGATGGCCACACACAAGTCTTGATTCATGGGTCCTCTCATTAAAACGACCTTGTGTCAGGTTGGATAGATTCTCCATATAATTTTTGAGTATTGGATAACTTGTCACTTGATAGAAAGTAACAAAAACATCAGCTGTCGCTAGCCCAAGATCAATCATTGAAAGTCTTAACCTTTGAAGCCTCTAAAAAAGACTATTGAAGGACATTGACAATGTCCCCATAACCTATTATTTCATCAATCTTATGCTGAGTAATTCCCCTTCATGGTATCTCTGAGAGCAGTAGGAGTTGCTTGGAGGTGGTGGTGGTATTAGTCTCCTTTTCAATTAACATCACAGATTGTACTGGGTTATGTTTTACTAGTAGCAAGGGATGGTCCCTAACCTGCCTTATATTGATAAAACTGTTTAAGCATTATGTGAGAAATGAAAAAGCAAAAATTGATGCTAAATAAGAGTGAAAAATTAATGTTAGAAATAAAAGCAGATATTTAAATAATTATTTTTTGATACAACTTTGAGTTCTATGTGCATGTGTTCATCACAACTATTGATGTGTTTAGTAACTATAGGCTACAACTTGACTAAATTGTTTTTGAGAGATGTAAGAGGCTTATAATGGTTGGCTAGACTTGATGCAAAGATGCAAATTTTACAGCTGGTGTTTTTGCCTGTACATGGATGAATGTCCAAATATTAACATTCATCATATTGTTGATCTCTGCTATTTTCACCCTTTCTGTTCATCAGATATCAGCACTTGAAAAATATTAGTTTCTGCAAAGTGGATTGTTTAGCAAATCATGCAAACTGTCATACACAAGCAATCTTATTGATTGATTGCTTATCTACGCTTGGTAGAAGGATTATCTTTATCTAGTTTTGCTGAACCTTCAAGAAAGTGTTACAGAGTATGAGAAAGATGGCACCTCATTATCTGGTGTAGTCATTTTTCAGAATAAACTCGGGTTCTTATGTATGTTTTTCTTAAAATTGTACTCTCTCTTTCTCTCTCTCTCTCTCTTTTATTTTCTTT
The DNA here is from genome assembly GCA_963585895.1 of Sepioteuthis lessoniana. Lineage (NCBI taxonomy): Eukaryota > Metazoa > Mollusca > Cephalopoda > Myopsida > Loliginidae > Sepioteuthis > Sepioteuthis lessoniana. The sequence continues at coordinate 25,623,934 of OY757936.1, read as the reverse complement.
ATTTATTTTCAGTACAATGGATAAGTAGCTAATAGTTTTGGTATATTTGTAAGAAGTGTATAATAAATGCTTCCCGTAATATAATGGATAGTGAGTTAGTCTACCTGTCATTACTAGTTAGTTGAGTGCCTTTTACATCTGGCCTTGTGCCAAAACTATGCTAAGCTTAGTGAATTAGAACAAAACACCTTTCAATAAAACTCTTACTTCTATGAAACTAAGTCAGGGGAAGCTGATATATGTAATTTTAAGTAATCATTTTGTTTTAATTTTTTTCTAATTTGTAGTTTAGTTTTGAGCAAAAAATCATTGGAACAATATTTGCAAATAAAAATAACTAAAACCTTATTTTTATTTGCAAATACTGTTCCAATGATTTTCTCCCCCCAAAATGCATGGTAGGATGAGCCAAAGTTAATTGATGGTACAGCATAATCCCCTTCAAAAGAAACAAAAAAATGCTGAAGTGAAAATTTGTGATCTTTTGAGCAGAATTTGTAAATTTGAAATGGAAAAAAAAGCTTTAAAAATGTGCTGTTAGGTTTTAAGCCTGGTGAACACTTACGGATAAGAAAGGTAAAAAAAAAAATTTGTTTAAATCACCAATTGAAATTTTGTCATATTCTAATTTAATTCAGCGATTTTTTTTTTTTTTTTTTTTTTTTTTTTTTTTTTTTTTTTTGTACTTTTCATTGAGTCTTCGGTTTGGATCTGGTTTGTGAGATTTATTAACATACTCCTGAGGAAAATTTTGGATCCCTACCTTCAATCCAATATTCTAATTGCTTAGCTATCATTATCAATGATTATGTCATGGTTATTCCTTGTTAAATTATTTTGCAAGATCTATCTTCAAGAATTTCTGTAAGCTTAATTGTGATTAAATCTTACTCTAATTACATTAATTCATATAATCAAGTCTAATTTTAAACCTATTACATTGAACTATTTCTTTCATTTTTTTTGTTTCTCCAGTAGTTATTAAACTCAGTTTACCTCTTTGACTTTTATTTCCTTTTCTACTTATCAGTAGCAAGTTGTAAATACTGAGATTCTCATAGAAAACCTTATTTTATTTAAAATACTTAAATAAAATGTCTTCTATAGAGTTGATCTCAAAAATTTGGAGATTAGGAATGGTGGTATTTTGTAAGTGGGTGGCAAGTAAAAAGTGGATTTCCTTAATTACTGCTCAATCTTTATTTAATTAACATCTTTGATATGTTATCTTCATTATAAGTTTAAAAAAAAATTCAACAAGTATATTTTCATATGAGACTTCTGTGTCAATACTACTTTATGGTTCTACTACAAGGACTCTAACATTTCACTTGGAGTAAAAGTTAGAAGAGAACTATAAAAGGATGCTACATGCTGTTTTGAACAAATCCTGGAAACAGCACCCTACAAAATAGCTGTACCTGTCATCACACAAACCATCCAAGAAAAACAAGACATGCTAGGCGCTGCTAAAGAAGCTGGAATGAACTCATAAGCATCATTCTCCTATGGTCTTGTACACTAAAACTGACTGACTAGCAAAAAATTATTTATCTGCTCTGTGTGGACATTGGATGCTGTCTAGAGGATCTACTTAAAGCAATGACTGAAGAATCAAAGTTAACAGCTGTCTGTATACCTTGATGATGATGATGTCTGTAAAGATCTCGTTAATTGTGTTGTAAATTAACTCGTGAATAAGAAAATAAGTTTAGGGCATTTTTATTTGATAAAACCATATCAATCTATTAATTTTGAATTGTATTTTTAAAGATCTTTTAATTTTTAGTTACTTGTTTATATATATATATATATATATAATTTTTATCTATTATATTGAACATTTAAAAATCATGTCATCCTCTCTATACAGTTCTCTCACTCAATATATTTTTTTAGTCTTTCCCTCCCTCAACCACTAAGAAAATGGTAACTCATATAATTTTGGGATCTAATTGGTAAATAAAATGAAGGAAATGACTGAAATTCACTCAAATCTGGATGGTGAATGTAAATATTACAGTTCTATATAATTTCATCTTGTTTTTGTTGTCATAAATTACTGAAGACATTTGCTCAGTGGTCTATTCTGGACAAGTACCAAAAAAGGTGTGTGTGCTCATGATTGTAAAATGTGGCAATACAACACAACCTTTACATTCCCTGATCTTATGTAGATTGGCTTGGACTCTCTATTCAAATATATTTAAATTTAAACTACAGTATTAAACAAAATGATTTACTTTGTTAGGTTTTAAATTTTATGTTTATTATTTAGATTTAAAAAAAAAAATCACTTGTTTTAATACATTCTGCATTTACCCAATTCCTCTACCACACAGAGGATGTGACATTAGGTCAGTTTTTAAGTGGAGTACAGAGGTTTGAATTCAGAGTTTTCCTGCTCTGGTTGCTTTACCAAGGTTAAAGAACCCCATCTGCTCTATTATTAACCATAGCTAGAAGAAATGGATTCCTACCTTTCTATAGTGCTAAGTAAAACATGAACAGCTTTATCCAATACATTTCCTATAATGATTACTGTTACACTAAGTGCATTATGTGAATAATGATGATGTAATTGATGAAATTACTTTTTCTGTAATATTTAATGCATTGTTGTTTTTAGTTTTTAGTTTTTTTAAGAAGTCTGCTTTTAGTAAAGAGTTAACTAATCTGATAGACATTCATTTTACACACAAAGCATTATAGTTTTACTACCTTGCTCTCCTTTTTCTAAGTTTCACCTGAGGGACAAAACCCACTCTCATGTTCACAATCTACTAATCAGACTAATGCTGTTTTGATCTCATTTTTTCCCTCTTTAGTAGCTTATATATTGGATGAATAAAAACTATTTAAGTAACTCTTTAATTACTATTAGCATAGTACCCATAAAAAATAACTACTTTTTAGTGTATGAATTGGCATTCCTGCTCAGAATCAAAGTGTTACTTCTTGGCTCTCTACTTTGTCTGTGTGCTTGCCGAGAATCAATTCAATATCTGTGTGCTATGTGGGGGGGGGGAAAGCAACAAAATATATATAGATACACAGGGTTAATTCATAAGATGGGGTATTATCATTATACACTGTATTTGAACTTGTGTCCTCACCTTGACTGTTACAATGTTTCATCTATTGTGCCATCTGTCCTTCAGTTGTTGTCGGTAATCTAAGTATTTACTGATTATTATACCTGAAGAAAGCTGGGAGGGTTCAGTGGCTGAAACATTGTGATTATACTATGCCAAACAACACTCGTCCCAATTAATCAATGTATGATAAAGATGAATCTTAGGAAATATTTTCCTCATCCATGGCATTCCGTATTGTATCCGACATGACATTAATTTGTATATTACAAAAGTTTTTTTATTTACTTTCATAAGTATTGTGAAACTAGGGCTTTATTTAAAAGGAAGAAATTATGACTTAGAATGCTTGGTGGAAAATTTAACAGAAATTAGACCTGAAATTGTGTGGGTGTATGTTTTATATTTTTGACTGGAAATCAAGATTCAAAATAATGCCTCTAACCTCATCTTTCATGCTTAATATTTATTGTCCAGTCAGAGATGGCTGGGTCATTTAGTGCTGAATTCTTTTAGAGGAAAGACTTTAGATATCCATTTTGACTATCCCAGAAATGCCATTTTGATAGTTTAGATAAGTTTGTTTGCATTGATCTTTTTCACTGAGAGACCTGTTATTTTGAAAATAGTTGAGCATTGACCTTTGGTACATTAAATTTTTTTTATATATATAGACAAATTTGTGGGTTTTTTTTTTTTTTTTTTTTAAATCTTGAAATATTTTTTATTTGATCTCTTTAAAAAAAAAAAAAAAAAAAAAAGTTGGAGAAATTTATTGAAACCCTAAACCCGAGTTGATAATCTGAAACTATGCTACTTGTTTTATATAAAGCTATCTCTAAGACATCCCCACCCCCAATTAAAAAAAAAAAGAGGGAACTCTTCAAAAGCATTCTGTCTCAAGATTATTGAAAAGGTTAATTTTGATTTGATCAATCACTTATATTAATTAAAATTTATTTGATTATTTTGGTAATCACCCCAAAATTTCTGCTTCCAGAAACACTATGTGTGTAGGGTCCTGTGGGGATTTTTTTTTTTTTTTTGTTAAGTTGAGGGACTTAGTCATAAAGGAAGTAGTAGGGAAAAAGCAAATTGGGAATTAACACTCCTTTCCTGCTCCAAAACTACTTATCAATATTTTTTTTATTTTTACATGTAATAGTGATAATTCAATTTTACTTTAAGGAATATCTCAAATGTTCATAAGTAGCTTTAATGTACTGCATATCTGCCACTTGGATTCCAAAAAAAACTTTATTATTTAAAGCTGTTCGCTCCTTTCTGACATAGTAAACATTTACCAAAAAATATATTTAGTTTTGGTCTCTTCTGAAATGGTTACCTTGTCCCATATTCCTACAGTATTTATGAATTCTAAATGAATACTAGTTTAAAGTATTAATTTTGCGGTTATGCAATTAATGAAATGGTTATTGTTTTCAAAAATGGAATCGGTGACTAGAGATCAAATCCTGGATGAGCAGTTTGCATTTTACTTTGCACTAATACCCTTGGGGGAAGGCATGAATCCATCTGATCTCCCTCCAGCTATGGAGACAGACTGGTTTCTTTTAACTTCGCTTAGGTAACCAGAAAACTCTGAATTCAAATCAGCTTTACTCTGCTTAAAAAATGGTCTGATGTTACATCCTGCTCATGGTAAAGGGGGTTTGGTAAATACATACTAGTTTTGCAGAAAAAAATTGCTTTCTGCTTTTTATTATGTTAAATTTTTTATAACTTACTATGATTGCTATTAGTTATTAATTATTCAACTTAAGTTATGTCCTCTTGAGGTACGTGCAGGTGAAATGTTAACTGCCAATTTAAGTTTAGTTTGGTTTGGTTTCTGATTACATATCTTGGGTGATATAGGTTAGTGGGTTAACAGCTCTCAAGTTATAGAATCCTTTGAAGATAGTGAACACACACACACAAAAACAAACCCTTTCAACTTTTCACTTTTTTCTTGACTATTTTTTAAAGTTTGTTGCAGAGAAATGTTGAATTATTGGTATGATTTTGATTTATCATTTTTTTTTTATTTTTTTTTTATGTTAATTTACCATTATATTATTGATTGGCTTAATCATTTTCAAACCTTGAACATTTATTTTTCTTTTTATGATTATAATTATTTTCACTTTTGTGGAATCTGTTTACCATATTCATTATTTATCAACTTTGGCTAATGTCACATAAAAAAAGGAAAAAGAAGTAACATCCCATTATTCCATCAAGCTTCTGGAATTTATGGCAAATTGTTGTATTTTCAAAATCTGTCATTTTCTCTATTATTGATTGCTGGTGTATGTTACAATGTGTGAATTTCATTTAAATTTATTAAGTTTTCTTTATTAACTAGTCATGAAATATAACAGCTGTGTTATCTTCATAGGAAGTAGAATCAACTACCTGTGTTGTTTGCATTTCACATAGCACTAATATCCCTTGGGAAGCTATGAATCCAACTATTCTTCCTCCAACTACAAGTAAATTGTAGGATAGACTGGGCTCTTTAACCTTGGTATGGCAACCAGTCTAGAAGGAAAAACTCTGAATTTAAATCAGACCAGAAGAGGAATGGGCTCTGCTAGGTTATTCCTACCCAAGACATGCCATATGAGTAGTGCCTTCATGAGTAAAACAGGTTATGAGACAAATACTTACAACCACCATTTAATCTCTAGACTGGGAGTCTTGAATATTAATCATCGGACAAATCATCTATGGTTGATTCACTATTGGAGGAGTTTCTGTAGTGTAGTGGCTAACGTGCTGGACTGTGACATTGTAGTAAGAGAGTGTAAACTCCAGTTCCACGATTCATTTTTTGACCTTGGGAAAGGTATGAACTCCCTTATCTTATCAGCTATGAGTTAAATAATACCACTACTGTTCTTTTACTAGGATGGCTTTGGCATTAAATAAGGTTGATATGCTATTAAACTAAGAAACAAAACCAAATCAATGAATCACTATGGAACCATTCTTGTAAGCAATATTTTCTTAAAATTTTTTTTTTCTTTAAATATATGGTAGTTCACATACTCTCTCAGACCTTTGTGTGTGTCTCTCTCTCACACACATTTGTTTTGATAAATAAGAATCCCCCCCCCCCCTGCAATTTGGTGTTTTTACAGTTTAAATGGTGGAAATTGCAAACAACTCACTTTTACACCTCATTTTCTGTCTACATCTTTCCTAGGTCTTTTTATGTCCTTTAGTTAAGAGACCCCAACTCTAGACTTTAATTCTTGAGAATTTCCTGACTGAATTTTCTCATTGTTTGTAGTTAGAAAATGTCTCTTGCCATTGTTTCTTTTTTTTTTTTAAATTGTTCTTTCCACACATAACAACTTAGGCAATGTTAAAGTTTTAAAAATGCAATTTTGATTTTTTAATCTTAGTAAGTTTTTTTTTTTTTTTTAACACTTGTTCTCATGCTAGATTAAGTCAAAAGTTTTGCAATATTTTGGTACATGTTAGTTTTGCAGTGTGTATATCACATGTTCTAAGCAATTCAAGCCATTGTAGGTATCCACCTTGGTTGGTAGTATTATGGTTATTAGTTCATTGACACGTTGTGTATTGCTTCACTTGGTGTGTGATTTGAAAGCAGCACTGATGAATGTGGAAAGTTGAAGTCAGGAACTTATGTTTTAAGAGTTTGAACAGAGCAATAATGCTGCAGAAGTAACTAAAAACATTTGTTTTGTGAAAGGTGAAGGTTCAATTGATCACAGTACAGTAACTAGCTGGTTCAAGAAATTTTGCTTGCATTGCAAGAACCTCAATGATCAGGCAAGGTTAGGTAGGCTGAAAGCCATAGATTCCAAGGCCATGCTCCAAGCCATAGAGCCAAATCCGGCAAATAACACTTGGAGAGTATCAGGTGTGCTCAGAATCTCACAGTCCATTATGGTTCATCACTATTCATGAACTGGCTAAAGTATCTGGAGCTACTATATTGTGCTTCACATTACCAAAATATTGCAAAACTTTTGATTCTCCCTAGTATTGATTGAGCTGATCATTTGTGAATGAAAGTACACATGTTTACTTGTAAATTTTAAATTGTATGTTAAAAAAGATTGTTTTTGTATGCTCTTTTTATGGTGTTTAGTTTTATTTAACTGGCACTAAAAGACTTCATGGAATGCAGTTCAGTGTTTAATAATTGTATTAAAAAAAAAATTAAAAATCAAGATTGCTTTAAATGGAACTGTACATGCATTGTTTGTTTATTGTTCCCTGAAGAAATAATTTGCTATAGAGACTTGAGATATATATATATATATATATATATATATATATATATATATATCTCATCTCATGTAAATTTTTTCTCTTTCTCGAAATTACACTGCGGATTTCAGCATGATGAATATTTGAAGAGCTGTTTTTTTATTCATTTATTTATCTTTTTTTTTTTTTTTTTTTTTTTTTTTTTTTTTTTTCTGGGGCAGTATCAAGAGTTAAAGCACTTTGCTATAAAGATTGAATTTCTGCATCTGATTTCTGCTGTATTAATGTCCATTAAGTGTTGGCAATGTCTCAATTGTAAAGCAGCCGTTTGGCTATGTGCAAGTACAGTAAGAAAATGATCAATTTATTATCTACCATTTGCAAATAAACTCCAGTATGAACTTTTGTATTATATTGCAGATATACATTTTAAATTTTTTTTTAAAAAACTTTATATAAAGTTTTCAAGCCTTAGAAATCATAAAATTATCTATCATACATAAACTGTAACCTTGCTTAAATGGCATATCATAATGAGGTTAACAGAGCAATACATTTATAATACTCTTTGAGAATAAAGCAATTTCCAGTACAATTTTACACTGAATGATAATTGTGGATTACTTGTTAATATTAAATATTATTTTTAATCACCCAAATTTTCAATATAACTAAAGATTACTGTGAAATGCTAATTAGAATTATTGATATCTTTACGGACAACTGTTACAACAGGAACCTAGTGTTTCATCATATTTCTTAGAACTTTAAAAGAATATCAAGGCATATATCTTATATTGTTAAGACTTGAAAAAATTCTTTTAGATAAGATTTAAAAAAAAAAAATCTTCATTAGATCATATCTATGCCACCCCATAATGTTTGTATTGCTGACACTTTTTTAAAGAAACGTGTATGTGGTCCATTCAATAAGTTTCCAGACTTTTTTGTACAGGCATTTAAAATTGTCGTAGACTCTTGAAAATTCAGTATGTTATTGCTATACATCTTATGAGATGACTGACCAATTTTTATGATTTCAGGTTCAAATGAACAACTACAACAGCAATTGGAATACACCCTACTAAAGCCTGATTGTCACAGCTGGTAAATTTCAAAAATGCAATCTGGACGTGAGGACACTTTAGAAGAACGATATACAATAAAATTCTGTTTAAAACTTGGAAAAAATGCCACAGAAACGTATAGAATATTCAGACTGCTTTTGGAGCATCTTGCATGAATCGAGCATCAGTTTTTGAGTGGCATAAGAGATTCAAGGAAGGCAGAGAGTCTGTGAGGGATAATGAGAGGTGTGGGAGGAGTAAGGAAGTCAATACACCAGAGTTGATTGGCCAAAGGGTTAGGGTTACTATGTTGAGGTTTTAAGGGAGTTCAGGAAGAGATTCTGTCAGAAGAAGCCAGCACTCTTCAAATCGGGTCAGTAGCATTTCCACCAGGACAATGCACCAGTCCACAACTCCATCCCTGTCAGACTATTTGACCAAGATGGGCATCAAGACAGTTCCTCAGCCTCCATATAGTCCAGACCTTGCTCCCTGTGACTTTTGGTTATTCCGTAAGCTCAGAGGCTGTCGTTATGAAACAATTGAGATGAAAGAGGCTTTGATGAAGGTCATTGACATGCTCACACAAGAGGATCCATGGGGCCTTCCAGAAGTTGTCGGAACGGTACAAGTGCATTTCAGCCGGAGGAGATTACCTCGAAGGGGACTAGAGTTTCATGTGTGTATTATCAATAAAAGTGCCCATACGAAAAAGTCTGGAAACTTATTTAATGATCCTCGTACTAAATACAATTGTAATACTTGATTCCGTTTTGTAAAGAAACAATTTAGCCTTTGAATTGTTGAAGTGTTTGTGTATTCATTTGAGTCCTGTATGTTTGTGGCTCTAACTGTACTTTCATTTCAATAAATATTTTTAATCTTTTGGGATCACTAAAAGAATTGTCTTAAAGTTTGACTGGGTGGTAATTCTTCTGGTGATCATTAGCTTATTATACACAATGAACTGTGCTTCATTTTGTCTCAGTTATAGTTCTTAGTTTTTATTTAACAATACCAATTAATTTTAAATTAATTACAGTAGTTTTTTAAAAAAATTTTTATTCATATATTCGAGAATTTATTCAGCATGATTATTTTCATAGTTTCCAAAATTTTATCTTGGAACATTGCTACTTAGTATATTGATTGTAATGAAAATAATTTTTATTTAAAAAAAAATATTTTTTAAAATTCTCATTAATAAATAATTATTTCATATTTTTGTTTTCTTTGAACAGTTTGTGACAGTTTTAGGCAAATACTTTGGAATGATGATTCTTCAGGTGAGTCAAATTGAAGGAATCCCTCTCATAGATGAATTTTTTTGGGAGTGAGGGAAGGTGTCCTGGATATGGCACTAAACTGCATATGATGGTGAGCCTCCAGTTCTGGAGATTTGATGAGTGTGGAATTCCCACTCTTTCATCGTGATTACTTCTTGGTCCATTCTGGTCTTGAGTAGTAGTTCTTGTTTGTCCCATATGTGGGTCAAATAGATCTGTTTAAAAGTTACATGTATTCAATAGGAGAATATGTGTATGAAGACCCCCTCCCCTCACCCCACCCTAAGAAATGACTGCATAAAAAATGTAAATACAAATGCAACTCCCTAACCCCTAGTTGATTGATATGCTGTTATAATCAATCAGTCTTTGGGAGCAACATTATCAGGTGACCCATGCTTTGTTTTGGTTGAGGATGTTTTCCTTTTTTTTTTTTTACCTGAGGTTTTAACCTAAATATTGCTTTATTTTAATTTCAAAAGATAACTGTTTATAACAGATTGTAAGGTTTGGTAGAATAAGTATTAAAAAAAAAAGATACGATACTGATTGCTAAACTCCTTTTAATAAACTTCAGTATTTTTCCACAGCAATGTATATGTATTTTTTATTTATTTATTTATTTTTTTTGAAACTGTTCAATATAAATCTAGCTTGTAAATGTTGAACATTGAGTGATGAAATGTTATACATAAAACGTCCTTGAATCTAGGAAGAGTGTGAAATGTTTGGGGAGGTTTGGCTCTTGCTCAGAAATTCATTGCATATCATTTGACTATGACAAGATGGACATAACTGTTTATAGCTGTTATGACATGTTAAAGTTTTGTCAGATTCTTGCTATGTACAAAGCAAAATGGCTGCTTAAGTATTGAGCAGCCGATGTTTTTTTTGTTGTTTTATATATATATATATATATATATATATATATATATATATATATATATATATATATATATATATATTTGTTAACATGGACACTTTAGGCTAAGAAGCAACCATATAACCTTCGGGAATGTGGGCAAATTTCCATTTTTATGATTTTATTCACAAGCCTATAGGAGTTGGCTTTAGGGTACTTATTCACATTTTATGGAAATAGGACGAATTACTGCTTCAGAAATACTTTAATGCAGGCTAAAATTTAACACTATGATTACTACTATATTGCCTTAATTATAGCAGTATTAATTGTTAGTTGACAAAAAATATCAACATTGGGTGAATTAGGTATTTCTGTTTGGCTAACTGTTAATTCAGGGTTTATGATCATATCTAATATTTTTGAAACCAGCTGTGTTTTTCTTTCTCTACCTCACCTCCTCTTTCTATGTGGATATCCCTGAAGAATGTCTCTACTGTGAAACAGTAGTGTGTGTGTGTGTGTGTGTGTGTGTGTGTGTTCCTTCCTTCCTGCTTTCCTTTCTGATGCTGTTCGAGGATATGAATATAAACAAGCTATTGACAGCAAGTAGGGCCTGATTGGTTTGTCATCCAACATAGCCCATCTCCTTATATGTTATTATAAAGGTTGTTAGTTACCGGCAATGCTACTATTTCTTCTACTATTAGTTATTGCTTCTATTACTGCTGCTGTCGTCCTAGCTTGTTCTAGTCACAAAGTGTGACTGACTCGTCAGGTGGAAGTTGCGAGAGCAGGCTATCCGCCATCAACTTGATAGACCTGATGACGACATGCAGCTGGTTGGTGTATGTCACCTGCCTAGCCTGTTCTTGCACATGTCATGACTATTATAACCGTGGTGAACTGTGTTACCCAATCCGGCTACTATCAGTATTACAATGTCTACATAGAGTAGTCCTTGCTTTTATTTTATATATATATATAGACACACACACTTATATTTATTATTTATTATTATCCTTATTTATTTCCCAATTTTCCCTTGATAAAGAAAATTCACTTACACTGCAAAATACTTTGACCTTATATTATGCATTTCATGTGTACATATGGAAAAAAAGTTTTATATGCCTACTTGCCCTTGGACAATCCTTTCTTGACTACTCCCTCACCTGTACTGTATTTTATTGTGTATACTCGTATATGGGTTGAATTTTAAGAGACCTAACCCCCCCACTTCCAACAATAAGCAAATTAAACTGATATTGACCTATATAGGAGTAATAATTTGTAAGACTATAATTCAAACATGATATTGCTCTATCAATGACTTAGAATATGCTATCACTGCTGCAGAAGGATAAGATCTCCCTCACCAGAAAAAGTGTCTTGGGTATGACATTAAACTGCATTTTATTGTGAGGCTCTAGTTTGGGGAATGTGGGGACTTCATTGCCTTTACTCCTGGATCCACCCTAACCTAGAGTGATAGTACCTATTAGGGTCCTATCTATGGCTCAAATTGATCTATTTGATAATTATTTGTATAATAATTCACTGTTGTGAAAAACAAAATGACACCCAAAATATGAATGTGATTCCCCAACCTCTAGGCATAAAATAACTGTAGATGGGTTGATATTCAGTTAAAATCAATAATAGAAAGGACTAGGAGCAACTCTTGGCTTCAAAAGTTAGTTCCATAAATGAAGATTCATGATTATAACTGAAAGGTCGATCTATACATTGAATTAACTTAGAGATAAGTATATATGGTATTTGTTGAGAAATAGTTAGGGGAGAAAATTTTGACTAGTTTGGAATATTCTTTGTTGTTGCCAGAATGACCTCTTCCCCCGAATCATTTTGCTAAATACTTCCATGATCATAATTATAGGACGTACTAAAATTACAATCTGGCTGGTTTAATCTTACAATTGAGTTTTTATTTTAAAATTATACATTAAACTGCTCTTCTTGATTGTTACAATAGTAAAAACAGTAAAGTGTGTGTTGGAGAGGGGGTTAAATTGTGGATGTAGTGGTGAATTCAGGAGTTGATTATTTGATTATTTCCACTGGTGGAAAGTAATGAGGTAGATATCGGATTGTAATGATGAAGGATAAATGAGGGTAGCTATATTTGTTATTCAAAAGGTGGTAATGATGGTGATGCAGATAATATTGATGTGAATTAATACTGAAAGACTTCATTGCTGATGATGGCTGTATTTGTATTATAATGATAATATTAATGGTTAAAAGTTTGTAGTTGTCATTCAACTTGACCTATTTTGTTTTGTGTATTTGAGTGAATGACATCTTTCAATGAAGATAGTAAATTTTAGTTACAGAAATGAAAAAATTCTTAATGAGCTGTGTGTGTGTTTTTTCCTTATGGCAGTACCTGGAACAAAACTAATAAACACTGATTTCAGAATAAAAAGAAATTTTCAAGTACCATCATTGTATGTGTAAAATGTTATGATTGTAATTTTTTTTTTTTTTTAAAGTGTTACTGACCATACACATTATTTACAATTTTAGTTTAGTTTTGATCAAAGTTATAATAATGGAGCATCCAGTTTGATTCAACTTACTAACAGTTGCTTTGTAACAGCCATTTTTATATAATATATATACGCGTACACGCATACTGAAATTCTCATGTTTGTATATATGTCAGAAGTGTCATCAAGGTGGTGAGGGTGCACACAAAATTACAGGGATAAAAATGGTTGGTGATTTTAGAATTCAAACAAAAATTAGTTCATGTCCCATTCACAGGGGTGGTGCTGGATAAAACAAATCCCAGCCTAATTTCTAACTTGAATGATAATTTTGTGAGGTTCTTGTTTCTGTTGAATGTTTTTTAAATCTTTCAAATTCTCAATATAATGGAGATAACTATGAAATACTGATTAGAATCCTTCATTCCTTCCTAAATAGAAGCATTGCTATCATGGACTACTTTTACAATGTAGAATTTTTTAAACCAGTTGTATTATATTTGATTTTGGAAGTTCATATTTGGTCATTAATGGTTTCCTTTTTAAAAATAATCATTTCTTAAACAACACTGACTTGATTTACATGCAAAAGTAAAAAAGGGAAGGTGCTTGTGGTATAACAGTTGTTGTAGGAAATGAACTTAGGAATCAGTTCATATTTTGAACCTGGCTGCTAATAATTATCATAGAAAATAACATTTTTATTGGTTTTTGATGAAATTTTGACTGCAACCTTTTTCTTAAAACTGTATTTTTCAAGTTTTCTTCTTGAATTTAAGGTGGGAGGGGATTACATAATAGGAATGTCTTTATGGTTCACCTATAACATTTAGTTTTTCAGAAAGATTGCTACTTCCACCATATATATTTTTTCTGTCCTCTGTCAACTGTAAACTTGAAAAACTTGTGACTGGCTGGTATATTTCAGTAGATAGCTTGAAAAGTTATGGTAAAAGCAGTAATTGCTTAGTGAAGGAGAACAGGTGTTTGGTTTATGTAATATGCGAGAAGTCTTTCTTGGGATAGACCATCTGTTAATCATTATTCATATTTGTGTAGGAATATTTTCTGCCAGTTGTGCCCTTGTTACTTTTTCAAAAGCTGACCACCGAAGCAGTAATAATTTGTACACAAATGTTTTTATTTTATTTTATTTTTTTATTTTCAAGTTAGTCTTACAAGTACAATCTTAAACACTGACAGTAAAATTACTGAAGTGTTTTAATTTTCATTGTGACTTTAAAGTTTTTGACTTTAGCTAATGAAAGACCTGGCACTAAAAAGAATTGCTGAGGTGGAAGAAATCCTGCTGTTTAGTAAAAAGAATTACCTACAAAGAACTAACCTACAAAGAAATTTGAAAAGTATTTTTAAGAAAGTAAAATAAAACTCAATTCAGTATATTTTGAAAATTATTAGACAAGGCTCTAAATGTTGTTGATTACTCAAAATTTAAACAAAAAAATTACTGTATTATCTTGTTTGGAGATACAGGGAAAATTTTTCTTTTATGTTGTGTTGGTAATAGTTTTGATTAATTAAATAGATAAATAAAAAGAAAAAATTTAGTTTTTGAAGTCTTTTACTATTGTCATATAAGTGCTAGTATATATTAAAATATCCTCCCCTTTTTTTTCTTTGATTAATGTAATTTAGATACAAAATTATATTTCACTTACTGAAAGCTAAGAGGAAAATGTATACTTATAGCAAAATTATAAATTATAACATGTATACTTATAGCAAAATTATAAAAACTTGTTATAATAAAATCCTTAATGATCTACTTGTATATATAAAAATGATAACTTATTCAGGCTGCACTACCTGATCTCCCTACAGAGCAATGAGAAATTAATTTCATTTTAGTGACATTAGCAGTATCCAATTCCACTCAAAGAGAATCATTTTTGCTTTCTTTTCTCTTGCTATAATTTTCAATATTTCAGTCTACCTTTGTGTCAATTTAAATTTATGCTTTTTTCTTTAGTCTCTTTCATCCTAACTTATTCTTTTTTCATTTTTCTTTTTTATGATTTTTTTTATTCATTCTTCTGTTTGCTTGAGTGATTTGAAAGCATTTCAGTAATCAAACAATCTGGTGTTCTCAACTTGCCAATGTAACCTATACCACCATTTCGAACATATAGAATAGCAGAAGTAACTAAAATATATATATATATATATATATATATATATATATATATAATTCACTCATAAAATAAGTAATATAACCAATGAAAAAATGACTTATTGATTAAATTTTGTTAATCATAGGATTGCATAAGCTTAGCAGTATTTGATCTTGAGAATGTTTTTGAAATAATCTTTACTTGTATTAAAATAGATAACAATTTATGTGTTATGATTATCTAGGTTTTGTTTGCCCCTTCCTCTAAAAAAAAAAAAAACTTTTTTAGAAAACTTTTGTTATTCTTAATGTCAGGGACATTAGTAAAGGATAGGTTATATATCAAGTATTGTAAAATATGAATCCATCTTAATTTTTAATTAGACACAGGCTTTTAAGGAAATGAGCTAAATTCGTGTTCGTGAATAGTGTTCATCAGTTATGAATTATGGGATACTTAGGATTAATTACAAGAAATTCAAAAAAGTTCTTGAAATATTTAAATTGGCATAATTTTTGCTGGCATCCTTTTGCCTCCGTCAGGTGTCTTTCTTGTTGGTATCTTTCTGGGAAATTCAAATTGAACCATTTATTCACTTAAGGTGTGTAGATTGTTTGTCTTTGGATATCTTGTATCAGTTTATTCTTCAGATGTTGCTTGTCTTGAATATTAAACCAGAGCACATTAACTTTTTTTTTTTTTTTTCTTGCACTATCCAGCCAAGAAATTGAACTGTGTTTTTATCCACTAGGCCAGGACTTCTCATAATGGTCTAAACCGACCTCTTGTAGGTGAATAAAATTTTGGCTGGGTTAATAAAAAGGAGTTTATAGCAGGTGAATTTACTAGTTTACGTGAGCCATAGATTATAAATGCAAACTAGTTGTTGGACATCGTACACCTAGCAGGATGACTAATTGAGTATGATGGCCACGAGTGATATCGTTCACATTTGGGTCATTTCAATGAATGAATGATTTGACTGAATGGAAAGATCTAGATCTTTTCGGTGTCATTAATGAAACATATAATATTATTTTCCCAAAAGAAAACATTTAAAAATAATTATTTCAAACAAATTATTTTATAAAAATACCATATGATGATAATAATAAAAACAGTTGCAAAAGATCCCTAGCTTTGTGCAACTGTTGAGCCTGTTTTACTTTTCCAAGTTTGTATATGTTGGAATGTATGTTTAAATTTAGCCATGTGCATTATTTACTAACAGAGAAGCACTTTGAATATAGAACAAAGTGATTCGTGGTTCAAACTCACAAATCTGCAACCTAATATTAGTGATCTCCTCAATGCCCACTAAACCCATCCTTCTCATTAAAAAATAATTCAAGAATTAAAGGTGCATTTAGTTTACTGATTCTTTTCTCACATAAGTTGTATTAAATACTGGTAAATTAGTTATGTTTTAATTTGATATTCAATTAATTGATTTGGGAATGAGTGGAAATCAAATTTGGTTACAAGGGGTGCATTAAGTAAAATGTTTGAGAAACCCTGCACTAGGCCATTGTGGTAATTTAAATCTGTCATACATCAACCTCTTCTATTGAATCAGAGTATGTCTTGTTGCATTACTCGTGTAATTTGGTGATAAAAATTTCAAGTCTTAAACCTAATGTCCCTTTTTTAATTACTTCCATATTGTTTTCATTTTTATATGGATTATTGTTAGCCTGTTGAATGAGTTTGTATGCAACATCATAAATGGATAATATATATTGAATTATTTGTTTATTACTATTTTTAATATCTTGATCCAAATATATTGTCTTTCCAAAAAAAAAATATAGAAAAACATTTTGAATGCATTTTGTAGACTTGACCTGATAATTGAATACTTTGCTTTCTTTGAGGTCTTTATTATATTACAATACATGGTATATTTAAGGAAGTGCACTGTGCCTAATTCTTGTGGAAAGTGAAATCCATAACCAGAGTTCAAATCCTAGAAAGATTGCATTTCACTTCATGTAAATACCCTTGGGAAAGGCATGAATCCAATTCTTTTCCTCCAGCTATAGGTAAATAAGACAGACTGGGTTCTTTAGTCTTGTTTAGGTAACTAGTCTGGAGGAAGGAAAATTCTGAATTCAAACCAGCTACAACTCCACTTATATGATCTTGTGTCATGGCAGAAGACTGGAAGAATATGAAAGGAGATTTGTAAATGATATGATATATTAGGATGAACATCATAGATTTTGAAAGACTCAAAGGTAGAAATGCCTTTTTGACATGTTTTGAAGCCATTTTCTCTTCCGACATCAGTTTTTCTGATTTTTTTCCCCCCTTTTCTCTTTCTTTACTTCTTACTCCAAAGCCTTCTTGGTAGATACACTGTAACTAGTAGGGATGGCACCTTTTGAACCACTTGTTCCTATTATATCTATCTGAAAAGCTATATGTGAAAAATATATATATATATATATATATATATATATGAACTATCATGTGATCAAAAGAATGAAATATTTTTTCCTCCCTTAGTATTTTTCCTAGTATTTTATTTCATTTCAGAATCTTAAAATATTTCATACATTATTAACTATTTCCATGTGTTCACATATGTAAAGACTGTTTATAACTTGTGTACAAATTAAATATTATCAAAGGCAATACATAAAAACATAATCAAGAAACTTATCTGGCAAATCAAATTACATGATCTTAGCTTGAATTTTCATTGATAAAATTGCTATCATCAGTATTAAGTTACTTTGGACAAATTTTATATTCTTGACACCAATATATATTCTCTACTCAGCATCACCACACAAAGTATTTCTTTTAATGCAATGATAAAGAATATGGCTTGCCACTATTTGATTGCTTTGTTTATAAGAACAGCTGTACAGCCACTTACCTCACATCTTGCAAACCATCCAAGTGAGACATACAAGACATGCTGGGCACTGCTGGAAATGTAAGGACAAACTCATTTGTGACATTCTCCTTTGGACTCCTACACATGGACATACCATTGTTGACTGTCTCTCAAAAAATTACATTTTTAAGCTCTGCATGGACACTAGATGCAGTCAAGAGAACTTATCAAGAGTGATAGCTGATAGGGACAGATGGTGAAAGAGAGTCAAGGGAATCTGTTCTGTCAGCATTCCTTGATGATGATGTTTAAAAGATGAGATTCTTTTTATCAGTAAAAATACTTTTGTAAAAATCTTTCACTATTTTCATTCAGGATGGAAACCAAAGTTGTTTCAATGTTGTTTATGCCAGAATGAAACGTTGTTGCTTGACAATGTTTAAAATATGGACTACAGGGAAAATATGAAGAATTCATGTCAACAAAAGTAATTTCTCTTGAAATATTCTTTGTTAAAAATTGTATGCCATTCTTTTGCTCATTAATAATTAAGATTTTTCTAATTACAATTTTTCTTAGATAGATGGGAGGGATCAACTATTATTCCTGATGCAAAGTGGATCAATTCATATTGGATGGCACTTTGACAATTTGGACAGCTAATATTATTTTCAATTTTAAAACTTGAATATACTATGATTGTAAAAATATTTATAGAGAGGATGCTATTGAAACCTGTGGAGTATTCTTTCATTGCCATTACTCCCAGGTTCACTCTGACAAGTGATAGTATCTGTTAGGGTCCCATCTATGAGTGTAATAGATCTATTTGAAAATTATTTGCATTTGATAGGAATACTTGATGTTATATAACTCAATTGTTTTACGAAGTTACTTGAAGCTATAATTATTTACTGAGGATTATTATTAGTTACTTGAAACCATATAATTGTAAATAAAGGACACTTATTAAATAGGAATAAGTACTTGAAACCATATAATTATTAGTATTAGATAGGAATACTTGAAACCATACAACTGTTGGTAAATTATTTGCATTAGATTGTTATATCAATCATTTCTGTGTGCAAAAGACTAAGGAAAAATTTATATATATATATATATATATATATATATATAAGTGCAATTCTCTAACCTCAAGGTATGTAATGTCTGTAGATGGGTTGACATGCAATTAAAATCAATCAGCAGAAAGGGGGCTAAAAAAGCCTCCCCCCCGTTTATTCTATTTATTCATATTTTGGGAGGGTTAAAGAAACATAATAGCACAAAGAGAAAGAGTAAGAGAACTTATACAAGCTTGGTTTAAGACCATAAAACTTTCCTTATGATCTTGTTTTTTTTCTCTATCTTGCTAGTTTCTTTGTATCAGGTTCCTATTGATAGAGAATTTGCTCTTGGTTTTACTCTCAAGCAATATAAATAACTTGTTGCTAAAGTATACATTATTTCAGCGTCAAATAATATTGTCATACAAAAGTGACCTAAAATGGATTCCCTCATGTTCAATATTATGGCTCACCCCCTATGCTTAAAAATGCATTTTCAAGGTAAATGCATTCTTGTTTCTTTTTCTTTCTTCTATTGGCAGATAGTTAGACATCCTGGAAATGATAGAGTAGCTGAAAAAGCTTTGAGAAAATACCTTCCTGTTCTAATTCTGTTAACCTGATTCTCTGATGGAACATTGATCTACAAACAGACGTATTGATGCATTCAAAGATTTCTCTGCTCTTTTCATCTCTTGCTTCAAAAAGCTAACATGGTCGCTTCCACCACCCTTCCTTCCTTCCTTCCACAGTTGACATTATTCTTGGCTAAGTTTAGATGTTAAAATGAAATTTTAGTTTCTTCCAACATAGCTCTCTGCCACTATCTTGAAAAACAAAACAAAACAATTTTTTTTTTATTCTTTACTTCACTTGGTGAATTTGTTGTTAAACTAATTGTTTTAGTAATACTAGTAAAATTGATTATCACTGAAATCTGTTGTTGTTATAGCAGTTTTTAATGCTTTTAGGTTTTTAATTTCATAGATAAGGATTTGTTTATTTAATATGAACTTTTTATACTCTTACAAAAGTGATTCTCCACACGTTAATAAGATTGCTTGTTTGTAGCATTCAGAAAAACCTTAGAAACAAAGGGATTTCTTTTGGTTTGTAAGGATTTAAAACTGGATTCTTGTTCTTAATTAAATTATTTCCACAAATTTTCTATTTCTAATTTATTTTTGAAATAAAAATTTTTTTTCATCAAATATACATTAACATCAGATTTTTGTTGGTGTTGCATTAAAGTTCTCTTAGAGAATAAAACAATAGTGGTTTACATTCCTGTCTTTGATTTTTTTTTTTTTTTTTTTTTTTTTTTTTTTAAAGGAATATAATTATTAAATGGACCAAGAATATACAAACTGCATCCTTTTAGAGGAGTAAGACCCACCCAGTATTAAAACAGGTGTCCTAAGTATGACACTGTCTGGAGTGTAGAATTATCCCTTCATTGCCATTACTCCCAAGTCCACTCTTACCCTGGAGTGGTAGTACTTGTTATAGATCAAATAATTTGAAAATTATAAGTAACAGGAGTTTTTGAAACCACATAACCATGCAAACAAATGGCTATTACTAAATAAGAATAACTAATTAAAGCCATGTAACTGAAAATTATTAATCTTAAGAATAATTATTTGAAGTTAATTTGCACTAATATTCTTAAGACATGAATTCATCTGGGCTATTTAGCATTATCTTGGCAACTAGCATAGGAGAAAGAAAACTGAATTTAACCCAGTTTTGCTCCTTTTAAAAATTGGGGTTGGATAAATACATACATAAAATTATAATTTTTTGAAAATGATTCATTAGTTACTTAAAACTATCTTTTCTTGAAAAAGACTTCAGCATTAAATAATCCAACAAAAGTTGTCATGTAAGACCAATCAACTAGTTAAAGTACATTGCCATTTTTATAGAATTTACATTATGATTGCAAATAAATAAAATGTGGTTCAACATTGAGCTTAATGGCTGCTGAAGGCAACATTTAAGTGAATATTTTTAAAGATAATTTTTTTGTGTAAAGTTTTTATATTAACAGTATATAGATGATGGTTACAGGTTTTATTTTATTTATTTTTTTTTTTAAGATCATTTTATTAATTTGAAATGAAATCTGAATAGAATAATATTTGATTTTTTTTCACTTGCCTTTATGATCTGTTGCTATTAGTCTTTGAGGTATTTTTGCACTCAGTTCAAATGTCCTTATCTGGTTCCTGTTCTGATAAAAAGCATTCTTAACTATCAGAGATAATACATGGAGGAACTACCATCCCCCCTCCTTTCTTTCCCATGTTTTTCTTTCTTATCACTTTTCATAAGATAATGTTCAAAGCTCAGATGACTGTTCTCCTCTTTGAAGAGACATGACCCAACCCCCTTAACAATTTTTCTTCTTTCAGACAACCTTCTCCTTTTCTGTAAAATAATTGTCTTGCCAGTTCTATTAACTGAGGGTGCACTCATTTAGTCCACCCACCCTTAGTAGTTCTACTTTTGTATATTGTTTTGCCTTTTACTTATTTGGGAGTAAGTAAAAGCAGCTATTCAAGATTGTCAGATATTAAGAAAGTTTTCTTTTCCTTCAAAATTGGTGTGCCCCCCCAGTGTTTTTTTTCTCTGATCTTTTTCTGTTTTCTGCCTTATTGCTCTGGTGTTGTTTATTCTTATTTTTTTTCTTCAAGGTCAAGTGCTTGTACTTGCTTTTTTTGCCTTCTACCTTGACATATAACTATCAATTAATACTCATATTTGGTAGAGATGGGTGTATACTCTCAAAATAAGATGTTTATGTATTTAAACAATTCCAAGAGTGTGATAGTAGTTATTAGCTCTGAAAATATTTTAAATTTTGAAATACAAGAAAAGATTCAGGTATTATTAGACACCCATTGACAGTTATATATGTCATAAATAGTTTCCATTTTAGTAAAATATAATTCATAAATGATTTAACAATGAATTAATTTCAATCAGTCGTATATTTGCCATTATTTTGAATCTCTTGCCATTCAATCAGGTAGCTTGTTGATTCTCAAGTTAAATTCAGCTGGTTTTGACCTCCAGAAGTTTTCCACCAATGTTTCAATGCTCTTGAAAATTTTTTATCATTCAGAGAATTTTGTAGAGATTGAAAAAAAAAAGGCAATCACTTGGTGAAAAATCTGAATATGGTAGCTTAAATCCAATATTTTTTCTTGCATAATTTTTCGCTGAATGTGTTCTTGTGTTATGGAGAAGCACAATGTTTCTCCTATTGACCAGTACTGGACATATTCTTAAAAGATTTTCATGCACACATTGCATCTGTTGAGAATATAATCATGCATTGATTATTTGATTGCCATTTAAAAACACAAAATAATACATTGATCCCATCATACACACAGCATACCTTTTCTTTCATGAAGCTCTGCCTTTGAAATAGGCGGCAGAGGTTCATCGTTGTCAATCGATTGCTTTTTGTATTGAACTTTGTCATAAAAGACCCATTTTTCATCACCTATAGTAATATTTTTAAGAAGCAGGTCATTTCTTTGCGTTGAAAGAAGACTTGTTGCATTGCTATAGATATGCAATCTTGCTTATTCTTCTCATTAAGAGTGTGAGGAAACCAAATGTTCAGCTTGCTCACATTTCCTGTCTTCTCCAAGCAGTGGCAGATTGTGGATTAGGATGTATCAAGTCAAGTTCTAATTCTTGACTACTTTTGTGTGGATTGCATTCCACCAATTCTCTTGAAGTATCTTGAAGTTTGAATGTCTTGTTCTGAGTTCATCTCTTTGAAAACAAGTTTCAAACTTGGTAGTCAGTAATGACACTAAAATTTTTCTTACTCTCGCATTACATGTCAAATATGCATGTTCAGTTTCTCCATTTTTAGGGGTGTGATATGATATATTAACTTCAGCACTGAATTAAGAATGTCTAATAATGGCACTCTTTAATCAGTTAATTTCCAGTTGTATTTAAAACATTGGAATTTTAAAATATTTAGTTACAATTTGCTTCTTAAAAATGGAAATCATTTATGACTCAACTATATATATATATATATATATATATATATATATATAGATTGAGCTCTCCAGCTTTGTAAAAGAAGAAACTGAATTCAATATTGGGGGTGTGGATCTAGCAACTCCACCCATTAAAAAAAAACAAAAAAAAACAACCCCTCATTACTGAAATAGAAGCACTTTCACACACACAAAGTTGATATATTCAGCTCTTTGTTGAATAAAGAAAGCTGGTGTGTAAACTAGTCAGATATTTTAAAATTATCACTTTGAGGAAAGTGAAATAATTTGTATTCAAAATAAAATACTCTTGTTTTAATTCAAAATGTTTGCACCCATGATTTTGTTTTTGTCTTTGTAGACTTGTCAAAATTTTTAAAATATTTCAGTGAGACATAAAAATGAATCAGAGCTTGTGAGAAAATATTGTTAAAAGTGCAAAGCCCATAAACCTATATAGAAGTTACTCTTGTGACTCAATGATATTGCATTTTTAACTAGTTTGAGTTTTTTTTTTTAATAATAGACTTCATGTAATTTCTATTTAAAAATTGTTTCTTAAAAGATTACAATGACTCCCGGTTAATTTTACTGTAAATATTAAATACAGTTCATAGCGTTTATCTGATGAAACAATATCTGTTTAAGTGCAATAAGTTTAATGCTCTTGAAATTTGATTATTTTGTTTTAATTTTTACTAAAAGGTGTTTGGCACAATGCTAGAAGTATCTGGTACCCATTGATAATCTAACTTGATTGTAATGGGCTACTAGTTTAGCTCCCTAACCATCTCACCTTTTTAGGCTTTTTTACCTTACAATATACAGTAGGGTCTCAGCATTTTGGAATCGGCAAAATTTTCAGGTTTTAAAACTTATTAAACTAATTTGTGAAATATTTTTCAATGGGTGTGTGTGTGGGGGGGGGAAGGCATAAATATTTAGTAATAATTTTTTTGAAAAATATAAAAATTCCCTCAAAATCTGATTCTTTTGATTTTGAAGGGAAAAAGTTCAATTTAATGAAATTTTAGTTAATTGACTACTAAAATGTTTTTGCCTAATTATATTTTTGCAATTGATTTGCTATAATGTTAAGATGTTGTGTTAATGGTTCTCTTAATTTAAACTTGATTATAATTTGAATAAAAACTTAAAAAAAGAAAGATAGATATGATTTTGAAGTAGGTTGTTGAGTTTGGACATATCTAGTATATATAGTTTGCTATTATCTTATTTCACCATCCTGGTGGGTGGGGTTTGAAACCAGCAGAGAGTTCCACTATGTTATATAACATATTATTTTCATTAAGATTTGAATTTTTAAAGAAAGATAACTTTTACATCAGAAGAAATAATGTAAAAATGATTTTTCATGAATGGTAAAGTTTGACTATTGATTTCTTTAAAAAAAAAAAAGAAAAAAAAATTTGGAACATTTTATTTCAAGGGGAAAAATAGGTGCTAAAATGTTCCTCTCTGTATGTAATTTTATTTATTTTATAATAATTTATTATAAAGATCTTAAAACTCCTATTACCTATTCTATAATCCATATAAAGATTTAAGCAACATTTCTACATTTTGGTAATGTTTTCTTAAGGAAAGGAGGTGGAGAAAGGGTAGGGTCCTCTACCCAAGTACTTTGTCTTGTGATTCTATTTTACTGATCATATGACTTTAGTAGCAAATGTTCATGTGACTCTGCCAATTGGTGGTACCACTGCTGATGCTCAATCTTAAGATATCATTTATTCTCATAAGAAAATATAGTTTCTTTTTAAGTAACCTAATCTTTATTATCACAGTAACAGCTAAAAGAAATCACCAGCCAGTAGATACCTTGTCAAAATGTAAAGAGTTTATATAGAATAATTACATCTGTGATTTATAATCTCTGTATTAAACATTTTTTGCACACTTCAATAATACTAAATCCTCTCAAATAAATCTGAAAATTAATCTTTTTCTGGGGAGGAGGATTAAAACACACACACACACACACACACACACACACACACACACACTTCTTTTCCTCTCTCTCTAAAAAATACGTTTTTTTTCCAATTTAAAAAAATTACCTCTGTAATGATGTTTTCTTTTAACATGTGCATTTTAACCAAATCAACTGATTTCATTGAAAAATACAAATATTTACTTGTCTATTTCCTTTATAATATCAGTATTTAGTTAGATATTTTAAGGTAAATATTTTTCAAGTATAAAGAAAGAAAAAAAAACCCACTCTTATTTCACTTGAAATTAACATTGTTGATAGAAATGTTGCAGTTTTAGTTTTCTATATTGTATTTTGTTTAATTTTTGTTAAATTTTTTTAAAATTTTATTAGAATAATAAACTTTATGTTGTAGTTGCTATTTTTCATATTTTCCCAAATTGTTGGTATTTTAGATGTTTATTGTGTTATATAAGGTATTTAGAGAACTGATGAAATATTTTAGTTTCAGTGTTCTTCATATATGTAGTTCCATAAAATTATTAAGTGGTTACAATTACTGTGTGTTTATGAATATAAAGTGTTTTGTTATTTTAAATGTTTTATAGAAAAATATGAATTGAAGATAGCAACTTTTTTTTTCTAAAATCATAATTTATAGCTTTTTAAGAAATTTTTTTATTGCGTTATAGAACAATGTACAATATAGAACTTTTTTCCTCCCTCCATATTTTCTCAATTTTCTTTTCTTTCTTTTCAGGTTGATGATTATTGTAAGGTGGATGAAGTTATAAATGAGTGTGCATAGGGCGCTGTGTTTGTATTCACATAGAGACCGCAGGTAGTGAGGAGCTGTTACCATGCCTTCCCTACCCAAGCCAGGAAGCTTAAAGGACCCTGAAACTGCATCTCTCTTCAATTTAGAAGATCCAGAAAAGGTTTTTACGGAACTAAGAGAGATTGGCCATGGCAGTTTTGGTGCAGTATATTTTGTAAGTAATATATATTTATTTTTTTTATTTTTTTTAAAGCTTACGAAAAGTCTTTATACACAGTTGATTTCTGATATCAAAAGAATTATCCACCCCCAAAAATACTCACACACAGAAAACATTTGATGCGTCAAACATAAAGTATTAGTTAATCTAGATATTTATTGTTGACTTGAAATCATTTGCCATGTTTAAAGGATAGTATTTCATCTGTAGAAATATCTTAGTTATATTTCAAAATGTCTTTCATGACTGCTCAAAAGTTTGTCTCTTGCTTGTGAATGCTTTTATGCAGATTACTAATGAAAATTAGAGCTTCAAGGAAGCTTATTCTGCAAATAAATATCATATTTATCAGCATATATAAAACATGTTAAAAAAAAAAAAAGTCCATGCCTTATTACATAGTATCCTATGTGTTGGTATTATGACTAAAGGGTTGTCTATGGAAGCCTCATCTACGATTTGAATTCTGGTTACTGTGTTCACCTCTCACAACAATAATTGTTACACCACAAGCACATCCATACATACTGCAGTGAGTAACAGTCACTTAAATTTCCTTTGTAAACAATGCATCTTATTGGCTGATATTGTTTCTGTATGCTGTAGTAGATTGGGTGGAAAATTTAACTTGTCTTGGTTATCGCTGTTCTTTACTATCTTGTTTATGTTCTATTCTTACTGTTTTTAAAATAACTTGTGTAGACATAATTATGTGAATTTTTTTTATATAAAGAATTGCAGTACAATTGGTGGTTGAAGCCCCAATTATAGTTCTCAAGTCCTCTTTTTTTTTTTCTTTTTCTAAAGGATCTCTTATGAGGTCAGTACTATTGCTATTCATTGTGGCTTGGAGAGTGTAGTAAAACATCAGCTCTTGAAAACTTACACATAGTCTCACCTCATGAATAATAAGCAGTAATTCTTTCAAGAATGACGGCTGTGATTGATTTTTTTTTCTCATGCCTTTTACTCATTGAAAACATTACTATAGTAATGTAAAACAAAACAAGGAATGATTAAAACATATCTGATTACTTGTTGCCTGGGGTCTATGAAGAACAAAACTCAAAAACCCTGTTGATCTTTCAGTTTAGGGGAATAATTATATATCATCATGATGGTACACCAGCAGCACAGATTCTCTTGATTCCCTCTCACCATCCACCTCTATGAGCCATCACTCTGGGTAAATCCTTGAGATTACAACCTGTGTTTGCACAGAGCTGATGAATGTAAGTTTTTGCTGGTTAGACAACATGAGCATTGTCTGTGTGTAGGAGTCCATAGGAAAAGATCGCTTATAAGTTCGTCCCTGCTTCTCTAGCTGTGCCAAGAATATTTTGGATGGTTTGTTAGATGGGAGGTAAGTGGCCTCATCAGGCCATCTCATCCCAAAATCTGTGATAGACAATGATGCTGCAGAAGCAACCAGAAATATACATAATGTTTATTGGAAACTCTTTAAATGAAAGAAATTGCTGAAGATAGTTTTAGAAAATATCTTCAGCTTAACATGTAACATGACAGGATTATCCTGATGAGATTAACAATGACCAATCTGTTGATATCTGAATTCAAGTCATTCAACAGTTTGTCATCATCTGTAACAATTTAAAATCTTGCAAAATAGATTCTACCTTTTTCTTCATGAATATATCTTGCTGTTCTTATCCAGAATAATGACTAGAAATGAAATCAGGTTATTTTATATAATACTTATATCGTTAGGTGGGATTGCATTAGTGTGACCCATTTTAAGTTCCTATTAGAATTACAACTACAGCAGGCAACTAGTGTCAGTAGTTATTTTTTAAACATTGCTTTGATGGAAAATAAACCTTGTTTGGTCAATTGGAAAAGTATGGTGTTCTATTATCCTAATGTATGGGCTCCCTTACAAGTTTGTGTTGTAATGGCTACCGTCATAGAGAATTTACAATATAATGTAACATAAGGTTGATTAAATGTGAGGGACTGGGGTACCTTGCAAGATGTGAACCTTGTGTGAAGGAAGATGCAAAAATTGCTTAGATCTGTCAACATTCCTCTTCAGGAGTGTCTCATATGCTCGGCAATAAATTCAGCTCATACTCCTTTTTTGCTGAAGGGCGAGTGCGGTCTTAGTTGGGGAAGCTTCTTGGAATTAAGTTGATTATTTCTCCCTTTCTTAGCATGAGTTCCAACCATGTTTGCATGTATATATGGTCACCCTGCATGAATTTAAAAATAAAGGTGACTACTATATAATCAGCATTTAATATATCCCTTAAGTGCTAAAGACAAAATAATAATCATGAATATATGGTGTCTTATATCATCCATACATGACATCATGGGAGGATGTTTAGCATAATGGTTATCCTTCTAGAAACTGGAATCAATAAAGCAAGTTCAAATCCTAGATGAGGCTGATTGCATTTCCCTTAGCACTAATACAGTTTGGAAAGGCATGAATCTATTTGTTCTCCTCTTAGCTATGAGTTAATAATACTGACTGGAATCTTTAGTCTTGGTAAGACAACCAGTTTAGGAGAAGGAAAACTATAAATTCAAAACTGCTGTACCACACTTAAGAAAAATAGACCTTTTTTTAACATTTTGCTCATTGTGGAAGGGTTGGATAAATATATACACGACATCAGGTAATGTATAGTTTGAATATTTCCATTTATTATTCTTAGGTCTTTTTAGTTTGGTGGGGAGTCTCGGTGGTGTAAGTTGGAACTTCATTTGGGCTATTGTGTTCACTTTTGGACAAATAATCTTGGGGAAAGGAATGCTCCTCTGCCTTCATGGGTTAAATAGTACCACTACTATTCTTCTACAACAATAGCTTTGGCATTAAATAAGCCATGAAATTTGGTATGCAATTCAAACAAAGAAACCAAACCAAACCTTTTTAGTTTGTTCATAATTCTTATTGCAATAGTAATTTGCCAACTTTTTGAGTTAAGCTTCTTTTGATAACTTTGGCATATCTTACTTTTGAGTGTGGAAACTTTTTTAGGAGACTGTTTTGCTAATTCACTTGTATAATGTTCATGATTAAACTAGATGCTAAGATTTTAAAGTTGCTGCCTAAATATGTCATTTGATCAAACTTAAAAAAATAGGGTAACAGCTATATTTTATATTTCAATCTTTTTGAAAGATACTATACTACTATATAACTGCTTCATTTACCCATGGGTTTTTAGTAATAAGTAATGTTGCAATCCCTTTAATTATCCTAAAGAAACTGATACTTCTGAAAGATCTACTCAACCGAGTCTGGATTGGGCAGGTCCTACCAAGATTTTGGTAGTCTACTGAATTTTCCATTTAGGTAAAGGCTGTGCAATTTGAGACTCAAGTAGAACCCACTTAATTCTCTCTCTCTCTCTCTCCTCACTCATTATGTATAGAGGCAGGGCATGTTTCCATCCTCAAATATCAGCATCTGTTAACTATTTAAATGCATTCCACAAGTAAAATGAATTCATTTGCAACTTGGGATTTTTTTTTTGTAAACTTTATAATCCCTAATATTTCTACCCTTGTAGGTGATGTCAAAAGTTAAATGCTGGTCACCTAGTGCTGCCAGGGTTAAAAAGGGGTGGGTGGGTACTTTGAAAAGCTATACTAAGAAATTGTTATATATTTTTTTTTTACACAGGTTAAATATTAATAGAATATAGAGATGTAATAAAGAACTATTGGTGGTTCTGTTTGAGTCTGTAATATTGAAGCTTTGATTTAATATTGCTTCTATTTCTGCATGAAGGGAGGAGAGAGTTTGGTTAAATGAGCTATTCACTTCTGTATAAAGTATTGAATTTCAAGCTCTTAAAATGTTAAAGTGGGTAAAGGAATTTTCAGTAAAATTTAGAATGTCTTTATATAAACTTTTATGGGAAGTGATTTGGTAAATTTATGACTTTATATAGAGCAGATATGCTTATATAACTGACAGAAGGTAATTTAATATTTCAAATCTTGTCTTATCTCATTAATAAAGTAATGCTATACTTAATGGCATTTAAATAAGTGCTGCTTTTAGTATACAGAAAACTTGGTTATATGAAAAATTTGGACCCCCTCCTTTTTTAAAAATGGCAAGCAAAGGTTTATTTAAAATACCAAAATTTGATATATGTATAATCTTTTACAATCTTTATCCTAGATTATAGACCTATTAAACTAATAGTGGTAAGGACTTTCTAATCCAATCCATATGTTTACAAATTCTTTATCTTTCCTTACAAAAAAAATTGTACATCATTATTGAATTTCTCCTCTTGGGAATTTTTTCTCAAAGTATTTGATAAATATTTGCAAAATAGAATTAAGTGTAATATAAGGTATATAACTTGAAATAATTTTAAATACTTATTTTTACTTCTTTAAACCTCACCATTTGTGGCTATTGTGCTTAATGTTACATTTGATTTTTAGCATTTATAATTGCAAATAATAGGAATTATTCTATAATTAGCATTTACTTGTTTTCCTAATTATGATTGGGATGAGTGAGTGTATGCACATTTCAAATTTGATTTATAAATTGCTTTATGGTTTTGGTTGGTATTTTAAGATTGTGCTAATGCAAATCTGGCTACAATGTGACATTTTTGCATACAAGAAATTGGATTATTATAACATTTTTTTTGTTATAATTCTTTCTTTGTAAATTTATTGGTATCAAGAAATTTATTTATAAATAATGTATAGATGTGAACGCTTTGTTTGATGTGTATAGATTCTAATTGATTTATCAAGCAAATAGTGATTGATATGTTAAGTGATTCTAATGAACAAGTTTTTGATAGCACTCGGCTATATTGTTAGATTATTTTTATTGGTTGTCAGCTTATTGATTTTTCTAGGCATCTTATTTGTTGTTTTAATAAGAATAATCAGCTCTGTGCAGACACTGGCTGTAGTCTAGAGGATCTGCCAGGAGTAATGGATGATAGGAACAGATAGTAAGTCAGGGAACAGTGCTATTGGCACAACTTGATGATGGGATAATGGCTGAGTAGATATAAGGATAGGTTTAGTGTCACAGTTTACTTGGTGGACATGGGTTCAATACTCAGGTCCAGCTGTTAAATCCAGTAAAACGCCACCACAATAAATTAACAAGAACATAAAATAACAGAATAATTAAGTAATATGAGATATTCTAATATCTTAGATTTGATAGCAGAATGAGAATCTACACTTGTAGGTTCTGTTATAACCAAATAAAATAGCCAAAATGTGATTATAACAACTATGTGTTTCTAGCTAAAAAAAAAAAAAATAAAAATTTGTAACTTTAGCAAATATTCACTGGGATTTGGGAACTTGTCTCAAAATTCAATTCACTAGATTAATCATAATCTAGTTCTTAGTGGTAGTTTGTACATTATAAAAAGGCCTTAAGTTTTTCTCAAAGATAATTGAAAGGGAAAATTTCCTTAAAAAATGTTTTTTGGGCATTCAACTGGAGCTGTAGAATACACCAACTGTACCTCTGCAGAGGGGTAAGACCCCCTCTCCCTATGAGTGTCCTAGATATGACACTTAATAATCTGATGGTTAGGTTCCAGTGACGCTGGAGCTTTGGGGAATACAAAGTACTCCTTCATTGCCATCACTGCCAGGTCCACTCTAGCCTGGAGTGGTTGCACCTGATAGGATCTCTATCTGTAGATTAAATAGAACTAAACTGCATACTTATGCTAAACTGAATTGTTTGAAATAGAAATGTTTTTGACAATTAAACTGTGTACTCATGCTAAACTGAATTGTTTGAAATAGAACTGATTATTTGTCTAAAAATAACCTACAAAGGTTGATATGCCATAAAAAACCCAACCAACCAACCAACTGGAAAAATGTTTTAAATATCATTTATAATTATTAACAATTTTCTTTTGACTTGAATTTGCTTCATTATCTTGTATTCTGATGTTATAGAGGAGAAGGGTAAATAAAGAATTTTTTCTTGGTCCTCCAAAAATTAAGGATTTAATTAAATCTTAACGGATTTACTATTTAGATGGACATAATTTACTTTTGTTCTATCTACTCTGTTTAATTTATCAATATTGCATTAATTAGCAATGCACATTCTTGGCCAAAAATGTCTGAATTCAAGTTCTGAAATATGCTCCTTGCAGTAAAATCTTTATAAGTTTGCCGTCAAACATGGTATTACAGTCAAACTTATATCATTAAATAGTACAGAAATAGATTTTTAATTAGATATAATTTATAAAATTACTTCCAATAGTTATTGTTTAATGATGAAATAAGAAATGTCTTATTGCTTATTTTAGTTTATTTAGCAGCAAATCATTTTTTTTTTCATGTGATTTTCACTGATACTCTTGTTTCAAAATAAAATTCTCGTGAAAATCCCTTTAAAAATTTTCATGTATTTTTTGACAAAATAGAACTTTAATAGTTCAATTTCATATATGATATTAGGGTCATTTCATGTCAGTTCAACCAATCGATATAACCCCAAAAAATGAATTTTGTTCATTTTGATACATCTTGTAGATCTTATAGCTCTTAGAAAATCCTGAAAATTTTAAGTGAAAATTCTTTAAGTTGAAATTTTACTGAATCAGCATTTTTTTTTCTGACAGACATTTTCATTTTCAAACTCAACGATCTTCTGATCCACTGGTAAGATATTAATGAAATTTGATACTCATAGATTTTTAGTCAAGGAATTCAAATATCCCTTAAGAATCTTACTGAAAATAACCAAAAACTAGTTGTAATTTACTAAGCTTTTTGCTTAGATGTGGTACAAGGCCTTATGAATGGGGTACCCAATGAGACATGAAATAACCAAAAATGTAGTTATTAGCAGTTTTTTGGTGAAAAATATGGAAATTTTTAGGTGGCTGACAACATGGAAAAATTTTAGGAATATAATCTTCAGCCCTGAAGCTACCAATTTTAAACCTCTTAGTTTTTCTCAAATTCTGATTCATGGTAATTTTACAATTATGATTTTCTAATTAAATAATTATGTTCTTCCAGTCAAAACAATGCTTAGGTAAATAAACATATTTTAAAGGAAAGGTGATATAATTTACATTTAATGATTCAAAAATGATCATTAGGCTTGAATTATTAGTCCAGGCTCTGTAATTGGTCACAGAAAAAATTTTATGTGACAAGTTCTTATATAACTCTAGTACTTAAAAATTCATGTAAGTCATCAAATGGTACTCCCACACCAAGACTCCAATTTTGGAAAAAAAAAAAAAAAAAAAAAAAAAAAATTGGAGATGCCTACAATTTAGCTTCCTTGTCTTTAAGTAAAAAGAATAAATATCTCTAAAAGCAAGAAATGTTGTGAAAGACTTTGACACTGATCACAGCTATGAAAGAGAAATTGAAATATTCTAGGTACCCTGAAAAGGTATAGATTTTAACAATTGTACCCAAATCTTTTTATGAAGATGATCAGTTTTCTCTACTTATGCCAAGCAAGAAAGACTTGGTATTTCGAGGAACACTTATAAGAAAAAAAAAATTTTTTAATTTGAAAGAACTCTATAAACAGTTCCAATTACATCATTCTGATCACCAAATTGGATTTTCTAAATTCAGTTGATTGTGACCAAAGTGGTGTGTTTTGGCTGGTGCATCTGGAACTCATAAAGTCTGTGTATGTACTTATCATCAAAATGCAAAATTTTTAGTTGATGCAATCAAGTGGCATAAGTCATAAAGACTTGATTAAATTACTTGTAGTACAGAAAATGCTGAATGTATGTTGCATAGATGCAGTAATTGCCTCAGAATTGAAGCTTTCTCACTCCATTTAAAATACTGATTGAAAGAGTTTGATGATAAAGAAATCAGCTTCAAACAGTAGGAATCAACAGATCATTCAAAAGTTGTCATGCATTTGATCTTTATCAATAATTTCAAAGAATTACTTATGAGTAAAAATCCATAACTGCATTAAACTTTCTTTCATTTTTAAAGCATAGGGTGAATACCTCAAACAGTTAAAGGAAACACATACAAAGACACAGTGCATTATTTTTGTTGACTTTGTAGAAAACCACACATTTTCAGTGCAAGATGAAATTCTAAGTTATTATTGGAATAAGAGGTAATGTATTTATCTACTACAGAAAGATCAGCATCATGATGAGCACCCCCCCCCCCCCCCCCCGTTAGAAAATTAATAATATCCTATATCAAAGAATCTCTTCCAAAAGTTAAGTCTGTGATATATTTTTCTGATAGATGTTCAGGTCAGTATGAAAACCATAAAAACTTCCTGAATTTGTTTTTATGGATACTGAGTGGAGTGTTTTTGCAAAAAAGTCACAGGAAGTCCCTGTGTGATGTCATTGGTGGCACTACTAAATGGTTTGCTGTGAATGAAAACTTCAAGTGAACCACAAAAAAATCAAATCCTGAGTGCTAAGGACTTGTTTCATTTCTGTCAAGAAAACAAAGAATATAATCTATTTTTTGGTGGGTTGGTATCATTCATAAAATTGACACTGTACAAAGTAATTTAAAAAATACACTTTCTACATCTTCATAGACCAGCAAATTCTTTTTCCAAGCCAAGACATGAAGACATATGCTGGGTTCCTAATGATAACATTGTGCAATCTTTCAACTTCTGCTACAACTTGATGAAGTATGTACATTCTTTAAAATGATGAATATGATATCATAGAATAGAACTGGATGAGAAGAATGAATAAATCACACTTGTATCTACAAAGTAAATTCAAAATTTATTTGGTCAATTTTATAATTTGAGGTTACATTGAAGGTATAAAGTATATACTATTGCAATTAGACTACTGGTAAATTTACAGCGATTTCAGGTATTTTATTTATTCATTCATTTTAAATGATTTATCTTACACTTTGCTTAAGAAATAATAATTATAAATTTAGATCTTCTCTTTCT
Source organism: Sepioteuthis lessoniana (assembly GCA_963585895.1). Classification (NCBI taxonomy): domain Eukaryota; kingdom Metazoa; phylum Mollusca; class Cephalopoda; order Myopsida; family Loliginidae; genus Sepioteuthis; species Sepioteuthis lessoniana. The sequence goes on along the minus strand of OY757936.1, from coordinate 25,588,892 downwards.
TTCTTTCAAAGCTTTTAAAACCTGAATCAGGGAAATGTTGATGCAATATGGAAAATTTTGGTTTCGGGGTTGTTGGGCTAAAGCTGCATTAAAAAAAATTGCAATGCTTATTTAAACTCTCATAAAAATTGAAATAAAGAGTTGTTAAAACTAAGGGAATTCATTCCCTAAATACTATGTAATGTTTTTCCAATGTTTTGTTACCTATGGACTTCACAGAATGAGTCAATATTAGATGATCATAATTGCAAAATTACTATGAATCAAAAATTTTTTTTAGAAAAAAATATTAAGAGGTTTAGAGTTAATAGCTGTGAGAGACAGTAAATGAAGCCTGTTGGGATTTATTCCTTAAATATTTTCTAATGTTGTTCCACCTTTTTGCTACTTTTAAGGACTGAAGATATTTCTAAAACATTTTTCTGTGTGGTCAGCAGCCTAAAATTTTTTCTTTCATCAGGAAACTGCTAATTGGTTACTCCCTGTAAAATTCTAAAGGGATATTTGGATTCCTTGACTGAAAATCAATGAGAATATCAAATTTCATTAATCTCTGGTCAGTGGATCAGACTATCATTGAATTGGAAAATAGAACTGTTGACAAAAATGCTGATTCAGCAAAATATCAAATCATAATATCTTGAGAACAGTTAGGAATTTTTTTCTTTTTTTTTCTCCATTGTTTTGGTTGAATGGACCGATTACGGAATGAGTTAGAAAATGCAATCATCACCTGTTAAAGTTGATTACAAAAGTTTTGAAAATGAATCACTTTCCAACATGTGGATGTTGGTTAAAAATGGTTTTATGTATATTTTGGTACCCATTTTGTTATATATAATTTCCTTTGAAGTTGGAAATAATTTCAGAATCATGACAAATTTTTGAGGCTGCTAGTGATGACACCCTCATTTTCAAAACATAATTCCAGCAAAAAATTTTCTGACCAATTAGAGCTTGAGTAAATCTTCATGACATATCATATGACAGATTTACTGAAGTGAAGGCTCCTTTGACAAGCTGTTGAAGTCATAAAAATTCTGAAAATAAGACATCAGTTTTCAACACTTGGATGTTGGTTATTGTTTTTTTGCTTGTTTTTTTCTTGGGCATCTTTTAAGTATGAATGTTATAAAGAAAAAAAAAACAAATCCAAAAAACTAGTAATTTTCATTTGAAATTGGAAAAATTTTTGTATTTAACTTTGAAAATCAAGGAACCGCTGTGCTGAACACATCACTAGGGAATAGGGATTTCTAAAAACATGCACGCACTGAAGCATCATTAAAAATTCTTTCCTAAATTGGCTGATTATCAAGCTGTAATGATAATTAAAAAAAGAAAAAAAGAAGTCTTTTAAGATATATATAACCATTTTGTTGTCATGCCCCCTTCCCAATTTTTAATTTTGACTCTTAATGATAGTACAGGTAAATGATTTTATTTGTTTTAAAAATAATTTCATGGAGAATTACAATTTTTTATACATTTTATTTTTTTAAGTGTTTGTCTATTTTGCTTATACAAATGCCTTATTTTGCAAGTTTAGACTTTTTTTTTTGTTGCTTTTTCATAGCCTAATCTCCTAGGGATATGGTTGATAAATTAGATGAAACATTTTTATTGATATCCATAGATTAAACTCTTCTCACTGCAAGTGACTAGAATTTTGTTGATTACTGTAAAATAAAAAAATAAGTTTTAGATTTTAAAAAAGGTATTTTATCAAAATAAGACTTTCTTTAGTCTTTGTGTGTGGTTTTTCAGCAATGATCTTTTATACTGAGGCTTGCAAGAGAAGACAAAAATAGACCTTTTCTGTGAGTTCATTAACATAAAAACCCATGGATTATTATGCTTTTGATCATCCATATTTTAGAAAAACCGTACTCATTGCCTGTTATAACATTTCTTATAAAAAGCGTGTTTTTTTTTGTACATGCATACTTAAACATAAACAACACTTCACTTAAACAATACATTGTCAACATTTTTTTGCTTATTTAAAAATAAATACTTTAAATATTTACAATGGTGGAAGAAGATAAAATAAATGTTTCAAATGAATACTTTTACTTTTTGTGTGGTTTTATTGATTTTGAAAGAAATTAGCCTGAGGATGAGTTTTTCATTTCTCTACATGGAGAAAATAACTTTTAAACTTTTTTTTTTTTAAATAATTTATTTTAATTTTTTTTTTCTTGTTGCCAAGAAAAAGTCAACAGAAAAAAATATTCTCAATATTCATTGCTATGTAGAAAAGACAAAACTGAATGTTATTGAAACCACTAATTAATTGCCTGAATAAAATATGAATGCGATGAAAATTAATGCCAAAAATAGGATAAAATCAAGTTTTTTAAAAATCATTTAATAGAATAGAAGAATCAGGTACTTTCCATCCAAAATTGGGGTAATAATTGATAATTTTTCTCACAGGTCATATTTTTTTAAGAATGACAATTGAAAAACTAAGAACAGTTTAGAAAAACACTCAGCACTTGAGACCCTAACAAAGCACTGAGTTTGGAAAGTATACAAAGCAGTCAGGAATGAGTCGGTATACACTCTGACTATGGTTATCTGAATGGTGTGAAGAACCATCAGATAAGACCAAAATCTTTATATGAAACTCTAAAGGACATGTTACCAGAGTCGGAAACAATGAAACTTTTTACTGTTCCAAAATCTAACTTGGCATGTACCTTATAGCATATAAGGAAATTTTTAAATTAAAAAAAAATTTTTTTTTTTTTTTTTTTTTTTTTTTGAATAGTGAAAATAAAAAAAAGTAGCAAACATGAATGTAAATTGAGGTAAATTGCTTCCAATGTTTTCTTTCTTTTTCTATAAGTGTTATGTGCATCACTACTGGAAAACTTTTTTTTCTTCTTTTTTTCTTTTTTTTTTTAAATGTTAATTTCAAGTTGATTCAAATGAATTGTGATACCTATTTATCCCTACTCAAAAGAGCTTTTATTTGATATACAACATGACTGCAATTCTGAACCTTTTTTTTTGGGGGGGGGGATTAAATTGACTGTTATTAACATTGATATTATTTATTGATATTTGTAGCTTCTATGGATAAAAAGAAAACTGATTGTGATTTGCTGACTTATAACTGACTAGATAATGGTCTTCTGTTGCAGTAACAAATTGTGAATTTTTGGGGTGCTAACTTGGATATATAGAATCCATATTGGATCAACACAACATTTGCATAGTCAGGAACAGCATAATATTATTCTCTATATTGAAAACTATTACTATGTGAATTTTTATGAATTTATCTTGAGATAGTTGGATAAAATTGATTTTATTTATGGAAGGGTATTTGTGGGGAGGTCTGAAACCTTGATTGTTTTTATGTGTAGAAATGTTTTACTTAGTACTGGTGAAAAATCTGAATTACTCGGCAACCATTCAATAGGTTTTAAAAATTCAGAAAGCGTTTTTCTTTTCTTAATGAGCTCTATTCAAAAATCCAATGTTTATATACACTAAACCAAATTTTTAAAAAAAGTATGCCTTGCTACTTCAAAATAGAAAGACTTTAGTATTTTGAGAGATGCCTTTTAAATGGTTAAAAAAATTTTTTTTTGTTTATAAATATAGATCTGCTGAATTGGCTTGCTAAAATTTCATTTTGGAACATTTTGTTTTTGTTAAATCAGTTATATTTTCCTTAATCAAAATTAATTTAGCAATTTAGTAAAAAAATTTGCTTCATTGATTAATTTGATATTTTGGGTAAATAATCAATATAGGTTATTAATATTTACTTAGTAATGGTACAAAGCCAAATAGGTAAGATTGTGTTACATCAGACTTCCAAGTATACAGGGCCTGCCTGATTGCCTTAAAAAAAATTAGCATTTAAAATCCTGTTTTGCATTTAGGTTGTTAACATTCTGGCACTGGTTAGTATTTCAACTAAAAGTTTGGTCTTGTTTTAGGTACATTCATCAAATCAAAAATGGAAAAATGATACAATTGTGTGTCATTATCTTATTTATTTACTTCAGGTATATGTGAAAAATTGGAAATCTATATTAGAATCTTGAAATGTTTGTGTCTATGGCATTGTAATGCAGCAAAAATAGTATATCATAATGAGATTTTTGTTAGAGCAATAGCATTAAAATGATCTAAGTTTGAAAAAACAATTTTCTATCCAATTGTATGGGGTATGCATTCATGCTCATCCTATTTATTATCATTTCTCAAAGGAGAGATGTATTAAATTAGAATATTCCCCCTTTATAGATTTATTCATTTGGAATTATAACTTCTATAAGTAGGATGCTATTTGATATTGAACTTAAATTTTTTTGGTAATCTGAATAAATCAGTAGCTTTGTCCATATACTAAATTCAACTTATATCTTAATTAAAAACTAATGTTAGATAATATACCCGAGAGGATAGTGTGCTTGCCAATGGACCAGGAGACCGGGGTTCAATTTCAGGTCAAGTCATACCAAAGGCTCAAAAAAATGGTACTTGATACTTCCTTGCTTAACACTCAGCATTATCTGGTATGGATCAAGAATAGAGTGGAGCCATCCAAGGAAAGGAATAGCATCCTCCCCTACACCTTATTTTAATAGCTATTGAAAAGGGAGCCTTCGGGTCACCCTCGACTATGGTCTCCAACTTACTTACTTTTAGAATATAGTTTCAGCAACCCTTACAGCTACAGTTGTCACTTTTCTAATTAAATGTTAAAGGCTTGGGTAACAGTGGAAATTTATCTAGCAAGAGAAGTTTAGTGTGAATTCTATGACTATATTGATGATAGTTGCTAAAATGTTTGAATATTGTCTGATCATAGAATTGCATAATGATGATCTCTATTGTTGAATTCTTACTAGAACATGCCATTATTCATTTGGCAAAAAAGAGAAAGAGAATCATAACATGTGTCTGGTGGGTGGGTTGGTGGTGCCATCATTATGAATTTTGCTTCGAGCTGAAGAAAAATATTTTATGGAAATTATGTACCAGTAGCTCTGCATCAAAAATGGATGCTATAGCATCTAATAATGAACGAGCATTGTATGATATAGGAGTGGTTTAGGAAGGCCCATTCTGTATATTTTGAGAATTTGTTAAATGTTCCATTACATTGTAATTATTAAAATTATTCAGCAATTTGAGATGAAAAACATTTTATGTATTTGTATGAAGGTTAAAAAAAACCTGAAGTATTTTGGGTCAGATTCAAATGAAAATTAAGACTGGTCAGCAATTATTGGAATGCATTAAAGAATGCTCGAAAAGTTCTATTACAAAAACTGTTATGGAAATTGTGGTTGACATGATTGATGTTGAGAATGGCACCATTTTCTTTCTCTATGGTTCTAATTATCCATTGTAACTGAACTCTTTTACCAGTCAACCAATTAACTGGCACTGCAGTACTGTCAAATTCAGTAAAAGTTCTGAGGAAAGAATTTTGTTTAAAAAAAAATCCATACATGTATCATATAAGCACAATGTGACACACACACACATTTTTTTTTTTAATACAACTTGGTCTTAGGACAGAGTAACAAGGAAATCTTATGGTAACATGAGGCATTGTAGAAATTCAGTTTTATTCATTATTTATATATTCCTTTATTTGCAGGTAATAACTAGATTGACTACTTAATGCTGCTTCCCTCTTCTCTTTGACATTTTTTCTTTATCTTTAATAACTTTTTATGATTGACTTCTCTTTTTGATTCATTTTGTTTTTTTTTAAATTTTTTTTTCCTTGTTTACTCAAACTCCTAGATAGCCCCGTTGGCAAGACTTAGAATACACTGACTGTATCCCTTGCAGAGAAGTAAAACCCCTCTCCCCAAAAAAAGGGTGTGAGTGTCCTGGGTATGACATTAAATTGTATCTGATGCTGAGATTCCAGTTCTGAAGATCTGAGGAATGTGGAGTACCCCTTTATTGCTTCTACTCTAGGTCTACTCTGACCTAGAGTGGTAGTATGTGTTTTGTTTTACGGCATATCAACTTTTCTCGGGTCATTTAACGCTGAATTAAATTTCAAATGATTTAGTTTTGTATAAATATAGTTTTTGTTTGCAAACAGTTAAATGTCAAAACAGTTTTATTTAGCATAAGTATGCAGTTTCAATGTCAAAATCAGTTCCATTTCAAACAATTCAGTTTAACATAAGTACATAGTTTAGTTCCATTTAGCCCATAGATAGGACCCTATTAGTTGCTACCACTCTGGCCTAGAATGGACCTGGGATCGATGATAATGAAAGGGTACTCCACATTCCTCAAAGCTCCAGCATCTCTGGAACCTCACCATCAGATTGTTTAGTGTCATATCCACAATACTCGTTGTGGAGGTTTTAGCCCTCTGCAGAGAAGCAGTCGGTGTATTCTACAGCGCCAGCCAACTGGGCAATATCTGTTGGGTTCCCATCTCTTGGTCAAATAGATCTGTCTAAAGCTTATTCATATTCAATAAGACTGTGTGCACACCCTCAATTTCTTAACAAGTACACAAATGAAAATATGAATGTACAATGAATGTGATTCCTTAACCTCTTGGCATAGAGTACCCTAAACAGGTTGACATATTGTTAAATTCAATCAGTTGAACCCATAGACAAATGTCTCAGAATTGTGTGTTTTTACTGCTTTTTTATACTCTTCAGAAACTTAGACCACATAGTCATCACATCAAATCCTTTGAAAGATTCCATCAAGCTTGTCTTAGGAGGAAGATCGTAAACTTCAAATGGCAGTCTCTAGACATTGTTCAGTAAGCTAATTCCTCCAGTATTGAGATGCTCCTCATACGCAATCAGATGTTTTGGGCTGGTCACTTTACTGGATGATGTTAGGTTACCTAAGTAGTTGTTTTATGGAGATTTACAACATGGTAAGCATCTGAGACAAAAACCAAAGAAATATTTAAAGATGTCAAGAGGAACCTTAGTGTGCTTAGTGTAGATATTGACTGTGAATAGATGTAAAATTAAGTTTAGAAAAAAATCTATGATGGTTGTAAAGTATTTGAATTATGGAGAGCTGAACATTCCATCTTGAAATAAGCACTTAGGAAAGAAGATTTGACCTTTGTACCAGATGCTTTCAGTCAGAACATATTTGTAACATCTGCAGTAAAGCCTGTTTGTTCAAAGCCAGACTTAATCGTCATATGAGATCTCATGACAGGAAACAATCTTTGGTTGGTTACACACAGGTCTTTTCTCAACAGCCCACAGGTAATTTGTCAATTTTATAATAAACTATGTGGGTCTATAGTAAGACTGAGATACCATATGAGTGTGTTAATAATGCCAAAAAGTTCTTTAGCTTGTCACAAATGTGGCTGGGCTTGCAAGGGTGAAGTTGAACTGAGGAGCTGCATGTGTTCCTAAGGGTACTTTTTGCAGGATTGAAAAAATTGCCACTTTACAGAAGGCTGTTACTTATATGTACACATGCACAAGTCTGGTTAAAGACCACAGGACTTTGCGTTTTTATGATCTTAGGTTTTTTTTTTTCACTAGCTTCCTGGCTAGTTTCTTTGTATCAGGGTCCAAGTTGCTCTAGGTTCTGCTCTTAAGCACTTTTGATCATATCAATCATTTTCTTAGCAAATTATTGTTTATATGAATTTACTATCAAAGTGTGTGTGTGTGTGTATGTGTGTGTGTGTGTATATATATATATATATATATATATATATATATATATATATATTATAAATTCTTTTAGGCAGGTTTCATTAAATATGATAGATCAGGATGGTTTATTCAGGTGAATTTTGTTACTGGCAAGTAAGATGTAGCAAATGTGGATGAAGACATTTAAAATCTTTACAATATTTGTTAGGATATGAGTAACAATTAATTTTTATTGCTTTACTTCATGTGCAATGTCATTTTCATTCATTGTAGAATCTGAAATATTAAATGATTTCAGAGTATTTTACATCTTTATGATAACATTGGTATAATTGATTGATTTTTAATGGCATGTCGACCTGTCGACTGTTATTTATACCTAGACATTAGGGAATTGTCTTCATTATCCAGTTATTGTTGTCTAGTTGTTTAAGTTTTTTCTTTTTTGCTCATGTTTTTGTGATATCAAGTATTCTTATCTAATATAAATAATTTTCACACAGTTGTATGGTCTCAAGCAGTCAATAGGAATAATCTTCAGTAAATCATTATAGTTCTGTTTAACTCATAGATTGGGGACCTTAACAGGTACTACCATTCAGAGTCAGGGTGAACCTAAGTGTAATGTCACTCCTCAGAGATTGAGAATTGGAGCCTCATCATCAGATGCAGTTTTGTGTTATACACAGGAAACCCACACTATTCTTCTTTTTTTTTTTTCCTCCTAGGGCAGTGGTCTTACCCTCTGTAGGGAATACAGTCAATATATTCTAAGTCTCACTGACAGGTATAAAGTATCATATGTAAAATTTGAAATTCATAAGTACAAAGAAATAATACTTTGTACAAAATTAGAATGTTTGTGCATGAAATCCATTACCCCCCCCTCTCCTTAAAAAAAAAAAAAAAATCTTTTTTAAATGATAAACACTTTTGCCAATTCTTGAATGTTGGTTTTGTTTGTTGTCCTGAATGTCAAATTTCTTGTGAAGGTAGATGAAGTGTTGAAAGCATTTAGCTTTAAAAATAAATTAGAATTCTCTTCTGAATTGATTTGTAGCAATTTAGAAGCATATTTAGAATTCTTTGCATATTTGATCAAACAATTTCTGTTTTTCTTATATATTAGTTGATTAGTAAGTGGGTGCAGAGAATAGAGAAGAAATCCATTTTGACTGACAAGCTACATGTGTGACCACCAAAATGACAAGGTGTATGCAACCTACTTACTAAATAGTTGTTGATATTTGGTATGGAATTTGTGAGATCTAGGTTATTCAAACCTTTCATCTGATAAATTGTTGAAATAAGATGTATATAAATTGTGTGTATGTATGTGATATATCTATATAAGAGTTTTAGGTAAATTGTATAGGAAAATGTTTTTAGATTAAAAACAATGATTTCTTAATTCTGTTTTTAAGCCCCACCTCCCATCTTGTTCAAAATCTTCATACTTTTTAATAGCAGTTTTTTTGTCTGAGAAAATGGTTGGTTGGTTTGGTTTTATAGCATATCAACCTTTGTAGGTTATTCATATATTTCATATATATGATATATAAACAAAATAGTTTGTCGGCAACATTATTTTTTAATGAGCCAGAATTTGAGATATAAAGCAGCCAGGAACAAGTCAGTATACACTCCAGTAGCCATTTAACTGTGTACAAACGATAGCAATACTTAATTGTGTGGAAACAAATTTGCTCCAACTTTGTTGGTATTAAAAAAAAACAAAAAAAAACTATTCACTTGCAAATCATGTATATCCATTTGACTGTGCAAACAAATGGCTGATGTTAAATTGTTAGTGCTAGATAGGAATACTTGAAACTATTTAACTGTGTGCAAACAAATATGCTTTAGCTTGTTTAAAAATGTTTTCTACAAAATGTGTATGTACAAATCACATTTAATATATATGTATAAACAGGATTTGGCATTGAATAACGTAAAGGGGTTGATACGTCATAAGACCCAACCAACCAGGATACTCTTTTGGGAAGAGGGTTCTTACCCCATTGCAGAGATACAATTAGCATATTTTACAGCCCTAGCTGACTGGGCTGTTGAGAAAATGGCAATAGCTTTAAAGCAAGGCTTCTCAAGTGGTCCATATAGACCCCGGGGAGGGGTGAGTAAAATTTTAGCTGGGTGAATAAAAGTATAGGGGTCCACAGATAGTGCATTAACTAGTTTGCATTTATAAATCCCTTTATAAAAGAGGAAAAATTCCCGTATCATGTTGACAATCTGCTAGATATTGTACACTTTGCAAAATGCCTGATTGGCTGTGATGTTATTCACATACAACCTGTTGAAAACATACAAATCATTTTAATGAATCAATGATTGAAAAGGTTCTGATTGAAAAGGTTCAGATCTTTTTAGCATCTTTAACAACACATGGAATCATAATTTTATGAAAGGTAATTCAAAAACAATTATATTTTAGATTTTTTATTTTATAAAGATACTGAATTCTAGAATATCCTTTTTCATAATAGGATTGAGATGTCGTCTTTATAAAAAGGAGTTAATAAGAATAAAAATATAGATTAAAAAAAAAGCAAAGAAAAATAACTTAAAATGTAAAATTAAAATACAATGCTTGAAATTTTAATTCTTATCCATGCTAACAGATTTTTAATGAACGAAATAAAATTATCAATAAAAAAAAAATCCTGCTTTGACTGAAGAGATCTGGATCTTCACTTGTTAAGTCAGTTTCATTATTGCCTAGTATTTGTAGGTGTTATATTTTTCTTTCTTTCTTTCTTTCTTTTTTTTAAATGTTAATTTTGAAGCCATTACATTTAAAAAGATCAACCTCAGCCTTCCCATTAAAAAATGATTCAAGAATTAAAGGTCTTTACATTTATACTCTATTGATTCTTTTCTCATATATCCCTGTTGGCAGGGCTTTGGATACACTATATCTCCTGCCTAGAGGTAAGCCCCACACTCCACCCGGAAGGTGTGTGTGTGGGTATAACACTAAACTGCATCTAATGTTGAAGTTCCAGTCCTGGAAATTGTGGTGTACCCCTACATTGCAATTGATCAACTTGATATGTTTAAAAAGTATTTGAATTTGATAAGACTGTGTGGAAGAGAGACTTTTAAGAATCTACACAAAAAAAATGTAAATATGAATGTACAATGAATGTGATTCCCTAACCTACAGGCATAAGATAATCCTTGACTGATTGACATACCATTGAAATCAATTAATCAGTCTTTTCTCATGTAAATTGTATTAAACAGTTATATTTTGTAGTTTAATATTCAGTTGATTTATTTGTGGACAAATAGAAATTTAAATTTGGTTATAAGAAAGAAGTCCTGGTTTAAAGTCTCTAATCTCAAATATATTTGTAGTTGATATTTGTATGTTTTTCTATATGGTTATAAACTGGAATAAAACCTGTGTGTTGTTTATAATTTGGAATTAATCACATCAATTTGATGAGTTATTAATTTTTTACATTTTGTGAGCTGTTTTTCTTAATTTAATTCAGAGTAAATTCAACATTAAATTCCCCAAATATGAACAGAATTACAAAACCAGATTTGTTATGGACAGTATGAAACTGGAAAAATAAGTTTAAAATTCTTTTTTAGATGAAGTGCTGTTGATTAATTTTTGCTAGTATTTCTTTCATCTTAATTTTAGTTGCTTTTCCTTGCAATTCTCTGATTTATTCTATAGTCATTTGTAGGCAATACAGATTAGGAATACAAGAAAATCCAGAAGAGTTTGTCTTAATTAGAAGTGTAAAAGTTATTTCTATTCTTTCTGTTTATCAGGATTAATTATGAATTAGTAGAAATTTAATTCAAAAGAAATTAAAATAGTTTTAACTTCCATGACAATTATAAAGCTAGGTGTTTATTGCTATTAGCTACAAAGAGAGACTTCAAAAGAAAACTGTTGGCTTGTTGCAATCATCATTATTGTCATCAAATATACTTTCATGTGGTGAAGTTACTAATTGATAATTACTACAAAGCAGCTGTTTATAGAAATATCTCCATTCCCTTCCTACACTGCATATCTCGTGGTGGTGTTGTTTATAAGCAACTTTTCAGCTTGTTTCTTCTAAGGAACATTTTATAAAAAAATTTTGTGTTCTGTAAAATTCATTAAAAACTTTTTTCCATTTTTTATTTTCAATGTTTTTCTTAGAATATATTGATTTTTGTAATATTTCCTCCTAGTCATTTAAAAAAACAGTTGAAATGAAAATTCTTTTAAAAGGTAAACAGTTATAAATTTACAAAATTTGGAGTATGATTAATGTAGCTTGTTAAATTTTTTTTTTTTTTTTTTACACGTGTGTGTGTGTGTGTGTGTGTGTGTGTGAAATGAACAAATTGTTATAAAAGCAGTTTTCTTAAATTAGAGAAGTGCTCAAATACTGACCAGTAAACCAGGATAAAACCTAAGATTAATATTTTTCTCTTCCACATGTCAATCTCATGACTAAGTTTTATGTGTTAAAAAATACTTGAAACTTATAGTCATGAGATTAATTTAGGTTTACACATACACACAGTGTGTTTGAAAAGTGATGGCTGTGTGAGCTATTGCTTTTGTTTACACCCCTTTTTCTGGTCATTCAGCTATGAACACTGAACAATGAATAAACCTGATGTTTTTTTGTCCAGTCTGAGGAAAAACTTTATTATAAGCACTGGAAATGCTCCAGTAAGTGTATAGAGATAATACCATATTGTGCACATGTTTTTTGGGTGGCACAAGAGATTCAAAGATGACTTCAGGAGCAGAAGGCCTTCAACAAGCAAGAATCAGTTGACTGAATGATCACAAGTTAGCTGTCCATGAAAATGGACAGTGTTTGGAAAACTATCACTGAAGATTTGGGTATGTGGAAAGTCTGCACAAAAATGGTGTCAAGACTGTTGAATGATGATCAGGAGTGCTGCATGCTGGTGTATCAGGATATCATCAAGCATCTTCAAACTGAACCAGATGTGCTTTGTAGAGTCATCACTGGTGATGAAATGTGGATTTTTGGATATGACCCAAAAATCAAGTATCAGCAATTAGAAGTCTCTGACATTGCTGAAGCAGATGAAAGCAAGACCATCAAAAGTCAGTCGTTATGTTTTTTGATGTGAGGAGTATCATTCACAGTGTGTTGTCACAGGGCCAGACAATCAAATCTACAAGGAGATCCTATGGCATCTACATCACCCAGTGTGCAAGAAGTGGTGAGTTGTGGCTGGACAAATTGTGGCTGCTTTGCCACAACAATGTATCCACTCACAACACTTTGAACAGCCAAGAAGAATATTGCTATATTTGAACCACCTTTCTATTCACTTGATTTTGTTTCAAGTGACCTTTTTCTTTTCCCCAAACTCAAAGTGACCTATTTTGAAGGCATGGAGGTCATAAGGTGAGCCATAATGATGGGGCTGAGTGCCATTCCAGAAGAATCCTTCCAGCAGTGCATAGAAGCATGGCAGAGAAAGATGGGGAAAGTGCATTTGATTTTAAGGGGATAACTTTGAAGGAAATTGAAATAAATTGTTTGTTAGAAAGACATAATAAATCTGCCTATCCCCAACAATTGACCTTTTGGTGTAACATAGCTCTATATAGGTTGATATGCTGTTAACTTAATCAATTAAATTGCTTGCAATAACAGTCTCATTACTTTTCAAATAGTGTGTGTGTGTGTGTGTGTGTGTGTATATATATATATATATATATATATATATATATATATATATATATATATATATATATATATAGTGTGGAATGATAAAATTGTCGTCCTAAAGAAAACAACACTACAGCTTTATTTTAAAACTTTTATTGAAAAAAATCAATTCAGTTAACTTGATTATGTAGTAGAGCTGACATCTATTCAATGTAGCCACCTTCAGCCTCAATCACTGCCTTGATACAGATCCAGAACTGGGAGCATGCCTTTTCCACAAGCGCTGGCGGGAGCTCGGCGAATACTCAGTGGATGGTGGTGATCAGGCTGCCTTTGGTGTTGTGGGAGGTCATGTTGGTGATGTTCTCAATGTATGACCAAACAAAGTAGTCCAGCTGGTTCAGGTCGGGGGAGGAGAGGGGGCCAGTGAGAGAAGGATACAAAGTCGTAGCACTCCTTCTGAAGCCAAGCCTGGGTCTCTTTGGACTTGTGGGCCGGTGCCGAGTCCTGCTGTCACACCCAGGGTCTGCTACCGGCCACCTGATTGCCCCAGGGGATCACCACACTGCTGGGGAGTTTCATCAATGATTGCCTGGACCTTTTCGATGAACTTCTTGGTCCGGGTCTTCCTGGCGGTGCCTCAGCCTTGGGCTTCCGCTCCACCACCTCCAAAGGGTTGTTCGATGCATTGAGCTGTGCCCTCAAGCGTTGAACCATCCGGATTTGCATTTTGAGAGTGCTGGCAATGGTCCTGTTGTCATAACTTGGATTGGTAGAGAGCTTGAGTTGTACAGCGGTGCATCTCTGATCTCGCTCATAGAACATTGTGTCACTTTTAGACATGATAGAAGGCTCCTATCGCTCTTGGGATTTTTACACACCTGGCCAACTAGTAGATGGTCTGCAACAAAAAAAAGAAAACCGGTTTTCATAAAACGGAAATGAAATCATGTCGGCTTTTCTAGGGCGACAATTTTATCGTTCCACCCTGTATGTGTGTGTTTATATATATATATATATATATATATATATATATATATATATATGTGTGTGTGTGTAAAAAATCTCTAGGGTGTAAGTCATTACTTGAATTTTTTCTACCTAGGCTTGGTCCTTGACTTTTCTATTATATTTGAATTTCAACCTTACAAAATTATTATTCATAGGTTCATACCAATCTTTTGCCTAAAAATTAGGTTTTCTAAATTCAACCTCTACATAAGTATATATAGTATGTTCTTCATTCCTTTTTTTTTGTTTGTTTACTTCAGTATATTCTTGAATTTACTGCTGAGTGTTTTGTTAGTTTTTTTTTTTTATATTCCTGTATTTCTATCCATGTTAATATTTTTTTAGTCTTTAAAAAAAAAAAATGGTGAGGAAATAGAAAATGTTAAGTTTTAAAACAAAATTGTAAAAAACATCTTTGAGATAATTCAAGTCTTATTCAATTAGTTTTACTAGAAATCATTTTTTTCTTGTTTTATATTGTTCATAATGTCACCTAGAGGTGCCATACTGTACCAGAGATATTTTGATACTTAGCAATTCTCTACTGTGAGAGTAAGCAGAATAGTAAACCTCTTGCAATAAGCACAGGTGCAGTGTGCCAAGTTTTTTTCCCCCTTCACTAAGATTAACTTGCTACATCTTAAGCAAGCTTAATACAAGTGCACATTGTAGGATCATTAGAAAATATGGAATTTATTTTGTTATTTTAAACATTTTTAACTGAAATGAATATTGCTGAAATATTATGCAATCGACAAAAATCATATTGCTCATTCTCTAATGTACATAATTGAGACAAAATTATGAATGCTATACTACAAAAATAGGTCAGCTTGATTGTTCAGTTTTTATTCTTCAATTCTATTGAGAAATTCATTATTCAAGTTTGATTAAACTGCTACTAGATTGAAATGTAGAAATGACTTTCTCTGTATTGCACCAAACTTACCTCCCTTACTATTTTCAATTATCTGTGTCTTAGTCATTGTTACATTTGCATATACATTTCATACACTAAACATAACTAATTGGTACAGGGATAGCAGTCCAGCTGGTTGGTTTGCCTAACTTTTCTCCTTCCCCAATGATACCTACATCATAAAAATAAGGTCTAAAAAAGTTTGGCTTCAGGTTACCTTTACTGCACTTTTAACCTGGGCTATAAGTACAATGCTCTTCAGTTTCTGAAGTTATGCTTGCCTATTTTTAAGACTAAAAATACTTTGTATACGTTTATTATTTTACTATACAATTGGTTTCTGAGTACAATATAGTTTAGAAAACTCAACAACTAAATTCACATCCTGCATAATATTTCCTTATCGTTTGTAATCACAGTGGATCATACTTGAACATCAAAAATCAAAACCAATATTGAGTATGATTACGTAACTCTAATTCAAAGCCTTCATAATCTATTCTTTTGAAATGGGCTTTTACTATAAAGAAATAAGAATTTTTGAAAGAAACGAAAATTGTTTATTTGAGGAGGTAGGCTGCTATGTTATGTAAGATGGTATCGACTTTGTGTCCTACAAAGAAATGGTGATAGTGTCAGTAAAATAAATGAATGATAGAAAGTGACATTGAAATGTTTTTGTATGATGGAATGCAAAGCACTCCTTGTCGCTCCTGAATAAGTATCAGCTGGTGTGTGTTTTCTGGTTTGTCATGCCTTAGTAGATAACCAGTGCATATAATTTCAGACTGTTTTGACTGTGCCAATGCAGACACTTCAGAATCCTGTTTGGCTTCTTAATTACCCCCACCCTTACCTACACAAAAGAGGTTATTGTATTTCATTAAAACTTTTGTCTTAAGTATTTTGCAAAGGATTGTGTGCTGGATTTTTGTTTTTAAGAATGTGTCTATAATAAATATAAACACAAAGTGAAATAGATATTAGTGTTTGTGGTTGTGTTTCTTGAGTTTGTATCATTAATAATGTCTGACATATTGGTGTTCTAATGTAAATAATTTGAAAGATATAGCACATTTAGACAAAGAGATTTATATAATAGTTGATATATGATATATAACTGAAGGTTCAGTATAAGTTATATAAAGTCGATTCAATTGCTGCAGTTTAAGTGCTCTTTGGCTTATCAAGTCATATTTGTTTTGTCTCCTCAACCATATACAGCACACTGGCCTATCATGCGTGTCTCTCTCTCTCGTACACACACTTCCTTGTCCAACCATTTAGGGAATGACTTGGTATGTATATATGTTTGTGTGTATATATAATATATACGCACGATTTTTTAAGAGTTAATGAAACTTGGCAAACAATGTGCTATGTAAGTTAAACTCTGGAATGAATTTGTGGAACAGCAGTCCCCTCACCCAACCCAGTGGTGGGATGTTGCACAAGGTCAATTTAATGCAGGGACTTCACAGGAAGAAAGCCCAGTAATGTGGGGTGGGGTAACAAAAATTGTTTATTCTCCCTGGTGCTACCCCTTACGGGGCTGTGTTGGGCAATAAACCGAAACCCTTATCCTTTTTAGATGATGGAGACAGGTGCTACCCTCTGAGACTAGACATTGATGTCTCTGAATATGTGGAATAACATGTATGGTTCCTGACTCTAGATCAGAGGCAGGGAAACGTGACTTTCCAAACCATAAATAAAGGCCTTGTCAAAAAGCCAATTGAAATTGCACACTTTCACTTTAAAACTTGGCCTCCCAATATATTCTTGAAAAAAAAAAAAAAAAAAAAAAAAAAAAACCTCAACTATTTCATAAAGTTAGTTTTTCATTTCTTTTAAATAGTATATATCAATTAAATTTGAACAGTTTAAATAGTATATATTAATTAAATTTAACGGTTTAAACTTTGTGATTTTGTGGTTGTAATCAGACTAAAATATCTACTAAGTGGGACTTTATTAGGAGACAATAAATTTCAATATGACTTTTAAACCTGAAAAGGTTCCCTATCCCTGCTCTAGGTTATTCCCTTCCTGATTAGGTGGATAACTTTCAATATCCCCTCACATATAATGGAAATTCATCTATATTCATGGTTGGTTTATAGGAATCTATGGAATTTCTGTATATATCTTTAAGATAGAAGTGTGTGTGTATATATATATATATATATATATATATATATATATATATATATATATATACACACACACACACACACACACACCAACAATTTCTGGGGCTGTAGAATACGCTGACTGCACCTCTGCAGAGGGGTAAAAACCCCCCAACGAGGCTACCTGTTGGCCGTGGGTGGCGACCCGTGATGCTTAAGGACGGGATCCTGGTGGTTGAGCAGTACTTGGCCTGAAAATCGAGTGGTCAAGTCTCTTGCAACACACCACTTTGGCCCTTACTGGGCTAGACGGGCGGTCGGAGAGGCCCGATCCGATCAATCGGCTGGTCATGACAGTACTCTCTTAGATTTTTTTTTTTTTTTTTTTTTTTTTTTTTTTTAAAATCTAAATGAGGACGATGGCTGTAGGGTCAATCATGCTGTGGAAAGACTCGTAGTCCTTTCTGTCCCTGGGGAAGTAGTTATCTTGGGAACGAAAACCCAGGGACAAAAAATTAATTCGTCTATCACCAGCATGAGTATACTGAACATGTAGCCCTGATGTTGCTAGGCGAATGGGTTTCCCCCTAGGCACATCCCCATATGGGGCTCTGAGGTGGGTGGGGAGCATGTTCAGTGAAACTCATCCAACACTTTTATGGCTTCTGTTAAAACAAAAACCCAAGCAAAAAGACCCCATATTGAATGTGATTCAGACAATGATGAGCCATATCCAAAGTTCATCATTCTAGAATCAAAAGAAAAACTACCGCTAACAAAAATATCCCCCTTCATCATAGAAAAATGTATTTCAGCTCTAATAACACCCAAAACCGTAAAAAACTTGAAAAATGGAACCATCCTTATAGAGGTGACTGGAAAAAAACAAGCTGAAATAATATTAAAGCAAAAAAAAATCCACAACATAGATATAAAAGCTTACCCCCATGAGAGATTAAACACCTCTAAAGGGGTGATAAGAAATGGAGAGCTATCATTATGCTCAATAATGGAAATTAAAAATGAACTAAAAAAAAACAAAATGTAATAGACGTCAAAAGGATAACGATCAAAAAACAAAATGAAATAATTGAAACCAATACCTACATTCTAACCTTTAATAACCCAAAACCCCCTTTAGAAATAAAAATAGGCTATACAGTGGTTAAAGTTGAGACATATATCCCAAATCCCAGATGTCATAACTGCCAGAAATATGAACACTTGAAGCAGCACTGCACAAGAAAACAAGTGTGTGTCAAATGTGGAGAGCAGGAACCAAACCACATAGAGGAATCCTGCAAAAATAGCCTAAACTGTAACAATTGCAAAGGGAATCATAGAGCAGACTCAAAGTACTGCAAAATCTGGGAAAGGGAAAAGGAAATTATCAAAATGAAAATCACCAAAAACATTACCTTCCCTGAAGCAAGAAGACTCATAGAAAATCCCTTTAACAAATTAACTTTCTCTCAGGTAACCAGGACTCCCTCAAACCAAGTAGAAAACGAAGCAAAAACACAAATAAAAACAACAAAAATAGAAGAATTAACAAATTTAATAAACAACCTACATGAACTAATCAAAACCCTTAAAACTATTATACCCAATGTACAACTAACTCCAACTGACAAATCAAAAAACATCCCTTCAACCTCTAGCCAAAAAAATGAAACGCTAACGATCAAAAACAGAAACCAATCAACCTCAAGAACCAGAGAAAAAGAAGAAAAACAAAAACCTACTCAACACACCCCTTCAAAAACCAAAAATAAATCCAGAAACATAGAAAGTATGGAAACCAAAATGGACTCGACACCTAAAATCGAAAATACAAAAATTAAATAGTACACCCTAAACCCAAGACACACACTGCATAAATAGTTATGGCCAAATACCAAAAATACCCACAAGATAATCCAATGGAACTGTCGTGGCTACAAGGCAAATTACAACGAACTCCAGCTGTTAATAACCGAACAAAATCCTACCATTATGTCTCCAAGAAACATTCAAAAAAAGCAATGATAAAACAAACATGAAAAATTATGAGCAATATGACTATATACATGACACGGGACTAAGAGCTTCGGGTGGTGTATCAATCCTAATAAGGAAAAACATCCCCCAAAGCAAAATCAACATCAGCACCCCCCTACAAGCAGTAGCAATTTCAGCAACTTTACACAAAACCACCGCCATCTGCTCTATATACATTCCACCTCAAGACCCTATAAACGAAGAACAGCTAAATAACTTAATAAATCAACTCCCTAAGCCATATATATTGATGGGAGATTTCAATAGCCACAACATTTTGTGGGGAAGCAGGACAATGAAAAAAAGAGGTCAGACCCTTGAAAAAATCATTAATAACAACCTATGTCTCCACAATCGGAAAGCTCAAACCCACCTAAGCTCATCCTCAGGTACATTCTCTGCTATAGATCTAACACTCAGCGATCCAGCCACCTTTATAGAATATAACTGGAGGGTACATGAAGATTCCTGCGGCAGTGACCACTTTCCAATCATAATAGAAAATACTAAACCAGGAAAATCAGACCCACACACAGTCTCAAAAACCCCACGATGGAACTTCAAAAAAGCAAACTGGCAAGCCTACAAAAAACTATGCCTTGACACCCTAATCCCAGAAACAAATACAAACCAAGAAGAACCTATAATACATTTCACAAACACCCTAATTAATATAGCAAACAAAACCATACCTAAAACTACAACATCCCCAAAACATAACAATCCCTGGTTTACGGAGGAGTGCAAAACTATGATCAGAGAACGCCAAAGAATCCTCAGGAAATTTAAAACCAACCCTTCATCAGAAAATCTAGACAAATATAGACAACAAAGAGCTAAAACTAGACGCACAATTAAAGAAGCTAAAAGGTCCTCCTGGAGAAACTTCACTGCAAAAATAAACTCAAATACTAATCCCAAAACAATTTGGAACTTTGTAAAGAAAATATCAAATAAAACTGTCCACACTCCTATAAATCATCTCTCCCAAGGAAGCACAAAAGCTTTCAATGAAAAACAAATAGCTAATCTGATGGCAGAAAACTTTGCCCAAGCATCATCTACCAAAAAATATTCCAACAAATTTAACTCCATCAGAATCAAAGAAGAAAAGAACAAAATAAAGTTCACCTCTGACGATACTAAATGCTACAACCAACCTTTCACCCTAGATGAACTCCAAAATTCATTATCCAAATCCAATAACTCAGCTGCTGGTCCAGATGAAATCCACTACACATTTCTTAAAGAATTACCTTCAATTTCCCAGAAATATCTCCTAAACATATATAACAATATCTGGATCTCAGGCAATATCCCTACTTTATGGAAGCAAGCTACAATCATCCCCATCCTCAAAAAACAAAAAGACCCAACAAATCCCACCAGCTATAGGCCCATAGCCCTAACTAGTTGTGCATGCAAAACTTTAGAAAGGATGATAAACCAAAGACTAATATGGTTTCTCGAATCAAATAAACTGCTCTCAAACCTACAAGCAGGCTTCAGAACAAAAAGAAGCACAATGGACCAGGTGGTTCATATAGAAACTCTAATCAGAGAAACATGCATAAAAAAGGAACACCTGATGGCAGTCTTTTTTGATCTTGAAAAGGCCTATGACACAACGTGGCCATACGAAATTCTCAAAGACCTTAAAAACTTTGGGTTACAAGGTAGACTTCCCATCTTCATCCAAAACTTTCTTGAAGACCGATCTTTCAGGACACTGATTGGCAGCACATACTCTGATTCGAAGCCACAAGAGGTGGGAGTTCCTCAGGGCAGTATTTTATCAGTATCCCTATTTATAATAAAAATAAACAGCATAACATCCTGCCTCCCTCCAGAAATCAAAGGGTCATTATATGTAGATGACTTCCTCATCTGCTATAATTCAAAAAACATGACAACCATAGAAAGGAAAGTACAACAATGCATAAATAAAATCGAAAAATGGACCACAGAAAATGGATTTACAATTTCAAATAGTAAAACAAAATGTGTACACTTCTGTCAAATCCACAAGATGCACAACCACCCTAAACTTACATTAAATAACACTGAAATACCCATAACAGATGAACATAAATTCCTTGGCATTATCTTTGACTCTAAATTATCCTTTATCCCACATATAAAAAGCTAAGAATAAAATGCAATCAAGCCATGCAACTATTGAGAGCCATAGCCCACACAGACTGGGGTGCTGATAGAAAGACACTTATCAAGCTATATAGATCTCTAATAAGATCAAAACTTGACTATGGCTGCTTCATATACGAAGCAGCCAGAAAATCCTACTTACAACGACTGGAAACAATACACCACCAAGGACTTCGCCTTACTTTAGGAGCCTTTAATACTTCCCCAAAGGAAAGTCTATACATAGAAGCAAACGAACCCCCTCTCTATTTAAGAAGACAAAAATTAGCACTACAGTACTACATCAAACTCATCTCCTGTCCACAAAATCCTGCTTATGACTACACCGGCAAAACAAAATATGAAAACCTGTATCAAAATAACCCCCAAAAAATCAGACCTTTTAGCTTAAGAATAAGTGACCTCCTCAACGAAATCAAAATCAACACTAAAATAGTACACCATACCATACTCTCCAAAACGGCACCATGGACCATAAGGCAACCAACTATAAACTTAGAACTGGCTAAGTTACCCAAAATAAAAACACACCCCATCACTTATCAAGAGAAACTCATAAAAATACAAAATAAGTTCCCAGATCACTATCACATCTATACAGACGGATCCAAACAAGGAAAAAAAGTAGGCTGTGCTGCTATTTCTCAAAAAAAAGAAACCCTAAAACGCCTACCTCATGAAGCTTCAATTTACAGTGCAGAAACCACAGCCATTGATCTAGCTATGAATATCATAGCAAATCATAAAGCTTCCAAATTTATCATATACACAGACTCCAAATCAGTCCTACTAGCACTACAGAACAGAGATACATCATCCCCCTTGATCACAAAGCTCCTAAACAAACTAAACACCCTCTCTAAAAATAATAACATCATATTCACCTGGATACCAAGTCACATTGGCATCCAAGGAAAAAAAGCTCTTCAAATTGATATGTGCAAATCAAAAATCCCATATACAGATCTAAAACCAACCTTAAAGAAATTCATATCAGACAAATGGCAGAAATCATGGGACAATCAAACCCAAAACAAACTCCATGAAATACAAGAAGCTATCGGAGAGTGGCCAACAGGCTACAGAAGCATCAGAAGAGAAGAAGTAATACTTGCCAGATTGCGTATTGGGCACACCCACATTACTCATTCACACCTGTTAAAAGGGGAGGATGCCCCAGTGTGCCCATCATGCAAAGTACAACTCACAACCAAACATATCCTTCTAAATTGTAACAACCTTAAACATATCCGTACCAAGTACTATCAAGCAAGAAACCTGAGGGACATCTTTAAGAATACAAACCCTGAAAATCGCCCTGTCAGCTGGGGCTGTAGAATACGCTGACTGCACCTCTGCAGAGGGGTAAAACCCCCCCAACGAGGCTACCTGTTGGCCGTGGGTGGCGACCCGTGATGCTTAAGGACGGGATCCTGGTGGTTGAGCAGTACTTGGCCTGAGAATCGAGTGGTCGAGTCTCTTGCAACACACCACTTTGGCCCTTACTGGGCTAGACGGGCGGTCGGAGAGGCCCGATCCGATCAATCGGCTGGTCATGACAGTACTCTCTTAGATTTTTAGGTTTTTTTTTTTTTTTTTTTTTTTTTTTTTTTTTTTTTTTAAATCTAAATGAGGACGATGGCTGTAGGGTCAATCATGCTGTGGAAAGACTCGTAGTCCTTTCTGTCCCTGGGGAAGTAGTTATCTTGGGAACAAAAACCCAGGGACAAAAAATTAATTCGTCTATCACCAGCATGAGTATACTGAACATGTAGCCCTGGTGTTGCTAGGCGAATGGGTTTCCCCCTAGGCACATCCCCATATGGGGCTCCGAGGTGGGTGGGGAGCATGTTCAGTGAAACTCATCCAACACTTTTATGGCTTCTGTTAAAACAAAAACCCAAGCAAAAAGACCCCATATTGAATGTGATTCAGACAATGATGAGCCATATCCAAGGTTCATCATTCTAGAATCAAAAGAAAAACTACCGCTAACAAAAATATCCCCCTTCATCATAGAAAAATGTATTTCAGCTCTAATATCACCCAAAACCGTAAAAAACTTGAAGAATGGAACCATCCTTATAGAGGTGACAGGAAAAAAACAAGCCGAAATAATATTAAAGCAAAAAAAAATCCACAACATCGATATAAAAGCTTACCCCCATGAGAGATTAAACACCTCTAAAGGGGTGATAAGAAATGGAGAGCTATCATTATGCTCAATAATGGAAATTAAAAATGAACTAAAAAAACAAAATGTAATAGACATCAAAAGAATAACAATCAAAAAACAAAACGAAATAATTGAAACCAATACCTACATTCTAACCTTTAATAACCCAAAACCCCCTTTAGAAATAAAAATAGGCTATACAGTGGTTAAAGTTGAGACATACATCCCAAATCCCAGAAGATGTCATAACTGCCAGAAATATGGACACTTGAAGCAGCACTGCACAAGAAAACAAGTGTGTGTCAAATGTGGAGAGCAGGAACCAAATCACATAGAGGAATCCTGCAAAAACAGTCTAAACTGCAACAACTGCAAAGGGAATCATAGAGCAGACTCAAAGTACTGCAAAATCTGGGAAAGGGAAAAGGAAATTATCAAAATGAAAATCACCAAAAACATTACCTTCCCTGAAGCAAGAAGACTCGTAGAAAATCCCTTTAACAAATGAACTTTCTCTCAGGTAACCAGGACTCCCTCAAACCAAGTAGAAAACGAAGCAAAAACACAAATAAAAACAACAAAAATAGAAGAAGAATTAACAAATTTAATAAACGACCTACATGAACTAATCAAAACCCTTAAAACCATTATACCCAATGTACAACTAACTCCAACTGACAAATCAAAAAACATCCCTTCAACCTCTAGCCAAAAAAATGAAACGCTAACTATCAAAAACAGAAACCGATCAACCTCAAGAACCAGAGAAAAAGAAGAAAAACAAAAACCTACTCAACACACCCCTTCAAAAACCAAAAATAAATCCAGAAACATAGAAAGTATGGAAACCGAAATGGACTCGACACCTAAAATCGAAAATACAAAAATTAAATAGTACACCCTAAACCCAAGACACACACTGCATAAATAGTTATGGCCAAATACCAAAATACCCACAAGATAATCCAATGGAACTGTCGTGGCTACAAGGCAAATTACAACGAACTCCAGCTGTTAATAACTGAACAAAATCCTACCATTATATGTCTCCAAGAAACATTCAAAAAAAGCAATGATAAAACAAACATGAAAAATTATGAGCAATATGACTATATACATGACACGGGACTAAGAGCTTCGGGTGGTGTATCAATCCTAATAAGGAAAAACATTCCCCAAAGCAAAATCAACATCAGCACCCCCCTACAAGCAGTAGCAATTTCAGCAACTTTACACAAAACCACCACTATCTGCTCTATATACATTCCACCTCAAGATCCTATAAACGAAGAACAGCTAAATAACTTAATAAATCAACTCCCTAAGCCATATATATTGATGGGAGATTTCAATAGCCACAACATTTTGTGGGGAAGCAGGACAACGAGCAAAAGAGGTCAGACCCTTGAAAAAATCATTAATAACAACAACCTATGTCTCCACAATCGGAAAGCTCAAACCCACCTAAGCTCATCCTCAGGTACATTCTCTGCTATAGATCTAACACTCAGCGATCCAGCCACCTTTATAGAATATAACTGGAGGGTATATGAAGATTCCTGCGGCAGTGACCACTTTCCAATCATAATAGAAAATACTAAACCAGGAAAATCAGACCCACAAACAGTCTCAAAAACCCCACGATGGAATTTCAAAAAAGCAAACTGGCAAGCCTACAAAAAACTATGCCTTGACACCCTAATCCCAGAAACAAATATAAACCAAGAAGAACCTATAATACATTTCACAAACACCCTAATTAATATAGCAAACAAAACCATACCTAAAACTACAACATCCCCAAAACATAACAATCCCTGGTTTACGGAGGAGTGCAAAACTATGATCAGAGAACGCCAAAGAATCCTCAGGAAATTTAAAACCAACCCTTCATCAGAAAATCTAGACAAATATAGACAACAAAGAGCTAAAACTAGACGCACAATTAAAGAAGCTAAAAGGTCCTCCTGGAGAAACTTCACTGCAAAAATAAACTCAAATACTAATCCCAAAACAATTTGGAACTTTGTAAAGAAAATATCAAATAAAACTGTCCACACTCCTATAAATCATCTCTCCCAAGGAAGCACAAAAGCTTTGAATGAAAAACAAATAGCTAATCTGATGGCAGAAAACTTTGCCCAAGCATCATCTACCAAAAAATATTCAAACAAATTTAACTCCATCAGAATCAAAGAAGAAAAGAACAAAATAAAGTTCACCTCTGACAATACTAAATGCTACAACCAACTTTTCACCCTAGATGAACTCCAAAATTCATTATCCAAATCCAATAACTCAGCTGCTGGTCCAGATGAAATCCACTACACATTTCTTAAAGAATTACCTTCAATTTCCCAGAAATATCTCCTAAACATATATAACAATATCTGGATCTCAGGCAATATCCCTACTTTATGGAAGCAAGCTACAATCATCCCCATCCTCAAAAAACAAAAAGACCCAACAAATCCCACCAGCTATAGGCCCATAGCCCTAACTAGTTGTGCATGCAAAACTTTAGAAAGGATGATAAACCAAAGACTAATATGGTTTCTCGAATCAAATAAACTGCTCTCAAACCTACAAGCAGGCTTCAGAACAAAAAGAAGCACAATGGACCAGGTGGTTCATATAGAAACTCTAATCAGAGAAACATGCATAAAAAAGGAACACCTAGTGGCAGTCTTTTTTGATCTTGAAAAGGCCTATGACACAACGTGGCCATACGGAATTCTCAAAGACCTTAAAAACTTTGGGTTACAAGGTAGACTTCCCATCTTCATCCAAAACTTTCTTGAAGACCGATCTTTCAGGACACTGATTGGCAGCACATACTCTGATTCGAAGCCACAAGAGGTGGGAGTTCCTCAGGGCAGTATTTTATCAGTATCCCTATTTATAATAAAAATAAACAGCATAACATCCTGCCTCCCTCCAGAAATCAAAGGGTCATTATATGTAGATGACTTCCTCATCTGCTATAATTCAAAAAACATGACAACCATAGAAAGGAAAGTACAACAATGCATAAATAAAATCGAAAAATGGACCACAGAAAATGGATTTACAATTTCAAATAGTAAAACAAAATGTGTACACTTCTGTCAAATCCACAAGATGCACAACCACCCTAAACTTACATTAAATAACACTGAAATACCCATAACAGATGAACATAAATTCCTTGGCATTATCTTTGACTCTAAACTATCCTTTATCCCACATATAAAAAAGCTAAGAATAAAATGCAATCAAGCCATGCAACTATTAAGAGCCATAGCCCACACAGACTGGGGTGCTGATAGAAAGACACTTATCAAGCTATATAGATCTCTAATAAGATCAAAACTTGACTATGGCTGCTTCATATACGGAGCAGCCAGAAAATCCTACTTACAACGACTGGAAACAATACACCACCAAGGACTTCGCCTTACTTTAGGAGCCTTTAATACTTCCCCAAAGGAAAGTCTATACATAGAAGCAAACGAACCCCCTCTCTATTTAAGAAGACAAAAATTAGCACTACAGTACTACATCAAACTCATCTCCTGTCCACAAAATCCTGCTTATGACTATACCGGCAAAACAAAATATGAAAACCTGTATCAAAATAACCCAAAAAAAATCAGACCTTTTAGCTTAAGAATAAGTGACCTCCTCAACGAAATCAAAATCAACACTAAAATAGTACACCATACCATACTCTCCAAAACGGCACCATGGACCATAAGGCAACCAACTATAAACTTAGAACTGGCTAAGTTACCCAAAATAAAAACACACCCCATCACTTATCAAGAGAAACTCATAAAAATACAAAATAAGTTCCCAGATCACTATCACATCTATACAGACGGATCCAAACAAGGAAAAAAAGTAGGCTGTGCTGCTATTTCTCAAAAAAAAGAAACCCTAAAACGCCTACCTAATGAAGCTTCAATTTACAGTGCAGAAACCACAGCCATTGATCTAGCTATGAATATCATAGCAGATCATAAAGCTTCCAAATTTATCATATACACAGACTCCAAATCAGTCCTGCTAGCACTACAGAACAGAGATACATCATCCCCCTTGATTACAAAGCTCTTAAACAAACTAAACTCCCTCTCTAAAAATAATAGCATCATATTCACCTGGATACCAAGTCACATTGGCATCCAAGGAAATGAAAAAGCAGACAAAGCTGCAAAAAAAGCTCTTCAAATTGATATGTGCAAATCAAAAATCCCATATACAGATCTAAAACCAACCATAAAGAAATTTATATCAGACAAATGGCAGAAATCATGGGACAATCAGACCCAAAACAAACTCCATGAAATACAAGAAGCTATCGGAGAGTGGCCAACAGGCTACAGAAGTAACAGAAGAGAAGAAGTAATACTTGCCAGATTGTGTATTGGGCACACCCACATTACTCATTCACACCTGTTAAAAGGGGAGGATGCCCCAGTGTGCCCATCATGCAAAGTACAACTCACAACCAAACATATCCTTCTAAATTGTAACAACCTTAAACATATCCGCACTAAATACTATCAAGCAAGAAACCTGAGGGACATCTTTAAGAATACAAACCCTGAAAACATTTTTAATTTTCTAAAAAAAAGCAACTTTTTCAGTAAGATATAACCAAACATCTCTATAGAACTGCTATTTTAATGACTGAAATTAAAAATAACCTTTTTGGCATTAAATGACCCACAGGGGTTGATATGCCGTTAAACAAAACTCAAACTCAAACCCAACAATTTCACTCAAGCAGGATGTGACATAAGGTCAATTTTTATGTTTGAATTCAGTTTCACATCTATAGGTTGCCATTAAAAAGCCCAGTTTACCTTACTCTTTACACCTAGGTGGAGGGAGAATAGATGAATGCATATATTTCCCAAGGGTATTACTGTTAATTGAAATGCAAACAGTTTCATTTAGAATTTGAACTCATCACACCATGTCCATTTCTGATGATGATAACCATTACAGCATGAACACCTTTGTGTATAAATATTGAAAGTGCTTGGTTACATATGTGCTTTTGATTTAATCAAACTATTTGTATTACTTTTGTATTGTGACTTTTTAAAAGTACAAGACATTGATAATGAGAGAGGCTTTTGCACTCTCTCTCTTGACACATAAAAGATTGAATTTCTGACCTCTCTTTTCTTTCCTCTGTAAATGTGCGATAGTAAACGTATTCATCTTGGGTTACATTAGTGAAATTATGATATTCTCTGCCAAGTTTTTTTCCCCCTAAATGTGTTAATACATGGAGAGCTTACAGGAAAGTTGATCATGTCCTGCTGGGTTGTATGGGAATATGTTTTCATATATCAATAAATTATATATATATATATATATATATATATATATATATATATATATATATATATATATATAGGTTTTTGTATATCAAGCTGTGTATCTAGGATTGTGTGTGCATTATGCATTTGCATGTTTGGAGCAGATGTAATAAGGCAGTCACTAATGTTACACACTTATTAACTGTTCTGTTACTTCTGCTTCCCCCCGTACTTACTCTCCACTAGTTCTCATGCAGAGAAGAAAATTCCTGCTAATTACAAGAGAACAAATGTCAATTTTGGTACTACCAGTGTGAACAAATTCAGTCTGCAGTGTAACGTGATGTTAGCCATCTGTCACAGTGCAACCTGCCTATTGTGTGACTCTTCTATTTAAAGGTAGAAATCTGTTGGAATTCCTATTGAACTTTTCTGGTCTTCAGGTTATAAATACAAATAATCTTTTTTCCTATTAGAACGATTTTTTTCCTTCAATTAATTTGGAACTCAAATTTATCTTGAATAATGTTTGTTCTGCAATCTTGATTTATTTATTTTCTTTTTTTTTCTTTTTCTTTTTCTTGCGTATTGTTATTTTTACTTCTGAAAACAAAGCCATTTAGAATAACTGAGTAGGAAGCTTAGATCTACACTTCAAATGTTGATATGAGAAGAATGTTACTTGTGACTATTTTTAAGTAATTTTACCTTTTGTGTGTGTGTACACACACATACTCTTTTAGTCTTGTTTGAAATTGTTGCTCACTATGATAATCATCTTTTTCCTAGCGTAAGAGCACACATATGTATGTATCGAAATGAAATATTGTCTTCTGTATTTATAAATAAAGAGTGCTCAATATTGGTGATAGAGCATTTATATCTAAGTATAGCATAGACACAGTCAAAGGTGCTTGGTGATTGTCAATCTCTCGCTTATCCGGTCATCTAACTGAGAGCTTTTGGTCCTAACTTTAATGTATATGGGTTCTGTCACCAATAATGAGCACTTTTATTTATAGATATAGCAAATTACATAATTGTGTGTCTGTATATCTAGGTAGCATTTTCTTTTTTAAAGGCTTCATTATATTATATCACTGTAGATATCTTTCTAAATCATGATACAACTTTTGAATAAATATTATTAGGTCATTAAAGTGCGTTGAGAGAATGAAATAATTTCTAGTCCAATTTCCATCTTAGTAATCATAATGTAGGGTTAGCATTTACATTCACCATGATCAGTATAATTTCTTGACTATTAAATGCTACTTATAGAGAACCATCTCTTACATATTTGCCACTTATTTAAAGCAATATTAAGTCACATCCCGTTATAATTTCAAATACAAACAAAATACAAAAATTGGATCATTGTAATATAGGTTATTTATTAGGGTTAACTTACATTTAGTATCATCATCATCATCATCATCATGTCGCGCCGCCTGCGCGGATATCCCTGACCGTCTCTCGCCATTTCTCCCTATCATTCATCGCCTCCGGCAGGTCTTCAGGATTACAACCCGTGTCCTCACATAGCTGCTGTATGTAAGTTCGTGCTGGTCGTCCCACTCTTGCACAACCATGAGCGGGGGTCCACAGGAGTACATCGCTTATGAGCTCGTCCTTGCTTCTCCAGCAGTGTCCTGCGTGTCTGGTTCGTCGAACTTTTATAGTTTTTGTGATGGGGGGCAAGTGTCCGTATAGTTGGAGTCTTGTGGGGTGTTGTCGCCAGGACTTGTTTAATACTGCTCTCAGCATTCTTGTGTAATTTCCGTCCAGCCTCCTCTCCAGCCGCTTCGTAAGCGTCCATGTGGTGCATCCATATAGCAGTATCGACACAACCGCTGCCTGGAAGAAACTGCGTTTCATTTTATCTGTTAGGTCCGACTTCCATATGATCGAGAGCCTATTGATAGCTGTCCATGCCTTTGTCAGTCGTGTGTCGATGTCCTTCTCGGTTGATGAGACGCTACTTCCTAGGTAGGTGAATTTGTCGACTAGTTTCAGAGAGGCTCCGTCTAGTGTGGCAATGTTGCCTGTTTGGTTGTAACACATATATTCGGTTTTGTTTGCATTGACATGTAGGCCAATGCCAGCTGCAGCTCGTTCCAGACTATGTAGTAGTGTCTCTGCTTGATTAGGCGTATTCGCTAGTAACGCCAAGTCATCAGCGTAGTCGGCGTCCGTGATTGTTTTTGCGGGGTACCTTTTGCTTCTTCTCTTAGTCAGCTCAAAGCCATTTTCTCTGATTTTGTCGATCGAAGTCCTAAGCACATAGTCTAGACAGATGATAAAGAGGTACGGGGCTAGTGTGTCTCCTTGTAGTACTCCTGCAACAATGTCGAAGTATTCCGTGTCTCCATCTGGTGAACGTACTTTTACTTTGGTGTTAAAAAAAAAAAAAAAAAAAAAGAGATTTTTTTTTTTTTTTTTTTTTTTTGTTATTACTACCTTATCTCCTGCTACAGCCCTACCAATGTTAGCGAAGAAAACGAAATAGCCACCTTCTACGAAGATCTATCCTCCCTAGTACGTAGCATTCCGAAACACAACCTGCTAGTCATTGGCGGAGATATGAATGCACAAATCGGGAAAAACAGACACAACAAATACAGCCTACACTACGCGTCTAACAGGAATGGACAGCATTTAATAGATTTCATGATAGAAAATAGATTAACCTGCCTCAATACAAACTTTCAAAAAAGGGAGGGGAAATTATGGACCTACACATACGCGAATAAGAGTAAAGCACAGATAGACTACGTCCTTATAAACAGGAAATGGAAAAACAGTGCGATGAACTGCGAGGCATACTCCTCCTTCGAGGGTGTGTCCTCCGATCATCGAATAGTTACGGCCAAAGTACGACTAAGCCTAAGAAAAAACGCCACACGTAAAGCGACGACTAAGCACTATGACTGGGCCCTACTCAACAACAGAGATATTAGAGATAAGTATGCATTAGAATTAAGAAACAGATTCGAAGCACTACAAGAGAAGGTAGAAATAGGCACCCCAAATGACGAATATGAAAATTTTGTAGAAGCACACCTGGAGGCGGCAGAAAAGTGTATTCCAACAAAACCTAGAACTAAATATAGAGTCCCTTGGGAAACGCTAGCGGCTAGAGAAAAACGTGCACTTGTGAAGACTGCCTCCAAAAACTATCAACAGAACCCAACAAATACAAATGCACGAGAACTAGAAAAGGCGCAACATCAATTAACAGGAATATACCTAAAAGAACAGGCAGAATACGTACAAAATCAGATAGATAAGATTAGAGACTCGGTGGAAGATAGGCAATCCAGGATAGCCTGGCAAACAATAAACGAAGTAAGTGGAAGGAAGAGCACAGCCAAAGCAAAATTGAAAGCTGCAAGCCAACAAGAAAGAATAAAACTATGGGAACAGCATTTCAAAAATCTACTAGGAAACCCACCGGAAATAACGGATGAACCGATCACCAGAATTATTAGTAAGCAATTAGACGTAAAACTAGGTCCTTTCACCAAAGAAGAACTCGACACGGTTCTCAGAAGAATTAAAAATAGGAAAGCGGCGGGGCTAGACGAGATCCCCCCAGAAGTGTGGAAGACGAGACAATTCGACGATATACTGCTCCGGCAATGCAACGCAGTCACATTTAGTATAAGAACACAAATATAGAGCATTTAGTGAGGATTGAACTCATTACTCAGTAATAACTGATCTGTAAAACTAGTTTGCTCGGTAACCATTACACCATGATGAGGTATTCACATTATGATATGGATTAATTGTAATATAAATTCTATAAATACAATTGGAACCTAGAAGATAAATAGAACAAAAGTTTTCTGATGATTCATACAAACACTTTATCTGCAGGTTGTCGAAAGTGAAGGTTAAATACTTAGTAAGAGATATCATTAAGATTAACTTAGCACAAGGGTAGAATATAGGGTACTCAGTGAGAATTGAACTCCCTAACAATGGTCTGTTAGCCTAGCTTGCTAATCATTACAGCATGCAAAGTGCTTAAATCTAGGTATAAGATTTGTCATTTACAAAGCTTAGCTTGGTTTAGCATAAGACCAGAAGTATGGGACACTGAGAATCAAACTCACAAATCTCCAAGCCAAGATTCCTGACTTTTTCACTACGTGGGGTACTCAAATCTTGGAATAAGATTTGTTATTTACAAAACTTAGTTTAGCATAAGGTCAGAAGTATGGAGCACCTAGTGAAAATCAAACTCACTAACAACAGTCTGCTAGTCTCATATGCTAACCTTTTATACTGCATAAGGCACTTGAATCTTTGAGTAAGATTTGTCATTTACAAAGATTAGCTTGGTTTACCTCAAGGTCAGAAGTACAGACCCCTGAGTGAGAAGCAAGTTCACTAATGGTTTGCTATCCTCCAATAAGCATACTAGCTTACAAACCATTATGCCACTTGCTCTCAATTTTGTTAAACTTTGCTTTGGTCTGCACAAAGGTCTATTTGCTTATGGTACCTACTGTTCCTATGTGGTCACCCAAATACAGAGCAGGCTTATCACTACTTCAGTGAGGACTGGTGTTTTATGTATGACTTTAAATCTCTTATCTAAGCTTAGCTTTGTCTGGCACACAAGCCCCAGGTTACTTACAGTACCCACTGTTTCAATGTGGTCCCCCATGTAATTACTGAGTAGGCTCAAATACTTTGTAATTGTTTTAATCACAAGTTTTTGTTGTATTAAGTAACTTTGTTGAGTCTTGTCTCCCCCTCAAAAACTCATGCCAATGGGATTCCCCCACCCCACCCCATGTTCTAATGTTAAGAAAATGCTCACAGTCCATGAGCACTAAACAGCTGATTGTTAGTAAGGGAGAGGATAATTAAAGGATAGTTTTTAAGACAATTTTTTTCGTATTGATATCAGCAACCAACATTAATGTTCAGAGGAAGATGATAAAATGTAAATAGAAAAAGATAAAAGAATATATTAAAATTCATTATATAAATAAGGGAAAGGAGACCTTTCCTTTCAAGAGAGAAGACTTAAGGACTGAGGAAGTAATTTTTCATAGATCTTGTATATTTAAAAAGAAAATTGTTTAGTGGCACATACTTAAATGTATTTTGTAGTCACATTCTTTGTAGGTCACTGGTAATCTCTTCTGCCTTCTATTTTAGCAGAAATTTAGGCATTCATGGTTACAGTATATTTATATGTATTTGATTCACAACTCTATTGATTAAAACTTTGTTATATAACATGGTTGACTGTTATAGTTATTTACTTAGATGTGGCACAAGGTCAAAAATATGGGGTGCCCAGTGAAAATCAAACTCACTACTAATCTAGCTTGCTAACCATTACACCATGTGAGGTGCCTGTGATTGACTTTTGTAAATTTTATACAGCAAGTTACTAAGACTTGTGTCAGAAAGGGCATTTAATTGTATAAAAATATATGCTCTTAAATGTCTCTGAATAAGAGCAAGGGTGATACTCAACATGAGTTGGGAGAAACCTGTCATTAAAAAAAAAAAAAGTTGATGGTAAGGGTTGAAGGTGCCTGTTGTTAGACTTTAAATATCAGAATTTGTTTTGCCTACTCCTTTTAAATTAGAACTTCACAGGATTTTCTCCCTCTAGACTCTCTCGCAAATGGTCTCCTGCACTTGCCACTTTGAACTGGAATTTCATTGTGGACTGGCATCCTATTATACCTCATTTGCTGTATATCCTGGGTCTTAAAGCAACAAAAAAAAATGCTGCAATCTTTTTTTTGTATGCTCCTTAATTAACCTCTGACACTGAGGTGCCATTGCAATGGCAATATCATATGAAGTAGGTATTAGCTTGGTGATTAGAGCAAAATTAGTGGTACTGTGTGGGGGTGTAGTGAAAAGGTTCCGAGGTAAGTGTGATGTCTTTTGTTTTTAAAAAATCGGGGAACGGAATCTGAAGACCATTTTGGTAACACAAGACTATCCATAAACCCATTTGGTTTCCATTGTATGTATTTACCCATCTCCTCTGCCATAGGCAAAATGTGATACTAAGTGAATTTTTAAATAGAGTAAAGTTGGTTTGAATTAAGTTTTCTTTCTAGACTGGTTGCTTAACTTAAGCCAAAGAACCCAGTCTGTCTTAGAGTATATATCTCTTCAAGGTTGGTATCAGTATTATACTTTCTAACATCGATTCATAAATGCCTGTCTAAATAGAAAACCAAAGTGTGAGCCTCTTTGACACTGGCAGTCACACATTCCACTCTTTCCTAACACACTACTAATTTACATACAATTAACTTAACATAATAATAATAATTATTATTATTATTATTATTATTATTATTATTATTATTATTAACATGGAAAGTTGGGAGGGGATGGATTCATGTCTTTCTCAAAGGAATTAGCATGAAGTGCAATGCAGTTTTATCTAATATTTGAATTTGTGTCACAAATTCATTTTCCATAATGATGACCATGACTCAAAGCATGCCTCCATTGTAAAAGTAGTCCATGGTTATGATAATGCTTCTATTTAAGAAGTTAAAGATTCTTACATAGCACATCATTATTACCTTCCATCTCACATAACATCCAAGTAAGATGAGCAAGACATGTTGGGCACTACTGGAGAAGCAAGGACAAACTCATAAGTGATATTTTCTTATAGTGGACTCTTACACATGGACGCACCAGTGTTGGTCAACTAGCAAGGACTTACTCACATCAGTTCTCTGTGGACATTGGATGCAGTCTAGAAGACCTACGAGAAGTGATATGATAGACGAGAGAGAGAGAGAGAGAGAGAGTCAGGGAATTCTGAGCTGTCAGTGTGAGTTCATGATGATGATGATATTGATTATATTAAATATTTGGATGATTTAAAAACAAGAAAAAAATGTTTGGCATGAATGAAGATTACATAAAATTGCGTTGCATATTGAACTAGAAATTTCTTTAATTTTTCTGTTAAGACATTTTGAGTGTTTTGCTCTAATAAAAATATCAGTATGATGTGTTACATTTATATGTATGTATCTAATCTAGGATAGCATAGAGAGTCAACAGCTAGGTGATCATGAGACGAAGACAATCACCAACCACTGTTGATTCTGTGTATACGCTATCTTGAATTGAATACAGTGTGTGTGTGTGTGTGTGTGTGTATATATACTCACACACGCACACTGAGATTTTCAGTAATGTTTTATAAGTAATGAAATTAAGATCATTATATATAAAAGCATTGTTCAATTTTATTTTGTTATCTGAAATCAGTTGTCTTAACATTTTTTGGTCACAGGGTCTGGACAACACACACACAAGCTAGGTCAGAGAGCAGATTCTGTTGGGATCATTGATCACATTTGCATGTTTTTAAGAGCAAATCTTTTGGTAGGTGTGATCACTAAGTTACTGTTAGATTAGCTGTTTTAAATTTGGCAAGAGAGGTGTGTGTTGTATGTGTATCATGTGGGTATTAAAGATATGGTCTGTAGCTTAAAAAAAAAATTTAAGAATCATAAATTGTAACCTATTTTTGATTTAAAAGCAAATATTTCAAAAGCTTCTTTATGGATATTAATAATTGAATAGTCATTGCAGCCTGTTATAACTAAACTTTTAAAACTGGCTATGAAGACATTTGGCCATCTTAAAACTTAGACTGTGGTGACTAATGGGTTCATGGAGAATTTTTTTCCTTTTTTTTTCTGAAAATTTTTTAAATCAAGGGTATTGATTTACAATGTAAATATAATGGTAAATTAGACCTTTTGTTTTGTGTCGATCAAGTTAGCTAAATCAAAGCATTATCTTTATGTTTAACCATATAAAGTAGCTATTTTGCTCAACATTACCTTGACAGAAACCAAAGATATTGCTTAAAAAAATTTTTTTACATGATTTTATTTTGGGTCCCTGGAAAAAAGACTAAAAAGAATTTGTGGGGCTTTGCCTATATTTGTGGCATGATCAATAGTTATGTGGATTGGGGCATAAAATTTCATTGATTATTGTAGGTTCTTGAAAACAGGGGTCAGTGTTATTAATCTAAAATCCTGTCTGTAAAGTGGGTTTTCAGTTTGCTAAAAATAAAACAATTTGAACTTTTAAAAACAATTTTTGAACAATTATTTTTTCATATTTTTAAAGAGTAGGCTAGCTATGATTAATAAAAACAAATAAAAAAGATCCTTTAAAAAAACAGACTGTTTCTTTTTTTTTTTTTTTTCCCCCCCCAATCTTTATATTTTTAGGTACCTTGGACAATCTGTCATTTGTTTAGTTTATAAATTAGCTGTCCTGGGCATATTTTCCTCCCCCACTTTTTGGAGAAAATTTTTTTCCTCTAAGTTAATTATATGTAAATTAGCTATGTGTTAGGAGAAATGGAATGTATTATCTCTAAGAAGAGGCTCACACTACAGTTTTATATTTAGGTATGCATTTATGAATTGGTGTGTGAAAGCATAATATTGATACATACTTGAGGAGATATATCCTCTATTTAAATAACTAAATCTAACTATATATCTTAATTTTTTGCCCCACTTTGCACATTTACACTGAATTGTTTTAGTAAAAGGGTCATTGACAGTAAATGTTTTAAGTTCAAAATTGTGTTAAATGCTCTATTTTGTGCAAGGTCAGCTGTCTCTTATCTGACTAGAAGGTTAAAACATTAAGATTTTAGTGCTGAGGTCAATCAGGATTGGTATGTTGATATATAAGGTACATACATCATGTTTATTAGGAGGTAAGATTAGTGTAATGGCTATTGTCATAGGAAATAGATTCAGAAATCAGTGTTCAAATCTTGGAAGAAGCTGTCTGCATCTGCATTTCACTTTGCACTAATGCCTTTTTGAAAAGATATAAATCCATTTCTTCTCCTTCCAAATATAGGTAAATAATAGACCAAAATCGGTTCATTAGCACTGTTAAGGCAACCAATCTAAGAGAAGGAAAACTCTGAATTCAAACCAGTTGCATTCTGCTTTAAAATCTGACCTTGTGTCACATCTTTCTCATGGTAGAGGGGTCGAGTAAATACATAAATCATGTTTAAAAAAAAAAAAAAAAAAAAAGTATGCAACCATCTTGACAACTTGTTGCATTTAAACTATGTTAACTTAATTGTAGTCCTGGAAATAGTGGTTGTATACAACTCAATTTGCTTTATTAGAGATTTTTCCTGGTGAGTAAATTAAAATAACCTAGGCAGTTAAAGATGTCTAGCCTGAACTTTTGTGATCCTTGTATACTTGTCAATATCACATAACTTTCTGACCAAACACAATATCATTGACTTATTCAATTCCTCTTTTCATGTATATTTGTTCTAACACAAAGAAATGAATATTCAAATGAGGCTTGTGCATGAAGCAATCATTTCAACTGGTAAATACTCTTGTTTCTGATTGTTACCTCGTAACTAATATTATGATATAAGATGTATGCACATGTAAATTCTAGGGTTGTCATCTATGAAATGCCTTGTATTTAGTTTTAGTATTTAAAGATGTCTTTTCATGTCAAGAATATCTTTGATATCCATGCTTCCTATGAGATTATAAGCATTTACTCAGCTTAGGTTAGTCTGGCTCAAAGCCACAAGTAAAGAGTTAAGGTCAGACTCACTAATAAGATGGCTTGTTAATCATGATTATGCCAAGGTGATTTTCTGTGGTAGGATTGATGACTAAATTTTGTGTGTGTAGTTAATGCTATAAATTTATAAATTGTAAAAATAAGATAGAGAAGATTTAAAAGCAAATGAATTGTCATTTAAACAATCATAGGAACCATTTTCTTGGTGGAGTGATTAAATACATATAATAAACATGAGGGGTCTCTCTATCTCTCAAAACCATACACAAAAGACAGTCTTGTTTGTATTACCCAAAGATAAGGAACAAATTTTTTTGGGGGGGTCTCTCTCTCTATCTATCTCTCTCTCTCTCTATCTATCTCTCTCTCTCTCTATCTATCTATCTATCTATCTCCCCCCCTGTACTGGTTGAGCTAACAGATTAAAGTCAGCGAGTGGATATAACAAATGGAGATGAATGAAACAGAAGACATTGTGAATATTGATTGTTCAGCAAAACATTATGCAGACTCCCCCAATCAAAAAAATAAAAACAAACCATTATGGAAATAGTTCAGTCAAAATAATGGCAGAGGGAGTGAATATCTAAGTTGTATTAGCAAGAGAAATATCAAACAGTGTTGTGCAGGCTAATATATCTGTATCATGAATATGACTATGAGTACAAAAGTGTCACTATGCATACATGTGCATGCATACAAAAAACATCTGTGTTAGAATATTTCGCCAAAATAAGAGAGAGAGAGAAAGAGAAAAATCTGCAGGGTATTCCAATACAACAGTGAAGTAACAGAATATTACTTCCTGACGTCCCCTCCTCATTTTTTTTTCATTTTCAGTCCATTCAAGCTATAAGGAATTCACAGGAAATTAATTTGTGCTCTACACAGTTGCATGAAAATTTATTATTTATACTAAACTAATTTATGTGTGTGTGTATGTGTATATATATATATATATATATATGGCTCAACAGTTCAGTTAAAGATATGAACTGTTGGACTAACCATGCAGTTGATTTGTTTATAGTGGTGAATGTTTTTAAAGAACCAGCCATACTTCTTAGATAAGCTGATAACAGAAGAATGATGCTCCACTGCACCAGATTCTCCTGAAAAACACTCCTCAGGTTTTAGATTCAGTTTTTCTTACTACCAAAGCTGGAGAGCCTAACTACTCTACTATTTTACCCATAACCGTGTGTGTGTGTATATGTATGTATATATATATATAATGAAGGTCACTCAAAAAGTTATTAACCTTACCCACTCTTTCATTCTTTCCTGAATAGAAGCATCAATGTCATCATGAACTGCTGTTACAGCCCGACCCCAACAGTTTAATGGGTCATCTAGTATTTGATTAAAATTTCGCTATAATGTTAGTCATAACTATTTATGTCAATAATGATCTGACTAATGATGTTGATCTGTTACTAATCTTTCTTAAAACTAAATTTTTGGTAATTTTTATTATGGTTTATTTCTGTAGTTTTTTTGTTATTGAACTCTGCCACTATCATCAAAAAATGGGTATCTATAAGATTTTCTTCATGGTTATTACTCAGAACTCTGAAAGTAATGTTTTCAATTTATTTCCATGGAATAGATGCAGAGGACACATTAACACTTCCATGGAGCAAGTTTTCAGCTTTAACCCCCCCCCGTCAACACCATTAGCTATACATTTTCACTAATGATGAATAAGAGCCTATATGGTACCTTTTTGTAAAAAAAAAAAAAAAAAAAGAACCTGCCATCAATAGGGATAATCTACTTTCTAAAAATTTTATTATACAGAAGCTTTCACTATATTGTTTTCTTTTATCGTCTCTTTTTGTGTGGATGTACCAATTGAGGGACTTTCATATTGTGTGTTGACAGCCGTGTTGAATATGACTTGACACTCACATTGCTGTTGTCACTAGATTACCAATTGCTTAATTGTATTTACATCCACTGTTTGGTCTAGATGAATGTTCAGTGAATCATCATCATCATGTTGCGCTGCCAGCATGGATCTCCTTGACTCTCTCTCACCACCTGTCTCTATTGTCCATTGCTCCTGAGAGGTCTTCTGTATCGACAAAGAGCTGTTATATAGTGGTTCTAGCTAGTCGTCTTGCCTTTGCTCGTCTATGTGATGGGGTCCACAGGGGTATGTCGCTTATGAGTTCATCCTTACTTCTCCAGCAGTGTCTCGCATGTCTGGTTCATCTAACTTGGATAGTTTTCATGATGGGTAATAGGTGGCTGTATAGCTGTTGTTTTGTGGGGTGTTGCCTCCAGGACTTGTTCAATGCAGCTTGCATCATTCTTGTGTAATTGCCATCAAGCCTTTTCTCCATACATTTAATTAGTGTCCATGTAGTGCATCCATATAGCAGTGAATCATAATGCGTACAAATTATTTGATATGGAGGAATTCAGTAACATATCTCCAGATGCTATTTTGCCAGACCACTGTACAAGGTATGTGACAAGGCAAAAAAAAAAAATTGGTGGGAAGATTCAACCTCTGCTGACATACCACCAATATCTACATCTGTCATCCTAGGATAAAATTATGGGAACAAAAAAAGGGGTGGTATAACTTTTGGATCAACCCTTTGATGAATGTGACATGCAACTTGTGTTCATTTCTAGCAAAAATTCATAGCTAATAATGGTGACTTTGTGAAAAAAAAAGTTTTATACAAGGGAAAATTTGCTCTAATTGGTATATCAATATTTCTCATGGAAATAAATATGAAGCATTCCTTATACTATTGACAGGTTGTTACAATTAACCAGATAAAGGAATTTATTTGGTATTTTCTTCAGTTTATATTTTAACCTGGCAATTTAACTGTTGATTTAAGAGCAATTTGATCCACTTAATAAAAAGCAGGTGAAAAAAAGAATGTTTAGTCATAGACATAGATGTGTATTTCACCATATGTCAGTTGTTATTGCTCAAATCCAAGTAAAAACTTTGATCTCAAATGCAGTTTTTCAAGGTATTACTC
Organism: Sepioteuthis lessoniana; assembly: GCA_963585895.1. Taxonomy (NCBI): domain Eukaryota; kingdom Metazoa; phylum Mollusca; class Cephalopoda; order Myopsida; family Loliginidae; genus Sepioteuthis; species Sepioteuthis lessoniana. The sequence goes on along the minus strand of OY757936.1, from coordinate 25,547,162 downwards.
TCGGAAGAACATTACATGTTTTCCTGATTTCTGGTCAAAGATTACAGATAAATCTTTTGATAAACACCCCCCCCCCACCTTTTTTGAGCCTAACATAATGGTCATTTTCTTAGGAAATAGAATTGGCAATTTGAGGCTGTTTGCGTTTCATTTTGTGCTAGTACTCTTGGAAAAGGCATGAATCCCTCTTTTTTCACCCTCCAGCTATGAATGTATCGTAGAGCAGACTGTTATTTAGCCTTGGTTATGCAACCAGTCTAGGAGAAGGAAAACTCTGAATTTAAATCCGTTTTACTTTGCTTAAATGTTGACTTTGTGCCAAATCCTGTCCATCGTTGAGAGGTTTGGTAAATACATACTCTTGGAAGTTGGGTGCAACACAATCTGGTTAAGCTAAGCTTAGTAGAGAATATCTATATAAACTTGGTTGGAGGAGTTGAGGATGAGATATTAAGAGACAATGTTTGTCATCTGAGAAAGTGAGATTGTTTGCTTATAAGTGTATTGCAATTGTACATTTATTGATCCGCCTAAGAGAAGGCCTAGTTTGGCCATTCAGTGCAATCATTACAAAGTTTGGAATGGAGATGCACTTTGTAGCATGTAGCTTTCTAAAAATAAAAAACAAAAAAGAAAGAAAGAAAATTTAATTTTATATTCCTTCCTTCCTTACATTCATTAAGGCTCTCTTCTTCATTAAATCACCAGTGTAAGTAAATGCCTGTTTATATGTACTAAATGCTCACTTATATTCTGTTGCTCGACAGTTGTGGATATGAGCACTTGTCAGTCAGAAGAGAAGAGATTTGCCTTCTTCAAATCTGGAATACTGCAGCCACCTGTACTTTAGGCATCAGCGTTCTCATCTGCTACTGCTACTGCTCCTTAGAATTGTCAACCTGCTTCATTTGGGTTTTCTTATTACATGAAGAAGATGATTATTGTTGCACTTACTGCTCGTACTGCTACTGTTCTACCTTGTGGAAGTCGGTATTCTCTGAATAAGGGGTGACTGATCAATGCCAGAGAATGTGGGACATGGAAAAGCAGCAAAAAGAATTATAATATTGATGGTTTTATGTATAGAGATTGTAGAAATAGGTATGCTTGTTAAAATGTGTTATTCAAGGACAAAAGATCTCTGGAATTTGAAAGAGAAATATGCAATAAGAATCTTGAATCTTCTGAGAGGCTTGATATAATTAGTTTTTGTTTTCTATTTTTTTAAATTTAAAAAAAAAAAAGATATTAGCAAGAAGACAAAGAGATTTAATAATTTCTTTTTTGTTTTTATAATTAAAAATATTCTGACAGCAGAAAAAAAAATTTAGGCCATGTGGTGTCTTGATGTTGGGGCAGAAGTAATAGAGCAGACAATAACACAAAGTAAGCATTTATTAAAAAATTAAATCACATTTAGTAGTGATTTGTATTGTGTAATATTGACGGCTCTGTTACTTTTGCTTTGACTTGATAACTTCCAATTATATTTGTAGATAAAACATCTTTTTTATGAAGAATGTATTGGAATTGTTTTAGAAAAGCAACTATGAATAATTTTTATGTGAATATAATTAAATATCACCATTTTAGATTTGAAAAGATGTGTTATCAGAGACAAGTTTCTTTTTTATGATATTGTGGTTATTATGATGGATTGTATTTATTTCCAAGTGATGCAAACATACAGTAATACTGACCATTTGGGCTTTAATGAAGTGCTTGGAGAAAAAGTTAGATGGGAATTGCACAAAGATGGTGTGTGCTGTTTTCAACAAATCCTGGAAGCAGCACCCCACCAAACAGCTGCTATACAGCCATTTACTTATCTCACAAACCACCCAAGTAAGACAAAGAAAGATGAACTCATAAGAGACGTTCTCTTGTGTACTCCTACACATGGACACACCGGTGTTGGTTGACCAGCAACTACTTGCTTTGTGCAGACACTAGATGCTATATAGATGACCTGATAAAGATGGCTTCCAAGAGAGTCCAGGGAATCTGTTCTATTAGCATGACTTAATGATGTATGCATTTACTCAACTCGACACAAACAGGATGTGACACAAAGTCAGTTTTTAAGCAGAGTAAAGCTGATTTGAATTTGGTTTTCCTTCTCCTAGATGGGTTGTTTTATAAAGACTAAAGAACCCAGTTTACCCTACTATTTACCCATAGCTGGGAGAAGAAAAGATTGATTCTTACTTTTCCCAAGGACATTAGTGCAAAGTGAAACGCAAACAGCCTCATCTAAGATTTGAACTTGGGTCGATAACCATTATGCTAATGGATTGTGAAAATTAAGTAATTGGTTGTATGAATTTTTAAACTAAATTGCAATCGCTCTCTCTTTCTCTCTCTCTCTCTCTCGTTATAGATATTTTTAATGAAGAGTATGTTCTACTAAACTGATTAAAACTTTGAATCAATGAATAGAAAAACAGTTATATTATTCAACCAAGTTTTTTTTATTGTTGTCACTAACTAATCTTAGAGGTGTACTTACTCTAATGGTTATTGTCATTGGAAATGAGATTTGGTGACCCAATTTAAAATCTTTGATGAGGCTGTTTGCATTTCACTTGGCACTAATGCCCTTTAGAAAGGCATGAATTCATATCTTCTCTCTCCACCTATGTTTAAAATAGTTGGATTGACTGGGCTCTTTGGTACAGCAACCGGTCTAGGAGAAGGAAAGCTCTAAATTCAAATCAGCTGTACTTCTCTTAAAAAGCGTTGCATCTTACCTGTGGCTGAGGGGTTAGGTAAATACTCATTTATTAAGCTTAGCTTAGTTTAGTACAAGGCCAGAACTATGAAGCACTCAGTGAGATTTGAATTCACAAGGTTATTGTAAGCATGCATTCTGGCAATTGATTTTTCTTAAAAACAAATGAAGAAAAATTCTAATTTGCTACTTTTCTTTGTCCAGATCTTTATTCATTGCAAATAGTTCTCTCTTGGCTTCCAAGACCAGTTGGTTGGGGCTGTAGAAAACACTTAGTGCATCTCTGCAGAGGGTGTAACCCCCACCTCCAAACAAGTGTCCTGGATATGACACTAAACAATCTGATGTCAAGGTTTCAATAATGCTGGAACTTTAGGGAATGTGTAGTACTCCTTCTTTGCTATCGCTCCCTGGTCCACTCTGGCCCAGAGTGGTTGCACCCAACAGGATCCTATCTATGAGTCAAATAGAACTGTTTTAGTGATACATAGCAATACTTGGAACCATTTAACTGTGTTCACATACACTAAATTAAATTGTTTGACCATTTAACTGTGTGTAAACAAATGACTGATGTTTTATTGAATTGTTAGTGATACATAGCAATACTTGAAACCATTTAATTGTGTGCAAAATAATAAGCTTAGGCTTGTTTAAAAATGTTATCTTCAAAATGTATTTACAAATCATATATATTTAATATATATGTATTAAGAGGATTTGGCAGTAAATAACCCATGATGGATGATATGCCATAAAAACCCAACCAAACCATCCTAGCTTTCAACTTAAAAAAAAAACAAAAAACAACGTGTGTGTGTGTGTGTGTGTGTGTGTGTGTGTGTGTGTGTGTGTGTGTGTGTGTGTGTGTGTGTGTGTTCTTCAGTTAAATAAGGTGTATCCTATATTTTCTCATTTAGTTACATTTTATGGTACACACAAGTGAGAGTTGACACCTTGGAACTCTTATGTATGTAAGCATTTTTTCTTCAAGTTAAACATGCTTATATATAATGTGTAAGTTGTTTTGATTTTATTGACTTAGATCAGGTCTTAAACTTTTTACTTGATGCATCCTTTGTCACCAAATTTAATTTCTGTTCACCCCTCCCAAAAAAAAAAAAAAAAAGATTAAATCACAAAACAACTATTTTACCAGTGTTTAATACTATTCACAAAAAAAGACCCAGTAAACTATAAATGCAAATACACCTTTTTAATTTAAAGATTTGTTACTATGGATACAAATTTAAATTTCAGGCATTGTATTTTAATTTGAAATCTTTTTAAAACTGTATTTGCATTCTTAAATTATAATTTTTTTTTCTTCTAGACATCTTGTAACCTATTATAAAAAGGGATACTTAAGAATGTATTATTTTTATAAAATAATTTGTCTATTGTTTTTAAATATTTTCTTTTGTGAAGGAATGATTATGTGCATCACTAATGATGCTGAAAAGATCTGGATCTTCTTGATTAGAGGCAGATCATTCATTCAGTTAAATGACTTGTATGTTTTTGGGTCCGATGTAAACAACATATTACTAGTGACCATCACATCCAATCAGGTATTTTGCTAGGTGTATAATGTCTGTTATTTCTTCTAAATGATCCAGTGATTTGTTCTGTTATTAAGGAATTTATAAATACAAACTAGTAATTTCACCCTTTGTGGAGCCCTATGCTTTTATTTATACTCTGCCAAAATTTTGTTCCTCCACATGAGTCTATATAGGTGTCTTTGAAAACCACTAATTTAACATGATACTTTTAATTAATGTGCTAAATGATTTACTTACGTAAGTGATGTTTGTGAGCCTAGGTTAGTGTCAGTTTAGATAGTACCAAATGTTTTTGAGGTTGACATTGCATTTTGTGAGAAAGTATATTTAAAAAAAAATTATTTTTTATTCTAAAGATAGTGTTTAATGTTTAAAATACTGGATGAGGAGACAACCAGTTTAATGAAAACTCATTTGCACATACACTCGCATAAAAATGTAATTATGGTTGAGTGCTAAAGTAGACTCTTTTTGAAACCATAATCTTGAAAATGCATATCTTTCTGGAAGCTAAACAACTTGTATCACCCTGAAACCTTAAAATGGAAAATGCCTGGACTTGTGCTGTCATGAAATATCAACTGATAGAAAAATCTCCCTTTTTTGTTTATTGCTGCTTATCATATATTTACTACAGTAATTGAATCAGTGTTTCTCTTCAGAAAGGCATGAATCTGTTCTCCTTTCTAGCTATAGTTAAGCATTAGGGTAAACTGGATTCTTAAGCCTTGGTTAGGTAACCAGTTGAGGAGAAGGAAAACTGAATTCAAACCAGCTTTATTCTGCTTTAAAGTTGACTTTGTATCACATCCTATAAATGGGTTGGGTAAATACATTATACAGTAATTGATATCTATTGTCTTTATATTGCCCAAGCTTACTGAATAGTTTTCAAAAGAATATTTTTATTATGTAGGTGGGAGAGAGTAATAATACATTGATAAACAAGCATTGATTTTTTTTTCCCAAAGCTATGATTATTTTTAATTGGAGATTTGAAATAGCAATTTCAAGAGGTGGCTTCTGTTTGACAAAGGTAAACTTCAATGATGTGATGATCATCATCATCAATAATAATAATAATAATAATAATTATTTTTATAATTATTATTATTATTGATGATGATGATGATCATCTACTTGATATTTTGCAGTGGGTGTGGGGATTGTCATAAAGGTTTTGACTGATTGTACACTGAAGTGCTTTTTGACCGCCAGCACTGTAGCAGTAAAGTCAAATGTCATGTAATTAAATTGTCTAAGTAGCTGTCAGTGTTGCTAACCTCTCACCAGCTTCAATCAAGACCTGTTTTCATGTGATTGGTTTAAAAAAAAATTCTTGGCAAATTATCTTAAAACTGAAATCAACATTTTTTTTAATATATTGATAAATGAATTTGAAATAATCTTGATATTTTTGCATTTTCTTAGGAGTGGGAGAACAAACAAAAAAAATCCCTATCTAGTAATCAACTTTCAGTTTCATTCATAGATTACAGGTTTTGATTTATGTAATAAATAATTGGTATTTTAAAGTATTTACCAAACCCCTTCCATCACATGCAGGATGTGGCACAAGGTCAATTTTTGAGTTGAGTATGACTGGTTTGAAATCGGAGTATTCCTCAGGAATACCTTGGCTAAAGAATCCAGTCTGCCTTACTATTTGCCTATAGCTGGGGAGAACAGATGACTTCATGATCTTCCCCAAGGGAAATGCAAGAAGTGAACTGCAGACAGCCTCATCAAGGAATTGAACTCGGTTAGCCGAATCCATTTTCTACAATGATAGCATTACACTAAGCACACCTTAAAATTGCTATTCTAAAGTAGTCTAAAGAGCCATGATCAAACTCCTTGTTAATGCCATACAACTAAAATCACTAAGCAATTGTTTTATGTATCAAGGGGTTCAATTGTCTGAACAATATCTAGTGTATAAAACTATTGCTAATTCTGGTGTGATTTCAAACACAGTTTGCACTGAGAGATGCTATGAAGGGAAACACTTGCCATGCTATCCTAATGACCTAATAGGTTACAGGAAAATTCTATTGATTTGTTCGCTGTAATGTTGGAATGATGGTCTATTTTTAAAATAAACAATCTATTTGTAATAACATTTTTTCCTTAGTTGTTTGGAGTTCTCTTCTCTACTTGTTTAAAGAAGAATTGACTCTATCATTCTTTATGAATTTAAATGCAGTTGTCTGTTGCAAGAGTTAAATTAACTGTTACTCTACTTCATTTTTATTTATTTATTTTTACTATTTCAATATGGTGCTTTATGAGAATAGCCTTTATTACCTCAGTTCAAAATTATATAGAAATATAATACATTTACCATTCAGATGAGAATGAGTTTCAATCATTTTGCTTCTCTCTCTCTCTCTCTCTCTCTCTCTCTCTCTCGCTGAGCATTTAGTTCCAAAATTGTCTTCAGCCATATTGCTTTAGTCCACTAACAAGGTGGAAATGTAATTTTGAAATTTAACTGAGTAAAAAAGAAAGTGAAAACTGAAACTTTTATCTGGATGGTGAATGTGAGCATTATATATGTATATAATTTTTTAAAAAATCTATTAAAATATATATATATATATATATATATATATATAAGTAAATTGCCACAGAATTAATGTATTTACACGACCTCTCCACTATGGTGGCCCATTCGGCTGGGACTGCAGAAATATCGACTGCATCTCTGCAGAGGGGTAAGACTCCTCTGAGTGTCCTGGATATGACACTAATGTGGAGTGCACCTTCATTGCCATTGCTCCCAAGTCCACTCTGGCCTGGATTGGTTTCTTTGTTTAATTGCATATCAACCTTTGTAGGTTATTTAATGCCAAAGCTATTCTCCTAGATGAACAGTAGTAGTACTATTTAACCCATAGCTGGGAGGATAAGGGGGTTCATACCTTTCCTAAGGGTATTTGCCCGAAAGTGAATGTAATAGCGCAGCTGGAGTACGAACTCGCTTACTACGATTCCGCAGTCCATCGCTTTTACCATTACACCACGAGGACACCCCACTCTGGCCTGGCGTGATAGGGCCCTATCTATGGGTCAAATAGAACTAAACTGTGTACTTGTATTGAGCTGAATTACTTGGGGGAGGGAAGAAACTTTCAACACTTAACTGTTTGTAAACAAAAACTATACTAAACTGAATTGTTTGAAATTTAGTTCGGTGTTAAATGGCCAAAAACGGTTGATACACCGTAAAACAACCAACCAACCAACCAACCTCTTCACTATGGGTAGGATATGATACAAGGTGATTTTTAAAAAAAATTATTTTTAAGTGAAGCAAAGCTGCTTTGAATTCCGTTTGCCTTCTTGACTGGTTGCTTAATCATAGCTAAAGAACCAAGTTTGCTGTATTATTTACTCTTAGCTGGTGAGTGAAGAGATGGAGTCATATCTTTTCCCAAGGGCATTAGTGTTTAATGAAATGCAAACATCCTTATGCAGGATTTGAACTCTGGTTGTTGATTTCATTTACTATGACAGTAAATGTTATACTAAGTGCAGAATTTTGGTGAATTCATCGGTGGACTATCCTGGAAAAAGCACCCTATATGTTTATTCATGTTGTTATATTGCCAAAGAAGTATGTAAACAAATAGAAAAATTTATTTGTCCTGTTTACAGGAATTGGCTTCTAGATATTTCAAGAATAATAATTATAATAAAAAAGGTATAGACAACAGGTTGAGGAATTATGGCACGGAAACAATGTATCAGAATGACTAAATAGAATTGAACACAATGGCAATTTCAACATCATATATTTATTCCATTAGTATTCAACTAACTATGGTTGACCCAAAGATTCGATGTGGACATGATAGAAATTATGTTCTATCAGACTTCTTCTTATCCTTTTTTTTTTTTCTCACATGAGGTTGTGCCTTTTCTTCCCAACTGTCAATGCTACGTTTTCTTTTTCAACTGTTCATGCCATGCGGGTCTCTGTTTGACTGTACTGTTTCAAACTATCCCGCCCCTGCTTTCCAATCACGCCCTTAGGCAAAAGGGGTTTCATCCTTTTTATTCCAGTGGCTTCCGGTCAACAACCTCCCACTACTCCTCTCCTAGTGTATGCTGGTTGCTGCTATGTGAGATGTCACAAGTACTTCACAACCTTAAGATATCTATTTACTGTGTATATTTTAAAAGATTGTAATCTTGCAGGAATTTTCAACTTGATGTAAAATTTTACTTTTAGGCAGTAATGTCAAATTATTCTTTGCTTTTGTTACTATGTAACTTAATACTGTCTCATTTATGAGAAATAGCCACTGCCAGGTAATTCTTTGTTATGAAGATGCCAGATGAAGGACTTGATATGACATCCTATCTGTTTGATCATAGCACCAACAATATATAAGTGTACTTAATATTCAGAAAATAAAAATGTCTTTTCCACTTAATGGGGGTGAATTAACCGTTTTGATTTGATCACTTGGTTGAATGATGCACAAGACAAACTAATTGTCTAACTCTTGATTGACATCTGACTGAGGACCTGTGCCAAGGTATATTTAGGCATGCCAATATTGCTACCTCATACTTACTAAGGTAAATACATTATGTGCCAAGAAACTTATTTTTGTCATTGTTTCTTTATTGTGTGAAGCTGATATGAGGATTTCTGATTCTATACTTGACAAGAGGAGGCTGTAGAGCTCCACATTTTCACAGCATAATTTTATATAAAAAGAAAAGTGTTTTTTAAATGAAAAATGTTACAAAGATAATCATTTGAGAAAAAAAGCACTAAGACAACTTCTACTGTTTGTTTGAATTATTCATAGAAAGTTGATGCTGATAAATTGTCTGGTTTAGAAATTTGGAAAGGAAAAGTCAATGAAAGAGTGGGGGAAGGAAGAAGAAAAGAGGAACTGTTTGGGGAGTAGGGATCAGTAATCTAGTCTGACACTTATGTGGGGGCTACAAACTCTGTTGATTTCAGAGTTGTTATTTTGGTCAAAGTGCAGTAATTGGCATTTAACAGTGTGAAATGTTATATGCACACACAAGCTTGTTAGTTGTATCTTTTACATCACTTATGGTCCCCCTGCTTTTTGCAAGGTCAAAAGATGTTACTTTGTGTTTGAGTAAGAGGTGAAGACCACACATTTGTCACTCAGGAACTATTAAGTTATTTTCTGATGATTTTGCAATTTAAGAATTATATATAGTGTTCTGTTCTCTTTTTAGCTGATTTTGAGATTTAAAAAAAAAGCCTCTCAAATTGAGTTTTGTTGCATATTATTCATGTTAAAATAAAAGGCAAGTAACAGCTTTTTTCTTTTTCAAAAGTTTCATTTTTATGCTTAAATTTATACAGATGATTTTTTTTTTTTGCGCTTATTCAACTAATAATGATTCATATTCCTGGTCATAGGTTTTCTCTTATTTGTTTAAATGTAAATAAATTGCAGAGCTACAGGTGGCTTAATGGCTCATGATATGTAGAATAAAATTGCTCAAATTCTGTTTTGGGCAGTCTGCATTCAGTAATGCTTTTGAAAAAAGCATGAATCTACTTCTCTCTCTTTGTAAAATAGTTGTTGGTGCTATTTAGCTTGGTAAAAGGCAATCCATCTTGATACTATATCAAGGTCAAGCATCATTCCTTTCAGATTGTACCATATAACTCAGTTCAACTTGTTACCTGAAAAGATAGGCATTACCAAGTAACTCTCATTGCCCTGGGAGATGCAACAAAGAGTAATGACCCAGTAAGGCATTTTGACCTCTTAATTAGTTATGTGGAAACATTTATCCATCCAAATTATATGTGATATGAATCCACACTTTGCACTCTTTCCCATTGTCTGATATCTCTTTGCTAGCACACCATGACAGCCTCTCTCAGTAGTAACAGGTTTAAAAAAAAATATTACACTTTTGACAAAGTCTGAATTTATTTGATTTTAAAATTACAAATTTTTGTTGATAGAATTCCATTATAGCATTTAAAATTAGGTCTTTTTAGAAGAGAAGACTGCCCCCCTTGGTTTTATTTCAGGCTTAAAAAGTTGATAATACTATTGAACCTCACTCGTGTAGATGACTAACAAACCTACACGAGTGAGTGTAGGTGCCCCATTCATATGGCCTTGTGCCACATGTTCTCTGAGGAAAACAATAAGCTGGAAACATAAACATATGTAAGAACAAAACCAATAAGTCTTTTAAAAAATTACAAATCTCTTAGTGGACCTATTTGTTTTGAGATATATAATATAAAAAAACTTAACAGAAGTTAAAATCTCATTATTATAAGTCTCATAAATAAGTTTCACATATTAAATCATGTATTTCATGTGTACAATCATCAGATGAAACTTCAATTTCTTTCAGGTTTTATCCTGCTCTGCTGGCCAGTATTTGAGCACTTTTTGATTTTCCAAACATTTTAAAACAATTTGTTTATTTTTGGCTGTTTGTTATTGTATATATATATAAGCACAGACATACCCTATGTAATCATCAGATTATTGACTTTGTCTACATTTGTTCTTTCACTCATATTGAGCACTCTTTATTCATAATTATAGTAAACTACATTTATTTATATATATATATATATATATATATATATATATATATATATATATATATATAGTTTAAATTGGAAAATATTAAAACAGAAGACTGTTGATAAAAAGACCCACCCCCTTCTGTTTGGGGTTTAAAACCAATTTTATATATGAATTTATGTATCCTACTATTTATTTTTGATTCTCTTAAAAATAATGAAAAATGCTAGATTGCCTAGTATGTTCAAGAAGAATAGTCATACACAAAAGATTATAAATTTAAAAGCTCTTAATTGTACGATCTAAGTTGTTCTATTAGTGATTCTTAAGTCTTTAACATGAATGAAATATAACAAGTTACCACCACCATTTTTTTCAAAGTGGATAAAGTTATTAAACCTGATTGACAACCTGCAGATCTTAAACATATTCTCAGTCAAAATATAAATATCCACATATAAAAGAATTAGTTGACTGCAAAGTTTGTTTGTTTTAGTATCATTGCTTTTATCATGTGGTAGATTGTCACTGATATGGTAGTAAATGTAAAATTTTCTTTATTTATTCTTTCTGTGGTGAAGAGTTCTAGCCTAACCATTGAGCTTAATTAAACATTACATGTGTATCTTATCTATTTATATAAAAGATAAATGTCTAATAAGGTGCAAACATTGCTTGAAAAAAAAAAAAAAAAAAAAAGAAAGAATTTTTTTCCCCCCCCAGAGTTTGGCAATTGTATGCTTAACACTTTGAATAATTTAGCCTAATAGTTCAGATTGAGCTCTTTTACCGTACAGATAGTCATTGTCTTATGCCCAGGTTAGGTTCTGACCTAATTGTAGTGAGTTGATTCCATTATAAGTAAGATAGCTATACATGTCATATACAGCTCCTGTACTCTATATCCAAAGTCTAACATGGTTCTGTCTTTTTATTTACCCACTACTTTGGTGCTAGTACAGTTTGATTTTATAACGATTATGATTTTTATCATTTTGTTTGTGTGATATATATATATATATATATATATATATATATAATATATAAGGACTGTGAATATCCAAAGAAAGAGTACTCAATGCACAGGTATATACCTGCAGAGTAAAATATATTTTTGTTTAAAAACAAGAAATTTAGAAATAGTATTCCATTACCATTCAACTACAGTTTATATATTATAAACTGTAGCTGAATGTGTGTACAACCATTGCTAGTGAGAGACTGAAATGCATGTGCGACTGGTCCCACAACAGCAACAATCATACAGCATGCTGGGACTAGCTCTTGTTTGTGCTGCATGATGCCCTTCCCCAATTTTTGGTTGTGGTGGTAAGTGTGGATTGTCATGTTGATTGTCTGTATGCTATAAGCTCAATATTTCAGGCTTAAGGAGATTATATTAGATATTAATAATAAAAGGTGTAATATCGTGACCATTTGCAGTTTTTTGTTTGATTAAATGAGGAGATAACTTTAAATGTGTGATCGCATTCTAGAGCAAATGGTGTCTGCATATAAGCATTTAGCTCAGGTACAGGATACGAGATGTCTAAGGATTAAATGCATATAGAGAAGTGAAATAATTAGTTTACAAGAAATTTGTCATTTCTATATGAAATGCAGTTTTTAATTTATTTTATATTTTTAAGATTTAAAAATTTTTTTTATTAAATTTCTTTATAGGCCAAGAATCAACTCACAAAGGAGATTGTTGCCATTAAGAAAATGTCCTTCAGTGGCAAGGGTTCTGCAGAGGTGAGTATTTATTTTATATACAAAGAATTTTAAGTGTTGTCTTGCAGCTTCCAAAATTTTTTTTTTCATCCTCAAACCATTCATAGGAATGTTGATAAAAATAGAATAGCTATTTTATGTTGATAACTAGGTACTCCCATGAAAATGTTCTCTTGTAAATGACTAGATGTGCAAGAAATCTATTCAAATGGACTGAACCAGAATCTTCTCCTCCATTCTTCCACCTTGATGTAAATCTTTGGACATGGAAGGCATGGAACTACTGATTCCTGATGAGGCTCCAGTTCTGGAGGTTTGGGTAGTTTGCCATTACTCCTAGGTCTACTTGGATCCAGAGTCGTAGTACATGTTTGGGTCATGTCTGCGTGTCGAATTAATCTGTTTAAAAATTATTGGCATTGGATAGAAATGCTTGAAATTATATAATTTAATTAAATGGTATCAAGTATTCTTATTTAATTGTGTATTGCAAATGAATGATTATTACAGACAAATAAAAAAATTAAAAAAATGATTACCATGCAACTTTTGAAAAATATGTTTATAATTATAATCAAACACTTAAAAATAAATCAAATTTTAGCATTAGACAACCCATAAGGAGTCAATATACCATTAAATAAACCAAACTACCTCTGGTTCATAGGAGTAGTCTTGTAGTAGGCGTGAAATCTCTGAGGGCAAGCTTATCTTCAATCTTCTATTTCACCTTGAAGGCAAGAACACAACTAACATACATGAAACAGATACAACACTTCAATCCTATCCAGGTGATTAGCTGGATGTCTTTCATCTTGTAAGAATTTTGTAAAGCATTCTTTTTTATTTTTATTTATTGTATTGATCATGTATTCTATTTAGCAGCATAAGTATTGTAAACTATTTCACAGTATAGCATACTAAATTAAGGTGTTTCTATTTTACTTTTGTCTTTGTGCAACATTATCTAAATTAGGAGGCATGTTTAGCATAATGTTTATCGTTGTCGGAAATGAAACTATTGATCAGTTCAAATCCTGCATTTAAAGCTGTTTGCATTTCAGTTTGTGCTTATGCCCTTTGGATAGATATGAATATTCAACCCATTAAATAGTAGGGCAGACTAGGTTCTATAGCTGTGGTAATGCTAGCAGTCTCTGAGAAGAAAAATTTTGAATTCAAACTAGCGGTACTCTGCTTAAAAAGTGAGCATGTATTACATCCTGTTTGTGGCAAAGGGGTTGGATAAATACAAAGATTATCTAAATTTTCAATTTAGTTTTGTGCTCATAATATTATCTCAGCATATCTTGGTTTACAACTTCACACAATTGAAGTACATCATCTGATCAAAGCAATTTCTAATGGTATTAACTAAGCAAGGAAAGCGCTACATTGGAGTTGTGCCACAATCTTCAGTTCTTGCCAGCTGCATGGAAGAAGAAATAATTGACACTTGAGATTTGATCAGTACTGGTAAATAGACAATGAGCAATGTCTGTGCTTCATATCTATATAAATGCCAGTTGTGAAATCACTACTACATTGTTAACATTGATCAGGAGGCACACTAAGTGTAATGGTTACTATAGTAGATAATAGAATTAGTGATCTGAGTTCAAATCCTGGATGGATCTGTCTATGCTTCACTTTGCATTAATGCCCTTGCAAGAGGCATGAATCCATCGTTTTTTTTTCTCTCTCTCCTCCTTAGCTACGGGGGAAATAGTTGGGTAGACAGAGTTCTTTAGTCTTGATGAAACAAACATTGTATGAGAAGAAAAATTCTGAATTCAAACCAGTTCTATTTTGCTTTCCACTTAAAAGTTGACTTTGTGTCTTGTCCTGTTTGTGGTGGAGGGTTTTGTTAAATACATACATTGTTACATCCCCTCTCATGCCCAATATTTTAAGATCAGGTCTGATACTACCAATAAAAAAGCTTAATATAGTGTCCATTCACAACTCTAAAAAAAAAAAAAAAAAAATAATGGAATAATAATATACAAATAAGGATGTCTTTATCCTGGAGTGATGTTTGAATGTGTTTTGTGTTAGTCTTTTTTTTTTTTTTTTTTTTTTTTTGTAAGCTCAGGATATTTGAGGGCTTAGATTTTAAAAGTTTGAAGTTCCATTAGCTCAGATGTGAAGAAATAATTTAGACTAAATGATTTCCAATCTTGACTCTCATTAATTTTACTTTTGTAGTATGGATGAGACACTAAGTAGAAATGACTGTTGTGGTTTGTAAATACATGCCAGGAGTGGTCAAAATATATCATTGCTCAGTCGGCTGGGGCTGTAGAATACACCAACTGCTTCTCTGCAGAGGGGTAAGGCCCCACCCCCAACGAGTGTCCTGGATATGACACTAAACAATTTTATGGTGAGGTTCCAGTAATGCTGGAGCTTTGGGGAATGCGGAGTACCCCTTCATTGCCATCGCTCCCAGGTCCACTCTGGCCTGGAGTGGTAGCACCTGATAAGGGTCCTATCTATGGGTTAAATAGAATTAACAGCATACTTATGCTAAAATGAATTGTTTGAGTAAAACTGAATAGTTTGAAATAGAAATGACTTTTACAATTAAACTGTACTTACATTTAAACTGCGTGCTTATGCTTAACTGAATTATTTGAGATAGAACTGTTTTTCGACATTAAAACTGTATTTACACTTAACCGAATTGTTACATACAACTGCTTGAATAGTTTGAAATGGAAATGTTTTTGACCATTAAACTGTGTACTTATGCTAAACTGAATTGTTTTGAATAGAACAGATTATTTACATAGAAATGGATTTCGCGTTAAATAACCTACAAAGGTTGATATGCCACAAAACCCAACAAACAAACAAACAAAATATATCAAGACAGAAGCTTGAAATTTTGAAAATATTTAAATGAAGATGTGTGCATAGCTGGGTTAAACATCTTGGCAAGTCAATGCCAATGTGTAAGGAGAAAAAAAAATTATGAAGCCAGCTTGCTTACATTTTGAAAAATGTTTTTTTAGTGAAATACAGTATTGTGTAAGTGCAACATCCTCTTTACTTACCAACCTCATCTCTCTGCAGCTGTTTCTTGTTTCCGAAACTAGAAATTCATTTCAAGGGTTTAGATTGGTGGATGGCATTAAAAGAAATACAATGGAGCAGCTTTGTATCATATCAAGAGTTTCAGCAGTTATTTGGCTAATGAAAACTTGATGGAATAAGTGTTGAAAGCTAAAGAGTATTTTTGTCTTGGAAAACACAGCTTCAGTCATAATACTTCTTGAACAAACCTTGTCTGCAACTGCTATAGAAAAGGCAAAGATTGTGATTTGGGAGTTGCCTTGGATCTTTTAATTTTGCTTATAGTTTGATCTTTATAATATTTTTACCATAACCACACCATATAAATAGGAGTTTTAAAGGTGTTTTGACCAATTCAAAACTCACAGGAATATATAATATCATTCATTCTTCATTCCTGTTTTGATAAATACAGCTTCTTGACACTTTTTGGAATAGAGTCCCCATGATGTAGTGATTGATGTGTTAGACGACAACATCATAAAGTGATTGGTGTTCAAACTCACTATTTCATTCATTTTCAGAATAATAGCCTCCTCCCCAGCTATGGATTAGATAGTACCATTACTCATCTTCTACAAAGATGGCTTTAGCATTGAATAACTCACAAAAGCTGATATGCCATTAAACAAAGAAACCAAAATTGATACTCTTCGGACAGATTTAGTATTTTGAAGGAAGTTAACTTTCATCCATTGTTCATTTCTCTTGTGGTAAATACAGTTAAAGTCATGATGCTTTTTCAACACACCTCATATTTAAAAAAATTAATGTTTTATTCATAGTTCATTTCTGTCTACATAAATACAGCTTCAGCCTTAATGCCTTTTGAATATACTTTCTATTTCAAAGAAAAGTAATATTTATTCATGTTTTGTTTTTGTATTGGTAAATACAGCTTCTGTTTTGATACTTTTTTGAACACATCTTGTATGTAACTGCTATAGAAAAAGCAAAGATTGTGACTTGGTAGTTGTTTTGAGTCTCCTGATTTTGTTTATAATTTGACCTTTATGATGTCTTTTGCTATAATTTGACAGTCTAGGTTCTTCCATTTCTTTTTTATCATGTTTAAGTCTGTCTTGTTTTCTTTCTTTTTAATTTTTTTCCATTATGATTTAAAATGATCACAATCCTAAACTTGTTTGAAATTTTCTTGTTTTCATATTAACTAGTATAACAAGTAAGTATTAATTATACCTTTGCAAATGTCTACCATCTACAAAAGAATCCTTTTAATGTACACATTTAAAGCAATATATTTTCTAGATCTGTTAATCACAGAACTAACATAAAGTCTTTATATATATTGTCGTTTTATAGCATGTTAATTTAAATGAAACTGAAAATACTCAAAAGAATAAAATGTTGAACATAAAAGAAACCATTATTTTAAAATTTATTGTCCTGGCATCTTTTCATTTGAATTGTTTACTCTTCTCTGCCAAAGACCTTGCCAACCTTTTTTTTTTCTTTTCTTGTAAAATCCCTACCCATTTTCTCCTGCATTTTAATTAGATTTTCAGTTTTCTTCCATACACTTCATTATTTATCAGTTGTTTGTATGAGTTGATTTTCTCTCCCAGCTAATAAATTTCATTTGGCTTCAATTTTTTAAGAAAACCTTCCTTGGTTGTATTCAATTTTTCATTTTTATTTTTTAATTTCATTTTATTAACTCTTTATAGGGATGAATGGCGTCTCTCTTTAGATATTATTTGTTTTTCCTAGGTTTTTTTCTTTGTTATATAATGTCTTTAATAGGCTGAAGTTAAACTGTGTGTAAAACTGGAACCTAAATTGTTCTTTTCTCATCTCTGCAATTATTTTCATCCTTTGGAATAATTATCTTGCCTTTTAGTTTTTTTTTTGGGGGGGGGGAAAGGCAGGGGAGTTCTCCTTTTTCATTTAGTATTTTTACTTGCACCTGAATTTGTATGAATATTGAAGTAGAAATATAAAAATTAATAATAAAAAAATCAGCTTATAATAACTGACAGGTCTACAATTCCTCAAAATTGAAACTTTCTAATTGACTGGTTCATGTTTTTAACTGACAGTTTATTTCTGATTGATTAGTTAACAGACCTATGATGTACCCATTATTATTTAGAAAGTATATTTTTAAATCTACTTATATATGATGATGTTTGCTCCATCTTCACAGATCATTGCTATCTCTTGATTTTCATGAAGAAAGAAAAAACAAAAACAAAACAAAAACATCTGAACTTCAGGAAATTAAAGTGGTAAACGCTTGTACAGCATGAATACCATTCTCTGAGTGATTATGATTTTACTCCATTGACAAGCCGAGGCAGAATAACCAGCCATCACAAACATCACAGGATATAAGGAGTTTTCCTTCTCACTATGGTACTCCAACATGAACAGCTGTGCTCTGCCATTGCCATGTTTCGCCACAAGACTACTATACTCTTTTGCCATACTGTTATTCTTCTGACATCGGCCTTCTGGGTTATTGCTACCCATAGAATAGCGGGATTTATTATCAGTTTATTCCCCTAGATCCATTGTTTTGAATTCAGAATTTTTCCTTCTCCTAGACTGGTTGTCTTACCAAGGCTGGAGAGCCCAGTTTGCCCTGCTATTTAACCTATGGCTGGGGATGGTGGAGAAGATAGGTTTTGGTACATCTGAATTTGAATTAAATCCAAGGTTATCACATGCACAATAATCTTCAGGTCCAACACTTTCATAAATGTTTTTGAGGTCTTCCTTTCTGCTTGTACTTAAGAGAGCAAAATGTCTTTTATTGATGCTTTTGAAAGGAAAAATATATATATATATATATATATATATATATATATATATATATATATAACACACACACACACACACACACACACACACACACACACACGTTGGATGAGCTGAGAATCTGTTGAGTTCCTGTTGTGACAGTTGTACATAAGGATATTGATGCTTCTATTTAGGAAGCAGTGAATGATTCTAATTAGAATTTCATAGTTATATCTAGAATTTGGTTGATTAAAAAATGACTAGTGTGAATGCTGACTCCCACAAAATTATCATTCAGTTGCAAATAGGACTAGAAATTGTTTTATTCTCTAAGAGCATATTTGGTGTATTGCTCTAATAGCCATTTTGCTATGATGTGTCGTTTTTGCTAAGTTCACAGTTGGACATATATACAAATTACAATGGCAAAATAAGACTGAAATATAGAAAATTATAGTAAGAGAAAAAGATAGAAGTGAAAGATTTTTAGTAAGTGATAACTTCCATGTAAATAATTCTATCATAAATGTTGGGAATTATGCAAATTTTATATATATATATATATATATATATATATATATATATATATATATATATATATATATATAATATAGTATAGTATATTTTTTAAATCCTTTCAATCCATTTGAGTTTTCCATTTGGAAAAAATTTGAAGCATTATTTGATTAGAAAAGTTATTTTAAGATTTTTTTCCTATTTTAATAGAACTGTTTTCTATGTGTGTAAGTGAGTTAACAAGTAGTGTTCTCCCATCTTTGGAATGTCAGCTCTTATATAAATGTCATTTGATGACAACCCATTAGTGCTGCTTTATACCTGAAAGATTGTTCAATGTTTGTTGCTGATACAACTATTGACTTCTTGATCATAGAAAATCCAAAAATTGATTCTTTCTTTCTTAAACTGATTTTAACATCTTGATGGGTTTGATTAAAGTCATACAGAAGTGAATTTACTATTGGTTCATATGAACTTTAATTTGAAAATCTGTGTTTAAGTGCGTCTTTTTAGTTTTCACTTTCATTTATTTATTAGTTTTAATAATCATAGTGTATTGATATAGATCTCATTGAGTTTAATTGTATATGACTGAATATTTGAATGTACTTCTTCCCAAACTTGTGTGGGGAAGAAGGCATAGTCTGCTTTTGCAAATTAATTTAATGATATATCTTGTCTATCAAAAGTATTTTCTGTATTCTAGTCTACTGAAAGTTCACAGGCAACCTTGAGAGAGAAAGCTCCGTATATCTTTTTTTTTCTTTTCTTTTCAAAGCTTATATAATGCTATATAGAAATATAGTATCTTTAGATGAACCTACCTCTTCTGTAAGTTTTTGAATACTATTGCTCAGGTTCTTCTGTACCTAGAATTTTAAATAATCATCAAAACTAATAATTGTCCTGATTATTGTTTTGTCTGTGTGTGTGTGTGTGTGTGTGAGAGAGAGAGTGTGTGTTTTAAGTGATAAATAACTGTCTTTAAATGCTCAAACTAGTTTTGGGCAGTATGGTCAGATTGTTTTGTTTCCTTCACCAGCTTTGTGGCCCTAAACTATTGCTTCAAAATCATCAAGATCTTATTACTTGTATCTGCTTTCAAGATCAAATCTTTTTTATATTTTCATTTTATTTTAAAATTTAAATGATATGTACACAGCTGAGCAACTTTATTTAATAAAGTGATGTTTAACTGTTGAGACTTAGTGTTAATTCTTGATACTTTCTGATCATTTTTATCATTAAGGGTTTTCAGACTATTGTCTTCATCTTTATTGTTATTTCTTCAGGTGTTTGTCGAACTCGGGAACTTTCACCAACACCTATAACTATTATGCTGTGTATCCTGTTGGACACATAGTGTAACGGTTATAGGTGTTAGTTCCCTAAGCTTCTAAGGAGACAATCATCTTGAGGTTGCAGGTTCAATCCTGGCTGCAGGCGGGTAAAAATATAGGAATACTTAACACTTGTACCCGGTTACGGCTAACGGAATCAGAACAGGTGACCTCCCGCCGGATTCAATAAAGGATGTAGTTCGAAGTTCCATGAAGATTCCTGAGTTCGACAAACACCCGAAGAAGGCCGGAGGACATATTAGCCGAAACGTTGTGGGAATAACAATAAAGATTAAGGCAATAATCTGAAAACCCTTAATGATAAAAATCATCAAGCTTCGTGTCAGAAATTTAGACAACTACTTTTTTGAAACACAAGATAGTAGTAGTGCAGCACTCTCCATACTATTCAGATTTAGCTCTGTGCAACATCTTATTTCCTAAACTGAAAATTCATTTCAATTGTAAGATTTGAGGATGTGGATGACATTAAAAGGAATCCAATGACACAGTTTTATACCATATAGAAAGAGGAGATACAGTGGTATTTTGACCAACAAAAACCTGTTGGAATAAGTGTATTAAATGCCAAAGAGACTATTTTGAAGAAAATGTTTCTCTCATTGTTAATTTTTGTCTTAGTAAATACAGGTTCAGTTTTGATACTTTGTGAACATACTTTGTAACATCTGAAATAAAAAGATTTGTTGAATAGTATTGATTGTGATTATATGACAATAATAATATCATAGATAATCTTAAGATGTGTATACAAAAGAAATTTGGGAGTAAAGGTTTGTTAAAAAAATGTAGATACATGTGATGCACCCTAATAGATAGTGGTTCAGAATACTGTCATTGTATACAATTGATGTGTCATTACATATCACAGAGCAATGAAAAAAAAAAAGATAATTTTTTTTAATCTGTAGAGCAGATTTCTTAATGGTGACACCCCCCACTACTACCACCACAAAGAAAAAAAGATGGCACAAATATTGAACAATTGTTGAATGGTAAATGTTTAGCTCTTCTGCAACCTCTACAGTTGTTTTGCATGGGTCCACTTCTGTAATAACCTTCAACTGGTTGTCATCACTTGTAGGGCAACATTTCTGACACTTATCTCCAAGGTTATTATTTCTGGTTATAAAAATTTCATAACAATGTTGTACTGCATATTTAACAATCTCCTGGTAAAATACTTGATTGATATTGTGAGCATTTTCTCTTATTTTGTTTCAGCTTGAACCTGTACAATAAAATTACATGTATTAGTTCTTTTTTTTTTTTTTTTTTTTTTTAACATTTGTCAGCCTTTAATTAATTTGGCAGCCTAAAATAAAAATGCTTTTATTTTTGCCCCAAGTATATTGTTTTCATTACTTATTTTCTGTTGAATACCTGAAACTATTGTGTGTAAACAAAGAAGATGGCAATGCGTCAGGAAAATTTAAATAATGAGTAGAAGTTGATAATAAATATATGGTGAACAATTAATTTTTAGATTAATAGAAATATACTTTTTAATTAGGGTTTTAAACCAACAATGAGTTCATTAGTTTTTATTTATAGATCCTTGAAATTAAGATATCTTCATTTTGAATCTAATCATAAAATGAAAATAATTTTCAAAATGTCTGAAAACTTATGTTTCAGGGTGCTTGCAGCAAAAAACAAAAAAAACACAAAGCTTATTCAATGCTGGTTTAAATCTCTAAAATGAGTCTAATTAAAGAAGTTAAAATAAAAAATTTAAGAACATTCATTGCAACTTATATAATCTTATCATCAAAGTATGCTGACAGCATGGATTTTCTTGACTCTCTATTGGTTATTACTCTTGACAAATCTTCTTGATAGCATCCTGTGTCTGCACAGAGGTGATAAATGTAAGTTTTTGCTGGTCATCCTACACTGGTGTGTCCATGTGTAGAAGTTCATAGGAAAATGTTGCTTATGAGTTTATCCTTTGCTTCTCTAATAGTGCCCAGCATGTCTTGCTTGGATGGATTGCAACATGGAAATTAAGAATAGACACAATTATTGAGAAATTCAATGACTGAAACTTTCTTGAACTCATCTGAATTAGTTCATTTATTCAAAGGAAGGGGCATAGCAGAAGTAACTGCCATAACCAAATATCCAGACTATAGATTTTCTATTCATTAATTAATAATTTGTAGTCAAGATAAATTGTTTGAATGAAATATATTTTATATAAGTTTCTCTCTTCTTTGATATATAAATGTGTTGCAATTTTTATTAATGAATTTTTCTTTTTTTATTTCAGAAATGGCAGGATATTGTGAAAGAAGTAAAGTTCCTGCGGGATTTAAAGCATAGAAATATAATTGATTTTAAAGGGTGCTATTTAAGAGAGCATACAACATGGGTAAGTTATTGTTTGAATATTTTATACATCCATGGAAATATCTGAAAAATATGTGTTATCTCTAAATTCATAAAATGGTTTGCCAAATGGATGGGTATCTTGAAGGAGACAAAAGCAGATATTCTTTTAGCAGTGGCCTTATATAAAATTATGATGGTAGTTTCACTCATGCAATACACAAATGTAACACATCAGATTTTTAAAGAGTTTCTACCTTTTTTATGATATTACTGTTTTCATTTTCTTGCTGTCAAGAAATATTCATGCATAATGAGTTGGTGTCAAACATCGCACTTTTAGGTTTTACTGGCTTACTCAACTGCCAGTCAGTTAGGGTTGTAGAATATGCTGACTGTACCTCAGCAGAAAGGTAAGCCCAGCCACCTCTTGGTGGCTGAGCATTCCATGATTTGCAGCACTCCACTATGTTACTTGTGCTAGATAGGCAGTTGGAGAGGTCCAATATAATCAATTGACTGGTTATATCATATGCTAGAACTTATATCAAGTCCCTACTGTATTCTTCAAATTGCTCTTGTGCTAAACAAACAGCCAATTCTTTTTATCTTAAAATTGCTAGAAGGCAATGGCTGAGGATCAGTTGTTGAGAAGAACAAGACTTTGACCACTGTTTAACTTAAAGGAACTAGGTTTTGCTTCCTGAAAGCCTGGCATTAGCAGGGGCTCAAAAAAAAAACCCAACACAGGTATACAGGCTGATATGTGTGTCTGAACCAAGGTGAATGGAAATCCTCCTTAGTAAATTTCCAATGGTAGAAGAACTCATTGGTGAGTGGTGGAGTAAGGAATTTTTATAGGGCAAATACAAACAAAAAAAAAAACTCAAACAAAACCTCTCTGAATCCAATTCAGAAAATGAAGGAACAGAATACCCAAGATTTATTGTAATTGAATCACTGGAGGAAACTCCTTTGGCTTAAACAGTCTCTTTTCTTGATTGAAATAGGGATCACCAGCAGAGTGAACCTGTGAACATTGCAAAATAATTACAAGTGGCAATAAACGTGTGTAGGTCAATAACAAGAAACATACCAGAAACCTAATCAAAATGGAAACTTTACTCAACTTAAAATGCAAAACTTAACCCACATAAAAAAAGCTTAACACCTCAAAGAGTTATCAGAAACAGGGTGTTATCCTAAGTTATTTCAGATGAAATAAAAACAGCTTTAGGAAAGCAAGGGTTATGAACTACAAAAAGATAACCATTAGGATAGGTGGTGAAGAAATACAAGCACATTTTTGACATTTAACAAACCTCTAATTCTCAAGGAAGTAGAAATTGGTATTGCCTGGGAAAATTAGAACAATGCATCTCTGCACCCTTAAGATGCTGTAAATGTCAAAAATATGGATACCACAAGGGAGCTGCAGAGGATATCCGACATGGAAGGTGTGGCCAAAAATGACTGGGACCACATGGAGGAAGATTGTCCCAACAAAACTCTCTAGAGAGCCATCTAACGTTTTCTAGAATTTTTAGTATATAAAAATGAAAGAGGAAAATCATGAAAGTGAAGTATAGAAGAAATATACCATTTCTGGAAGCAGGAAAATAGTAGAAACCTATATTTAAGATGTAAGCCAATGTAGCACAGAGGGCAAGTCTAATCAGCAATAACAACAATCAATTTGATCAATTCGGTGCTCTCATTGAAAAATTAGTGCAACTAAGACTAAATTATTGGCCAAGGTTTCAATAACAGTTTAAAAAACCCCCAACTAAACTTAGCTGAAGTCAAACTAAAGAACCCACAACAAACACCCCTTCCCTTCACCTGCAAATATCTACAGAAGACTCCAACTAAAATACCAAAAAATCATAGTGATCAATGACCTGCCCACCAATTCCCAAAATAAATCCAGAACCAAATGCTAAAGCAAAATATATTCTAATTACTCCAACCAAACTCAAACCTTCCACTAAATCCTAAATAAGTCTTACCCAACCAACAACTGAGCAAAGACTGATAATATCAAACCCCTCATCATCTCATTCGAGATACCCCTCAACATTTAGAAGGAAATTACCCCCCCCCCCAAAAAAAAAACAAACCCCAAAACAATATTACTCCCAAGGATCAAAACACAAAATCAAAACCCTAAATAGATCTGAGAGTGTAGAAAGTATGGATGATACTGACAACATTATTGTATACCTGAAGTTAGTGGGGACACACACACACACACACACACAAACGGCAAGTCTGCGAAACAGGGTCATCCCTCAAAAGTTGATATGCCATTAAACAAAATAACTAACCACCCCAACTTTTGTATACAAATTGTATATACAAGAAAAGCATTAAATCACACAAGTATTAATAAGTCATTAAACAAAACAGTGGTAACATTAGTCCATGATGATTAATGCTTCTCTTAAGGTAGTAGAGAATTCTAATTAGGATTTCACAATTATATATATCAAGAATTTGGATGAATAAAAAATGTTCAGTGAGAATGCAGGCGCACTGCTCTAAAAATGATGGTTGATATTTCACGCACATGCACACAATGAAAATTTTCATAATAGACATAATAATTTGATGAAGTTTTATATGTAAACTTAAAGGAACGATATACATCACCATCAATCCTTTTTTTTTTTTTTTGATTATTTAACCTCTTGTATCTATTCATGTCTAAGCTGCCTATGTCACTATTTCTATTTCAATACTTTAATCACCTGGCTAACACCTGTGACCTCTTAATCAGATTCGGAGACTAAATAGCCAAATCTATCAAACTGCTCATTTAATTTTTGCAAGATGCTTATAAATGAAATCCATTGTATCCCCCCCCCCTCAAAATTTTTTTTTTCACAATTTTATTCTATTAATTGAATGAATCCTATTAGTCTTTTTTATTTGAATCATTTTTCAATGTAAGATTCAAATCTTAATTTGAACTGAATATTGTTAATGGATTAACAGCCTTGATGCTATTAGTCTACAAATGGATGTTAATTAAAGTTGCATTAAAAATAAATTATATAAAATAGCTGGGCATGATTATTGGATGACAGTTTTACAAGCTTGAGGGTTAGTGTATGTGGAATCAGGGAGGGGGTCGGTTGGTTTTCTATTGACCTGCCTAATAGCATAGACATGCCAAAAACTGCTTTATAGATTTTGCAAGCAAAGCAAAACTTTTGTTTGCTTTAGCATCATAAAAGGCCACACCAAAGGTGGGATGGAGGTTTGTATATTTTTTTAAAAAATATTTATATGTATGTATATATAATCTTAATTCATTTACTTAGTCTGTGTATTGTAGTATAGATCTATATATTTACTGTTTTTTTTTGGGGGGGGGGTAAATTTTCTAGCCACTTTTGGCAGCCATCAAGCTCAGTGTCAAGTCACATGTTTGTAGAATGTAAATAATCATAAATAAACTAAGAAAGTAGACCTCTCTTAATTAGTATTATAAAAATCTCTTTGAGAAATTTTAGAGAATAGGGTGAGCACAAATACAAACATTTCACTATTAAACTGTAAACTGGATTAAAAGTGCTATAATCTCAAAGTCAGAGCATTTTAATGTGTTAATACACATATCCCATAAGCTGATTTGCTTGTGGGAGTGTTACTCATATAGCATGTCTTAAGAGAGGAATAGGCTGGTGGAACCCATCTCTCTACAGGTCTGGTTTGAATTCAGTTTTCCTTCTTCTAGACAAGTTGCCATACCAAGATTAAAGAGCCAAGTTTATCCTACAATTTACCCATAACTGAAGCGAAAATAGATAGGTACATACCTTTTCCAATGCTATGGGAAATACAAAAACTTTGTTCAGGATTTGAGCTCTGGTAGCCAAGTCCACTTCCTATGATAATGAGTTATGCCACAGGCACCTATTTGAATGTGTTTATAAAAAGGTTATAAAGTATTATTTTTGCTGTGTTATGGTAATATACAAACATTGGTTTATTATAATTCACCCAAATATCAAAATTGATCTTTATTGGCATTGCAGCCAAAATAATTCTTATATATCCATTTAGAAATAAATAGCTAAGTGAAAAGTGATTGATATTGGTGTGACAAAATTATAATTATCATCATCATTATGTAATAATAAAAAGAAAAAAAAACTAAAGTAAAAATTATAATTAAAGAAAACTTCAAAACTTAAACTTGGATAAACATATACAAAATATTATACACTTAATAGTTTGCATGTGCTTAACTTTTTCTTGATCTGAAAAGTGAATTTTTTTTTCTAGTTGTATGATAAATATATCAGTCAATTGCTAAAGAAATGTTAAAATATGCCTGAACTTTTCTCTGTTTGTCTCCATAATGATTATAAATAGAATAATTTTAGTACTTGTATTATTTTCTTGTTTAGTTCTCAGGGAAACTCAGACCTGTACTCTTATGCATTCTTTTTTGCCATTTGATGTTTTATTCAAATTACATAGTGTTACAGGCTGTTTCCCAAAAATGTTTCCTTTTTCCTAAGGACATTATAAAACTTGGAGCAAAGCAAAAATAACTAATGTAGATTTTCAGTAGGAAAGTTTTGAGTATGTTTCTTAGTTAGAATAAAAGGTAACAAAATGATATCAGTAGTGCAGTAGCTAAGCAATAAAATAAAATATGCTTTTAACACTACTTGGGTGTAAAAACAATAACTGCAAACATAGCATTGACAAGTGGAGGTAATGTATTGAATGAGTTTATAGGTGTAATCTAGACTTGTTTGATACTAATTGCTCTTGTAGCATTTGTAGCTCTATTAGCTGGGCTTAAAATGCACTATCTCCTTCAAAGGGGTAAGACTCCCCACAAAAAGGGTGTCATGAGTATAATACTAAACTGCATCCAATGGTGAGGCTCCAGTTCTGATGATCTGGGGAGTGTGGAGTACCCCTTCATTGCCATTACTCCCGGGTCCACTGGCTCGGAAGGTAGTACTTGTTTGAGTCCCATCTATGGGTTAAATAGATCTGGTTAAAATTTATCCATAGGACCATGTGTATGTGGAGGACTTCTTAATTACCTTAAAAATGTAGATATGAATGTACAATGAACATGATTCCATAATCACTAGGCAATAAAATAACCCTAGATGGATTGACATGCCATTAAAATCAATTGATATTTATTCTTGTATTGTTGGTATGGATGATCAGGCTTTCTTGAGGCAAAAGATTATATAGATTGGAGTTTTGCTGAGAGCTTATCTTTTTTTATTTGTCTTTGATACATACCATCCTTTTTATTATGAAAATGACCAGAATAAGTTGGATGAGAGAAAAAAAGGTCTGTGAGGAGGTGAGGAACCATAACTAAAAGATGTTTTTAAAAAATGTTAGTAAAAATTGGTGATGATAATAAGCAACTAAGGAATTTTCAGTTATAATCTGGTATGATAGCTAAAAAAAAGTTCTGACATTATCTCAGATATAAAGAAAGAAAAGGAAGAAAAGTGGTATATTATATGTATAACAAAAAGCTTAAAGAATTCAATTGAAAACATAGGATTTGTAATTTCAAAGTGTTGATCACTGAAAAGTACTTAGAACTGATTATCGGTTAAGTCTATCAATGACTTTGAATTAAAAAAAAATGTAAGCTTTTGTGAATGATAGATTTCATTTATTTCTATTGTGAATACAATGACATTTTATACATAAAAGTATTGTAGGTGAGCCATGAGTTTTGCATTACATTAATGTAGTTCTCATTCTTTCTCTCCTTTGCTTAACATAAAATTGGAAGATAATAGTTTTAGAACAAGAGAATTTTGCAACATTAGAAAATCTCTGACCTTGAGGTTAAATTTAAATTTCTTGGTCTCCTATTTAATATTTTTATTAAGTTTTAATTGCTTTTCAACTATTTTTACTTACTAGATGCTATTTTAATCATCACAGATGGTATTAAAAACAATTTTTAATGAACTGGTATTAATGAAAGGCAAAGTTAAACATATTACTAAAATTCTCATGATATACATATGCATGTAACCATAACCAAACAAGAATGACCTATCATAATGAGATTTTTGTTATAAAGTGATTTCCACTCCTTCAAGGTCAAGGAATTCATCTATCATAGTTTAATGGTAAGTGAGTTGGGCTAGCAAACCATTCTTAGTGAGTTTGATTCTCACAGAGTGCCCTGTAATTCTGGCTTAGTAAATGACAAAACATTAGATATTGCAAATGGGCCTGCAGGCCAATCAGATTACTGATCATTACCAAAAACATTTTTAGTTGGCTTCTGAATTGGGCTTTGTAGTCAATGGAAGAAGATAGCCTAATTTAATGAGTCTCAATTTTTCGAGGAGAAGGTAGATGACAATATGTGTATGTTATTACATTGAGAAGTGATAGTGTGGCAGTACTGATCTGCAGTTCATCCAGTCTTGTCTGTTAACCTACCTCTCTCCACATCATGTTTTTTAAAAGAGCAAGTTAGTCACCTCTTTTGGTTGAAACTGTCACAGGTCAGGTCCACAAAGGAGAAAAAGAAACAAAATGAATCCTAGAATACACTCGTATATACAAAGGTTATGTTAATCTAATCGATGATTTCTAAAAACGCTAGTTATGAATCTAATTGATTGAATATAACTGATATATAAAATAAGATTAAAACACCTTAAAGATAGGTTACAATTTACTCTAGATTAGGTATACAGATAATATAGCAGATTACTGTAAATAATCATATACAGATCAATACAGGTTTTTAAAAAAATTAGGAATGGTTCATCAATATTTGGGCCCTATACATACAAGAAGCATTAAATAAGTTTCCAGACTTTTTTCGTATGGGCACTTTTATTGATAGTACACACATGAAACTCTAGTCCCCTTTGAAGTAATCTCCTCCGGCTGCAATCAACTTGTTGTACTGTTCCAACAACTTGTGGAAGGCTCCATGGAAGGCCTCTTGTGTGAACGTGTCAATGACCTTCATCAAAGCCTCTTCTCCTCAATTGTCTCATAATGACAGCCTCTGAGCTTAGGGAATAACCAAAAGTCACAGGGAGCAAAGTCTGGACTATAAGGAGGCTGAGGAACTGTCTTGATGCCCATCTTGGTCAAATAGTCTGTGACAAGGATGGAGTTGTGGACTGGTGCATTGTCCTGGTGGAAATGCCACTGGGCCAATTTGAAGAGTGCTGGCCTCTTCCGACGGAATCTCTTCCTGAACTCCCTTAAAACCTCAACATAGTAACCCTAACCGTTTGGCCAATCAACTCTGGTGTATTGACTTCCTTACTTCTCCCACACCTCTCATCATCCCTCACAGACTCCCTGCCTTCCTTGAATCTTTTATGCCACTCAAAAACTGATGCTCGATTCATGGAAGATGGTCAAAAGCAGTCTGAAGCATTCCATATGTTTCTGTGGCATTTTTCCAAGTTTAAAACGGAATTTTATTGCATATTGTTCTTCTAAAGTGTCTTGACGTCCAGATTGTATTTTTGAAATTTACCAGCTGTGACAATCAGGCTTTAGTAGGGGGTGTGTGTTCCAATTGCTGCTGTAGCTGTTGATTTGAACCTGAAATCATAAAAATTGCTCAGTCATCTCATAAGATGTATAGCAATAACATACTGAATTTTCAAGAGTCTATGGCAATTTTAAATGCCCATACAAAAAAAGTCTGGAAACTTATTGAATGTACCATGTATATTGTACTCAGGTTGTCTTTCAGGGTATTGCAGTTTTATTTTTATCAGTATATTTAAAATGTGATTTAGGTAACTCTGACCTTGGTAGCAAATAGTGTAGTAGCTGTTTTCATACCAGATGGTTATTTTACTTTTAAATTCTAACAATGGTAAAGTTGAGAAAAATAGTAAAATTTATCATATTTTCTGAATTTTTAAGATATTTTTCTTTTATTTAATAGTTATTTTTTTGCTAATTTAAGAAGAAAGACTATTGAATTTGTTAAGTATGCAAATAGTACTACTAAATCCCAGATAACTTAGATGGTAAAATATAACATTTTAACCATTTGAAGTGTAGTTTGGTTGGTGTATCTAATGAATAAAATCTTATGGTGATGAAGTTTGAAAAATTTTTTTAGAAAAACTTAGTAATTTAGTTTTATTGATACTCCATATTTGTCTTCTCCAAATCATCAGCAGCATCATGTTGCGTCATCAGCACGGATATCCCTAACCCTTTCTCGCCACCCTTCTCTATCATCCATTGCTCCCGGCAGGTCTTCAGGGCTACATCCCGTATCGGCACAGAGCTGCTATATGTAGTTTCTAGCTGGTTGTCCTGCCTTTGCTCGTCCATGTAAAGGGGTCCACAAGAGTGCATCACATGATTTCAATGTAGCATTATATTTAATGTGTTTTTGTCTGTTTAGATTGGGTAGTGTAAACAGAGTATAACAAAATCCTGAAACAAAAAAAAGACAAAGAAAGATAAAAATAGAAACAGAGATTAAGTAAGAGAGAAAAAGAAAAGAGATGTGGAGAAAAAAGGAAAATGATATACTGGACAACATGTTAACTCATTAGTTTACTGTTGTAATGACAGTGCTTGATTATATTGATGCTGCTGTTTAGGAAGGAGTAAGTAAAGGATTCTGAATCACATTTCCTAGTTATGTCATATGGATAATTTGGATGATTTCAAAATAATGTTCATAGTATATGATATAATTATCGAAATAATTTAAATGTATTGCTTTCATAAAACTTTTCTTCTCTCTCTCTCTCTCTCTCTCTCTGTATGTGTGTAGGTGTGCTTTTTTATATATATATATATATATATATAAAAATAATCTATGTCTGTTTATGTATATCTAGTTTAGGTGAGTATAGATATATATATATTTGTGTGTTATATGTGTGTGTGTGTAGTGAAGTCATCTAAGACGAATTTTTGTTAGCACAACGTTAAGGATCTTCAAAATTGGAGAGACAACATCAAGATTAATATAGCTTGATTTAAAGTATGATGTGTTTGTACATGTTTATTTGGGTTAGTAAGATAGAAACAAATTGTTAAACTGCAGAAAGCCTATTGTATGTTTCTGAGGAAGATAAAACCAGTGTAAAAGCATATTTGAAAAATGTTTAACTTAGAAAAAAAAAAAACTTGTTAATTAGTTGATGTATTTGGGCAGGTTTCAGTTATTTTTATCTTTTGTTTGTAGTCTGTTTAAAAGAAGTTAATGTTTCTGTTGCAGTATCACAAAGTAATCTCTATTCTCGTTCTGAGCTGAATGATACTGTGTATGTAACTTGTTTTAAAAATGACATCATTGGCAGTTTCCAAGGCCAGCTGACAATGAATGTACAAGAAAACTTGGACAAAAGCTGCTTAATGGTTGCCTAATAAAAGCAATTCATTATGGATTTGTACATCACTGGCTGCTTCATTTAAGTGAATGATGTAGAGTTGATTAATAGTTAAAAACACTGGCTTAGATAAGGCAGTGTATCATTTGAAATCTTTTCAGGTTTCTTTTTTTTTTTTTTTTTTTTTCTCTCTCAACATCACAACATATCATTTATCCAAATGCATCATTTTGCTAAATTTGATGCTTAAATATAAGTGAAAAGATATTTTTGTCTGAGTATCATTTGATATGTAATTACATTTCATGAAACTTAAATAGTTTGTGGCTATAAATTGAAACAAGTTGGAATTGTGTATTTTAACTGTAATGCAGGTATGACTTATCTTGTGTGATTGTATTTAGAGATAAGAAAAGGATTGGGTACTTGTCTGGAATAGCCTGCTCTTGAAATGTACATAGTAAAGTACAAAAAAATTATATAGGGATGTATGTATTTGCCCAACCCCTCTGCCATGAACAGAATGTAACCCTAGGTAAATTTTTTAGCAGAATAACAATGATTTTCCTTCTAGACTGGTTGCTGTACCAAGGTTAAATAACCCAGTCTGTCCTCTCATTTATCCATAGCAGGAGAGAGAAGACCTGAATTTGTACCCTTTCCCATGTGAAAGGGTACAAATTCATCATGTGAACTGCAAACAGCATCTTCCAGAATTTGAAACTAGGTTGCCAATTCCATTTTCTACAATAATGACTGTTATGCCACAAGTGCTTCCACATATTTATATAGGGATGTAGTACTTGTTGATTGGTTGTATTTTATGGTATATCAACCCTTGTAGGTTTTTTAATGCCAAATCCTGTTTATACACGTGTATATTGAATAGTTTGAATGTAACATTGTCAAACAAGCCAGAACTCATTTGTTTGCTTATAGAAAAGTGGTTTCAAGTATTGCTATTAACACTAATAATTCTATACAACATCATCCATTTGTTTGCTCACAATTAAATAATTTCAAATGTATTAAATGATTAAATAGTTCTATTTAACCTATAAATGGAACTGTAACAGTTACTATTTCTCAAAATCAGTGGACCTGGCAGTAATGGTAATGAAGGGGTTCTCTACATTCCCCAAAGCTTCAGGACTGGAGCCTCACCATCAGATGGTTTAGTGTCACATCCAGGACATGGATGTAGTTGTAATTTACTTAGCTTTTTTGCCATATCAATGAGGCACTCAGTGAGACCCAAACTCATTTGGGAAGATTTGTTGGTCTGGCTTGCTAACCATTACACCACTGAATGTGCCCCAGGACATGGATGTAGTACTTACATTCACTATCCAGATAAGAGCAAGTTTGTCATTGTCTTCTATAAGCTAATAGATGGTCATTTATGTACCTGTTACTCCAAATTCTAAAAAAAACTTGCTGAAATAACTGATGTAAATAAGTTGATGCTTAGAGATGGATGACTTTACCATTTATAAGCCAAAAGTATGAGTAACAGAAGCTGTGTAGTTTGTAATTAAAGAAAATATAAAATTCTTTATATAAATCAGCATAAACATCAGCAGCCATTAAGCTCAGTGCCAGGTCACTTTGTATTCATAGAATTGTTTATGAATTAATGAGAAACTATAATTAGCATTTAATATAACTAGTTATCTCCCTTGAAAAATGATCATTTGGAGTGAGTGTGAATATGAACCTCACACTCAATTGGATTGGAAATTGGACTGGAAATTGCTTTATTCTCTAAGAAAATTTTAATAGTTTAACTGTGTGAATGAAAATATTGGTATGATGTACTTTTTTTGACTATTTTATAAAACGTAAAAATCAGTCTATTATGGTACAGAAATGTTTTTAATAAAGGAAATGACTCTATACTTAGCATTTGATATACCTGTAGGATCATTATAATATAAATTATTTGGGTGAGTGAGAGTGCAGACCCTACAATGTATTGCTAATTAGACTGGAAATTATTCTATTTTCTAAGTTCGAGCATTTGAACAATACTGTTTTAAGAAAAGTCCTTTTATAGTGTACTTTTTGCTGTGTTCTAGTAACAACCTTAAAGACAAATGGGATTATTTTATATATATATATATATATATATATATATATATATAGTTGAATAAAGAGTTGTAGAAAATACTCAATGGCAGAATAGCTTAGCTCTCTTATGAATTTACACTGTGCTGCCAAAGAGAGGGCCTCTGCTTCCACACATCCTGTTAAAAAACAAAGGATCTTAAAAAGGCTCAACTAGTTATTAGTTTGCCTAAAATTCTCTCTTTCCCTTTGCTGAAGGCAGAATTTGAAAATAGGCTGGCTTTTTAAAGTGGAGTCTCTTACATGAATGAATGGTTTAATGTGGTGCCAAAAATAGCTTAGCTCCATGGCCCAGTTTATTGGATCTCTGCAGAGGGGTATGATGACTCCTCCAGTGGATGTCCTGGATATGACACTAAATCATCTGATGGTGAGGCTTCAGTCCTGGAGTTTGGGGGAATGTGGAATATCCCTTCATTGCTATTAGTCTCAGGTCCACTCTGAACTAGAGTGGTAGTATCTGCTAGGGTCCCATTTGTTTGTCAAATATTTAATTATTCTCTATACTTGGAACCATTTAACTGTGTGCAAGCAAATAACTGATACTGAATAGAATTACTAGTGTTAAATAGCAATATCTGAAACCATCCGGGGGGGTGTCCTTGTGGTGTAATGGTTAAAGCGATGGACTGCGGAATCTTAGTATGTGAGTTCGTACTCCAGTCGCGCTACTACACCCACTTTCGGGCAAATACCTTTGGGAAAGGTATGAACCCCCAATATCCTCCCAGTTATGGGTTAAATAGTATCTCTACTGTTCTTCTAGGAGAATGACTTTGGCATTAAATAACCTAAAAAGAGTTGATATGCCATTAAAACAAAAAAACCAAACCAAACCTGAAACCATCTGTGTTCAAACAAATGAGCCCCGACTTGTTCAAAAATTATCACCTACAAATTATTTGTTTACTAATCATATATGTTTAATGCATGTATATAAACAGAATTTGGCATTAAATAATCCACAAGGGTTGATATACTGTAAAACACGACTAACCAGTAATCTTGGTGTTTCCCTTTTGAAAGAACCTGATTCTACTCCCTTTTATATGAGGCGGTAGTTACTGCTCATTTTTTATATTTTCCCCAGCACAAGTGTACCAGTTATCATTTGTAAATAATGTTTGATATCTTATGCTGGATAATTATTTAAAAGAGGGAAAAAAATGTGGCATACTCTTCTCACTATTAACAAATCAAAATGTGAGATACATTGGCCATGTTTTGTAACAAAAATAGTGATCAGTAGTTTAAAAAAAAAATTTTTTTTTAAATTTTTATTACATTTCTGCCAACAGTTATGTTTTTGACTGTTGTGTAATTGTTTATGAACCTTGTGCAGTTGCACCAAGCAAGCATTTAAAGTTACTCATAGCTGACTCATG
This sequence comes from Sepioteuthis lessoniana, assembly GCA_963585895.1. Classification (NCBI taxonomy): domain Eukaryota; kingdom Metazoa; phylum Mollusca; class Cephalopoda; order Myopsida; family Loliginidae; genus Sepioteuthis; species Sepioteuthis lessoniana. Next base: position 25,511,655 of record OY757936.1, on the reverse strand, counting down.
TACAAACCCTTCCTATTATAGATATGCTTCAGTACGTTGGAAAACTGGTTGCTTGAAGGGAAAAAAAAAAAAAAAATCCCCCCGCCAGTCAACAAAATGGAAATAAGTTTTGATTACAGTTGCTATTTCTACCATTGGGCAAGTGTACAATACTTGTTTTTTATGGTCAAATAATAGATAACTAGTGATAAATGTTGATGAGCATTTCTACATATACAGTGATGTGATATGTTTTTATTGTCTGCAGATTTTATTGATTCATTAAAATTAAATGGTTTGCTATTCATTCAAAGATGTAAATATATTTTTTGGAAAGAATGCTGTATTGTGTGTGGTCTTTTTGAAGGAAGCTGTACTATATGTGGTTATGTATGTATTTGACTTACTCCTCTTCCACAAGCAGGTCAACTTTTAAATAGAGTATAGCTGGTTTAATTCAGTTTTCATTCTCCTCAACTAGTTGTCTTACTGACAGTGAAAGAACCCAGTCTGTTCTACTATTTATGCTTAACTTGGTGAATAGAGCAATTTCTAGTTTAATTGTATGTATGTGTGTGTGTGTGTGTGTGTGCATACATGCATGCATTTACCAACTTCTCCACATGAGTAGATTGTGACACAAAGCTTAATTTTTTAAGCAGAGTTTAATAAGTTTGAATTCTGTTTTCCTTCTCCTAAACTGGTTGTCATGCCAAGTTTTAAAAGCCTATTCTGCTTTACTATTTTTCCATAGATGATGGGAGAATAATTGGATTCATATCTTTTCCAAAATATAAACAGCCTTGTCCAGGATTTGAATGTGGGTTGCTGTGTCCATTTATGTCGATAACCTCAAGCAGCTTCAATGTGTGTGTAATATGTCCAAAAAAGCAAAGTACAAACATTTACTAATCAAATGTTTATTACTATAAAAAAAAAATGAAATATTGTGTAAGTGTTACCAGCACTACTATGCTACTTTTCTACATAGTTGTCAATGAGTTTGATGCATTTATACCATTGCCTACATTGGTGAATAAATGCTCTCCTAAAAGAAACTGATATTAAGCAATTGAAGCTGCTTTTGTACCCTGGTAAAAATGGTGTCATTTGTGTGAATAAACATTTTTTTCTTAGGCCTAAACCGGTGATAATCTGAAGGAGCCAAGTTGGAGCTGTGTTGGATGCAGCAAAATATCTTGACTATATCACTGGAGCTTTTTTTTTTTTTTTTTTGTAGGTTGGTTTGTGTATGGGATGATATTATCATACACCTTTCCCTTATGCAAATATTTTGGTCTCTTTTGGTGAACAGCTTCTCTTGGCCTGTCCAGTGTTTCACTGTATCTGAGCGCATTAAATGTGTTCAGAAGCAGCACATATTTTATATCCCAGAACACAGTTGTTGTCAGTTTCTTTGCAGACTGCTGAATTTTTGAGGTGGGATGGTTGGGGAGTAATGATAGATGCTTTCAGGTCATGTAATCAATGTTAGTCTCTTGGGTAATGTGATGCATCTAGGTCTTCTCATCCATAATCATCAGCTTCCCTATATTTTTCCAAAAGCTGAAAAGAAATGCCCATGTTCAAGAACTTGTTTGTCAGTCAGTTGGTTTGGGACTCTTATGAGTAATTTCATCATCATCATCATATCGCGCTGGTAGCACGGATATCCCTGACCCTCTCTCGCCACTCCTCCCTATCGTTCATCGCCCTAGGTAGGTCTTCAGGACAACATCCCATATCCTCACATAGCTGCTGAATGTACGTTCGTGCTGGTCGTCCTGCTTTTGCGCGGCCATGTGTGGGGATCCATAAGAGTACATCTCTTATGAGTTCATCTCTGCTTCTCCAGCAGTGTCCTGCATATCTGGTTCGTCTAACTTGAATAGTTTTCGTGATAGGGGGCAGGTGGCCGTACAGTTGGTGTCTTGTGGGGTGTTGCTGCCAGGACTTGTTCAGGATTGCACGCAGCATTCTTGTGTAATTGCCATCTAGCTTCTTCTCCAGCCGTTTTGTTAGAGTCCATGTAGTGCATCCATATAGCAGTATCGATGTGACCACTGCCTGGAAGAAACTGCGTTTCATTTTATCGGTTAGGTCTGATTTCCATATAATCAATAGCCTATTGATAGCTGTCCATGCTTTCGTTAACCTCGTTTCGATGTCCTTTTCGGTTGATTCGACGCTGCTTCCTAGGTACGTGAATTTGTCTACTAGTTTAAGAGGGGTTCCTTCTAGAGTGGAGATGTCCCCCGTTTGGTTATAGCACATATATTCCATTTTGTGTGCATTAACATAGAGGCCTATGCTTGCTGCTGCTCGTTCCAAACTATGCAGAAGTGTTTCGGCTTGGTCAGGTGTATTTGCCAGTATCGCTATGTCATCGGCGTAGTCGGCGTCGGTAATTGTTGTTGCGGGGTACCTTCTGCTTCTTTTCTTCGTCAGTTCGAAGCCATTCTCTTTGATTTTGTCAATCGATGTTCTAAGTACGTAATCTAGACAAATGATAAAGAGGTGCGGGGCCAGCGTGTCCCCTTGTAGTACTCCTGCTACAATGTCAAAGTATTCTGTGTCTCCATCCAATGATCGTACTTTTACTTTAGTGTTTCTATAGAGAATCGTTATTGCCGCTACGGTTTCTTTAGGTATGCCGTACGCTAGTAGGATTTGTTCCATCTTTCCTCTGTGAATGGAATCGAAAGCCTTGGTAAAGTCGACCCACAATCATATCACAAAGTTTTCACTGTCTCTCATCTTAAATCAAACCTTCAACAAGCAGAATATTATCTTCTCTTGATGAACATGGATGCTCAACATGAAGCATGTCTTACAGATTCATGCATCCTTTTATGAACACATGATGCCAGACCAGCTTATGCTTCCTGCTCATTATATGTTTGCCATACACAGCAACAAATTCACACTAAATTTCTGTTTGATAATTGCCCTTGGCATGCAAAAATCTCACATTCTTTATTTTCTTAACTCACCAAATTACTTTTTCCTATCCTTTATTTATATAAAAACAGTCACACCTGCACACATACAAAGATGGGCTGAAAAGTTCATAGGCTGACCAAGTTACTTTTATGGAATGTGACCAAATGAGATTTATTTTTCAACGTTGTATCCCTTGCTCTAATTTGATGTATAAACCAATTCCTAGTATTATTATCTCCATAATTTTGTGAGGTCTGTTATAACTAAAGATGACTATAAAATATTAATTAGAATCTTTCATTCTGCCTTGAATAGAAGCATCAATATGATCATGGATCACTGTTAGAATGGGAACTCAGTGGGTTTGTAAGTTGTCTGGTTTTTGTATAACAAGAATTGTCTTCATTGCAAGCGGGCTGTGGCAGTTCAAAAAGCTTTGAATATCATTGGTTGCTGGTACCAACATTTGTAAAAAGATAAAATTCAAATCATTCATTGAAGGTTGCCTTTGTGGCCATTAAGTTCAATGTTACATTATATTCATAGAATGTTATTAAATGCAAATAAAGGGGTGTATTCTATACTTAACTTTTAATAGTTATCTCCTTTGAGAAATTATAATGATTAGTGAGTGAATGCAGACCCCCATACTATTAAGTTGCAAATTGGATTGGAAATTACTTCATTCTTTAAGTTAGTGCACTTTGCTGCTATTACATTAATGAAATATCTCACTACAATCTACTATTCTTACTATTATATTAACATGCATTGAAAAATTGGATCATTATGATATAGATAGTTATTTAAAGAAAAATATTTTTTATACTGCTTGTTTGTTGTTGTACACTATTGTCTGATGAATTTAGAAAATGCATATTAAAAATGTACTCTAAAAAAAGTATTTTGAGGTTTTCTTTCTAAGTACTAATTTTTAAAAATTTTATCCCGGGCCATTTTTTAAATCCTTTGTTTTAATAAACTTTTTGTAAATATGAAACTGAAAAATGTCAAAACATCCAAATTTTTTAAATTGCAACCTTAGTTTGAATTACCGTATTTGACAGTTTATAAGATGTACCTCAATTTGAGTAGACATTTAAAAAGAAAGATAAAACAAAAAACAAAAAAAAAACCCTCCAGATTTAAACCATGAATGTCAGATAAAAGGCTTTTACCTGATATTCCTAGCCCTGCTCACCATCAGGTAATTTTTAAAGTTTCATATGTATTCAGACCTTGTGTACATTTGTGAATGGGAGTAGTGGCTAATGTGCTGGGCTGCAACATCGTAATAAATGTGTTTGCACTCTTCTCACGCTAATACATTCACTTTCAGACCAATACCTTCAGGGAAAAGTATGGAACCCCCCTCCCTCTCCATGGCTTAAGAAGTTCTACTGTTCTTTTACAAGGATGGCTTTTGTATTAAATAACCTGCAAAAATTGATATGCCATTAAGTAAAGAAAGATATGCAGAGATGTTTGTGTGTAGCACTAGAACTCCACTAGCTAGTAACCCAAAGCTGTGACCCATGGCCTTATAAGATGTAGAGAGATTTTCTGTGACATTTAAAAGAAAAAGAAAAGTGCATTTTAAAAGCTGTTAAATGCAGGAAATTTCTAAAATCCAAAAAGTGAATTAAAGTTTATCTTTCTCTTATATATCTAAATTTTTTTGTAATAATGTTCATTTTGAATTTATAATGCCTCACCTTTTACAAATTCTCTTAAAGAACCTAAATGAAAGCCTTTCAAGGTAAAGAAAAAGTCAGTCTTTACAACAAAGGATAAGATTCAATAAGGATTAAGTTATGATTGCTGTTAGGATTAAGAAAATGCTTTAAGAGGGACACGCTTAATTGTATAATACCCTTGATACTGCCCAGCTTATGTTATGCATTACTGACTATTCATTGTGGATAGCTTGGCTCTGAATTAAATGACTAGAGTTGATATAATCTTAATGTATCCATCTCCATAAAATAGTAACAAATGAGTTACTAATAATCATTTCTTCACTTAAATAGCATATGTTTAGTTAATAAACCTCTAAAAAAAAAAAAAAAAAAAAAAATCAAATTCAAGACACTTCAAATGTATAGACCTTAACCGTTAACTAAATGGTCCGTTTGTGTTCCAGAGGTGACATTCTATTATTTCTGAATTCCATTAACAATATCCAGATATCATGGCTTATTCTAAACCTTTTGAATACCATCAACCAGTTGGCAACTACAAGTATTTAGCGAATTCAAAGAATGGAATGACTGGCATTCATTCTCTGAGTGTGCTTGTCTTTCTATCTTTACAGTAGTCAGTACTTGGTTTGCATGGAAATATTTTATTTGGGTTTAAAAATAGTCTGTGTTTTTATTAATGTGTGTAGTAGTACATGTATAGCACTATAAGCACATGATATTGTGTGCTGCCAGGGGCATAGTTATGTGTATGTAGCATAGTGTTATTGACTGTACAGGTGGCCTACTGAATCACAGGTATATGATGTGCATTTGTGAGTGGTTGTATTATGATTATAAAGGAAGAGTATAACATCAGCATATCTGACTTAATTAATATCTGTGATGGTAGTTTATGCAGTTTTGTGATAAAGTAAATGTCTGAATATCGGAAATCTATGCATCCGAAATTAGTCTACTACTTTTAAGGGTTTTGTATATAAGCCTTAAGGCTTATGTATAAATTTTGATTGATTCCATTATTATTAATTATAACGATATGTGTAGAATTATGTTAAAATCTTATATATAATCTTGTGTAGCATTGGTTAATGCAGGTAGTTGGATCTATGATTTTCCTATTTAAAAATACTTTATAGCTGACTGGTTATTTCTATAGGTATTTATCACTTGCTGTCTTTAATTCAAAAACTAATGTATTGGTAAAATTGCTTAGCACTACATGACCCTTTTTAATGTTGATGTGTCTGAAGCATTTGTATAAACATGTGGTTCACATCTTGGTGCTATGTTCTTATAACTTCATGGAAAAATACATTCTGCTGTTTTAAATATAAGATTTTTTTAAGAAAATAATTAAAGTCTGTATATTTCTTAATCTTGCAAAATTTATTAACAAAATGATTAATTATTCTTAGGCATCTGCTGTTTCTTTCATTGTTTTGCTTGGTAAAGACTAAGAATTTTGAATGGTTAATTTACACATGCATGTGCATTTGAAAATTTTTTTAAGTTATAGAACTTGGTCTCGTAATAAAGCAATGGGATATTCTTTTACAGTAGCATAAGTTATGTAAAGGACTCTTCTGATAGAAATAAAATTTTATTTTGTGTTAATTTTAATAAGATTTAATTAGTGAATAGGGAATAGAATATTGTCTATTGGAGAGGGAGCAGAATATATGAAAGGTTTAGATTGTGATTAGGTCTGTAGATGAATAAACATGTAACATACATATGTTTAAGTGTATGTGTATATTAAAAGTAACTTGAAATTATAAATTTTCATTTATAGTAAAGAAATAAAGTATAGAGAATCAGTTATCTTTCTTTTTACCTTTTGTTTGATATCCAGAAAATATTGAGCATAAGCAAGAAAATGTAGTGACAAAGTTTTTGATATTTTAAAAGTGCAATGTAATTTCAAAATTATTTAAGTATTCCTGTCTCTTTTTTTTTCTTTTCTTTTTTAGACTAGTAAAATAAAATAGTTTACATAAGTATTTTTTGTTTCCACAATACGGTTTGTATTTGATATTGTCTATTATATAAAGTATTTGTTTTGATTCTAATCAGTTTCAAACAAACAAGACTGACCAACTAGAAATAAATCCAGAGATCCTTATTTCACAATTATTCAAATCATTTAATTAAATCTAGAGTTGTTTGATTTCTATTACTTAAATAGCAAACTGCTTGTGCGAGAGAAGGTAGAAAATACTCCCTGCTACCATTCAGTTTTTTTGCCTTTAGCAATTTTGGATAGAACTTGAAGCTTTTCTCTTCTTACCAGGCTCTGCACTTTAACTACTGAGCTAAATCTTTGAACACTCTGTTAGCAGTTTAATTCCAACTGCTGCTGTTAACAAATACTTTGTTCATTCCCAGCTCACCTTAACTGAGCTCCACCCTTTTGAGTTATGCCACATTCAAGTAGTGCCATTGCTGCTGTTGCTGGTGGTGTTTACTGGTGTGAATAACTCCTTGCTTCCTGTTTCCATCACATGGCCATGTTCACCTAGTTGCTCACAACAGGATTTCTTTGTCATATCTTACAATGGCCATACAAACCACAAACCAACCCTTCTTTCTGATACAAACTTCCATTGAAATTAATACCAACTCCAGGGTGTGAGAAACAATGCAACAAACATTAACACAAAAGAAAAGAAGGCATTTATATACAAGACTATAAGGATCTGTAGAATCTTTAAATGTCCTTCATTTTCAATTTGAATTTCTCTTCTTGTCTTATTGTTGATATTTTTACCATATTAATATCACAGATTTTAGAAATAAGTAATTGGCTGCAGAGGGTATGACTATAAAAGGTATAAATACCTACTTCTAGAAAGTCAAGAATTGTAAATATTGGTACTGTTTATGATGAAAGTATCCAACTTATTCCTTAAATACAGTGAATTTCCCAAGTATAATTTCCCAATTGCCTTCCTTTGTGTAGAGAGGGTACTTCATTTTGAATGTTTAATTTTAAAGTATTATGATATAAACCATTTAGCATTTGATTATTTAGCTATAAAATGTTGGTGTTGTGAAGGAACAAAGTATACTTTTATTAAGAAAATTGTATAAACCTATTACTTTTGAGGAAAGGCTATAAACAGCAAAACAGCATGGGATAATGAATTTGCATATTGAAGCAAACATGGCTTTTACTGTAAGGGTTGTAGCATCTCTATCTTGCAACAGAGATTCACTTTATATTTGCTAAGGTTGATTTGATTTCAATCTTTCTAATATTCTTGATCATTGATAAACATGAGGAGAAAAATATTTTTATTTATTTTTATTTTTTTCAAATTTAACTCTCATAAACAAGATGCTGACAGTACTTGATTTTACTAGCTTAATATTTCTTGAAATATGTTATCAAGCAAGCTTAAAATTTTTAATGATTGCTATATTTTATTACATTACCAAGTTTCTTCATATAACTCCTTATTGAAAAGTTGTTTTTTTAATACTGAAAAATTTGGTAAAGATTTTTACAAATGCATATTTAAAAAATATAGTATTAATTCATTTTCCAAATTATTTTTTTGGTTCAAAAAAGTATAGCTACCATAGAAATATCTGTATAGTAGATGGGACTCTTAAGCCTTGGTACAACAACAATAACTGGTCTAGAAGGAAAACTGAATTTAAACCATCTGTACTCTACTGAAAAAATAACCTTGTGTTCTATACTGCCTATGGCAAAGGGGTTGGGTAAATATATACTATTCAAATATTAGGTTACTTATAAATATTTACTAAGCTTAGCATAGTCTGGCACAACGTCATAATTGTAGTGTATTCTGTAAAAATTTAAATTTGATACACACTAGTAATTGATTGCAAGACTAGTTTGCTAAGCTAACAAATATTCCATTGTTAGAGTAGAGAAATTTTCATGTTCAAGAACCACATTAAAATTTATTGTCTTAGGTTGCATTCAATAAGTTTTTGGTATGCTGACAACAAAATTTAAAATTTAAACTTTTAATTAATAACTTGGTCCAAATTTAATTAATGTATACTATTTAAAAGAAATGAAAAACTTTATCAACTTTCTAATGACTTATTGAGATTTCTTTTTGTGAAAAAGTATTAGGATATCAGGTTCTAAAGTGACTTTTATAATTTTAATTGGTCTTTTGATAAAACCTTGGAAGGCTGAAACTGATGGTTTAGAAGATTACTCCCCCCTCTTCAGAAGAAAGTTACCTAAATTAGCTAATTATGAATTTAATAATAATACTCACATGACTACAGTACTTAATAGACTAACACTTAAGAACATTCAATCTTAAATAACTTTTCATTTTCTTAATATTTATGTGGTTATGTTAGGTCTGTTCTTACGATTAAAAATGGTGTGACATATATAAAATGGTAAGACAGAATAAAACTGGGAAATCATCAATGATTGGTATCAACTCTCAAGTCAAAGATTACTCAATCCAATACAGCATTAGATTTAGAAGTATATGCTTTCCTTAAAAACATCAGATTAAATGGCCCACATGAATTTTTTCTTTTAAAATAGTAATTAGATTTATTTTACCCAGGATACAATGTTGAAGGTTATTTATTTCAGACAGGAAATTATTTATAGCTTATACCTAGAATAATACAACACTTGCAGTTATCTTTTATATATATATATATATATATATATATATATATATATATATATATATATATATATATATATATATATATATATATAGAGAGAGAGAGAGAGAGATATCTATCTGTGTCATGCCGAATATTTTCAGTTCTTGTCAGAAATTTATATATATATATATATCTGACAAGAACTGAAAATATTTGGTATAACACAAATAGTTCCTTTGAAGAAACCATCAACAAATTTCAAGATTGTAACATTAAAAAAAACATAAGGACTCTTGAAAGAGAAAAAGAAAACTCCAAAACAACAAGGATATTATTTTATTAAATCAAACCTGTTTATTTATATATATATATATATAGCACTCATGAGCAAACTGTGGCCCATGGTGTTTTCTTAATGACCTACCTAAGACTTGAATTTTTTTGTAGAAAATACCTTTTTTATCTGAGAGGAACTCTCTCCTCCAACTTTTTCTTATTTCTCTGGTAGATGCTCACATGTATGGTCTTCTGTAGTGAAAATGGTTGATGTACCTTAAATATGAAATTACCTTGAATTTTTTTAGTTGCATGGCCTGCTTCTCCAAAAAAAAAAAAAGAAAAAAAAAAAAAAGAAAAGAAAGTTGCCTGTGTTTGCTTTATAGTTTCTTTTTATACTTGTAAAAACGGCTCAATCTGAGGAAACATAAATGTCTTTTGATTTGTGCTGCATGTTCAAGAAATAGAAAAATAAGAAAGAAAGCAGATGGTGTTTGTGATGAAACTTGTTAATGCATTGACACTTGAACATAATAGTGGCCACCTCCTTGTAAAGAAAGTTTTTTTTTTTTTGTTAATTATATAATTGTTCATTTAACATTAGGAGGAAGAAAATTGGGATTCAGTCATAGCTCTTCTTCATGATTTGTACTAGATTACCTTTTTTATCATGGTTATTGTCATTGGAAACAGACATGGCAACTTGAGTTTAAATCCTGAACAAAGTTGTTTGCATTTCCCATTGTACTAATACTCTAGGGAAAGGTATGCATCCAACTATTCTCCCTCCAGCTATGTGTAAATAGGGCAGATTGGGCTCTTTAAGTTTAGTCTGGCAACAGGTCTAGAAGAAGGAAAATTCTGAATTCAAACCTGTTAAACTACACTGCAAAAGATTTTTACCTTGTATTGCATTCTACTAGTGCAGATGGGTTGGGTAAATACATAATTGCTTTTTGTCCCTAAAAGCAATGATTCTTGATGATTAAGGCTCAAGTGGGAAAATGGCTGTATTCTATAATGGTGCCAATTAAATCATTTTAACCTAATATCCTCTGGAATTATTTGAGGAGAAAAATTAAAACTTTTTTATAATCAGCATGTGAAAAATATCCCATTAACAGAAAATGAATATTGCAATTTTTATAAATATTGTGTGAAATGTATACTGGCATTATTACTTGATTCCTGGACTTTGTCAAAATAAATTCATTCTCAGATAAAATTTTTTTTAGTAATTATTAATTTTGACTAGAATTTCTTTCATTCTTCAATTTTGAGTTGCTTTTTTTTATTGTAACATATTGTTACAAATGCAAATTCTTTTTTTCTCCTTTTTCCACATTGGCAAGAACTGCTACACTGGAAGAGAGGGAGAGCCGTTTGAGCAACACAGCCTTCTAAAAGAAAGAGAATCCATTAGGAAACACCAGAAAAAAGGTTATGATTTAGTGACTGTATGAAAGAGTGAGTCGTTGAGGTCAGACACACACAAGAGACTACTCTACAAAAAGAGTTTAAGACCCAAGGAATTGTCCTCAATTTTGTGTGTTACTGAACTTTTTTTCTCACCATGTTTTCTTTTGGACTCTTAACTCATATGTACATGGTTCCTGTGTTTGCTTTATTTTTGAATTTCTACTGCCAGCTGCTTTTTGGACTGTTGGACAGGATTCACCCACTTTTTTGATTAAAGAAGACAGAGGTTTCTTTTCTTCCTGTTTGTAAACTTTATTTGGTCTATATGTGTTGATGCAGTTGCTTAAAATGATGCTTGCTTGGGTTTTGGCTACAAAATTTAGCTGCTACTATATCCAGCACCTGGCTTGGAAAGGTGACTTAGCAACAAGATCTAGTTTGTATCCATATTCAGGTTGTCATTCTCTAACAGTGAGGAACATTAGATTGAAAACAATAACTATGAGCTTATTCTTGTTATTGTTGCCACTTTTCTTTGTTCTTGCTGTTGTAGAATGACCCAAATGAGTTTCAATTTGTTAGGAGGGGACTAAAAATTGAAAGATGAAAGGAAAAATACTTGTAAAGATTTATAATAAATTGTCTTAATTTCTTATTGATTCTTTCAATCAAATTATTTTCAAAGACTTGAGTCTCATGAATAATTTAACAGACCTATTTTTTAGTAACACAGCAGCTTTTTTCTTTGTACAGATGAGGTAATAAAGCCCATTAATGTTGGTGGCTTATTTTAGTAGATGTTAAGGCTATTATTAATAATTGCTATTGAGTTTAATAGAGAACAGTTTTCTATCATAAGCTAATTAAAGTAATCTTTTGGCTAGGTAAATTTGGTTAATTTTAAGAGAGTTTGTGATTCTTTCTCTCTCAAAAAAGTACATACATATAACTGATTCAATCAAGATGAACAATAGATACAGCAGCTATTAGCTAGTAGTGCTGCCTAAGGAATAAGGTAGCTATGGAAGAGTGGTTAGTTTAGGTGATTAATGATACAGTTTTCAATCAACCATTGTGGCATGGAGGTGCCAGTGGTGTAGTCGTTATCACTGTAGGAAATGAACACGGCGATACGAGTTCAAATCCTGGACGAGACTGATTGCATTTCACATAGCACTAATACCCTTGGGAAAGGTATGAATCCAATTATTCTCCCTCCAGCTATGGATAAATAGTAGGACAGACTAGGTTCTTCAGCTTTGGTTAGGCAACTGGTCTAGGAGAAGGAAAACTCTGAATTCAAACCTGTTAAACTCCGCTTAAAAATTGACCTTGTGTCATATCCTGCCCGAGCGGAGGGGTTGGTAAATAGTACCATTGTGGCATGTCTGCAGTGAGATTTTTTAAAGATATACAGCAATAGGATATAAATTCATATCCTTCCTCATGGGCATTAATACTAAATAGACACTATCTGCTTTAGCTGTGAATTGAACTCGGCCAATTTAGTTTTAACTGATAACCAATTTACTGCATTGCATTCCTTGGAATTAATTTTCACGCATACACCACACGTAAATACTTTTTAAAGTTATATTAGATTTAAAATGTTTTGTATAAATTATCATTAAAAACAACTTCAGAGTGCTCAGTGTAGATCTTGAATGGGGAACAGATGAAGAAAAATTGATTAACTTGGAGGAAAAGTAATCTATACTGGCTGTAAATTTGAAGCATAGAGAATCAAACACTTTATCTTGAAATGAGCACTTCAGATGCAGGACTTTGGTCTTGGACACTTTTCAGCCTGAATGTGTTTATAACATATGTAGTAAGGTATGTTTGTCGACAGCTGGACTTGCTAGTCATATGAAAGCTCATTACAGCAAACAATTGCAGACTCATTTTACACAGGTTCTACTGCTGCAACCTACAGGTAACTTATGTCTTTTTCATGACAAAGAATGTGGGTCTATAACGGGTTTGAGAAGCTATAAAAAAAATACACAGGGGCAATGTCTATGATAAAGACATTTATCTTTTTTGTTACTAATGTGATATGGTTTGCAATGAACTTGGCCTGAGGAGTGACGTGCTCCAATGGGCACTTTTAGTAGAATTGAGGAGATGGCCTTCTGTAAAGAAGTGGCTGTGTGTGTGTGTGTGTGTGTGTGTGTGTGTGCTCTCTCTCTCAGCCTAAAGAAGCAAATATATATATGTAATTATATTATTATTTGGGGGGGGGGGTCTCATGGTATAATGGCTAAAGTACTAGACTGTTACCTCAACATAAACAAGTTCAAACTCTTTTGGACTAGATACCCTTGGGAAAGATATGAACCCTCTTATCCTCCCTCTAGCTATGGGTTGAATAGTATCACTGATATTTCACTCTACAAGGATGACTTTGGTATCAAATAACCCACAAAGGTTAATATGCCATTAAACAAAGCAGCCAAACCTAATTACAATCAAGTGAGGAAAAAAGCATGCTGAAAAAATACATGTAAAAATTCACACTTAGCAATTAGTCAATATAAGATACCAAAGAAAGATTTGGTAGGAATAATGAAGGAGAAATAAAATCACTGCAATAATTTATTCAAATGACTAAGTTTTTAATAAGTAATAATATGAAAAGAGAAAGAATGAATCAACTAATGTATTTTTAATCCTTGAATATACAAGAATGCTACACTCTGTAATGGTTAGTCTAAGAGTGAGCAAAATGTTGATTTCATACCTTTTTATAAGAAATATGCAGACATGTCTCCTAAATTTTTGTCAAGAGTTTTAAATTAAAAAACAAAACAAACAAAAAAGAACAGTTAATTCCTATGAGGTTATTAAAGATCCTATTTTTTAAAAATCTTAGTGAGCAAGCATCTGTGTTTGATCTACAAACAGTGCAGGTCTCATTGTTCTACTCTTAATAGAAAATTTAAGTCTTTTAGTGAAAATAATCCAGTGCAGTTACATTTGAATTCCTGTAGGTTTCAGAATTCTAATTAAACTTTGGATTTTTGAATGTCTATAAATTGACTTGCTTCTGAAATTGATAGGTAGGGTCTGCAAATATACTATTCCTATTTGCACTGTAAAATGTGACCACATTTAAACATTTTATTTATTCAAACATAAATTAATGTTTCCGTTGGGTTTAGATTGTAGTAGTGTTTATTATTCAAGGGAAGCAATCCTAAAAAATGTTATGAAATTTGGGTTAATTTATTTTTTAAATTAAATATCTAAAGATAAATTTAAAAAAGAATTTTTTTAAAAAATTAACCCATGTGGTGCAGCACATCTAGGAATAAATTAAATGGCTGAAAGCACTTTTAACCATGAAATTTAAAAAAAAAAAAAAGCATGCAAATAAAATTTTTTTATGAGTTTCGCAATTACAATAATTGGTGTCAAGGGGTGTATTGTACAAGTGTGTTTATAAGAGAATTATTTTATTCATTGATACTTCTAAAAAACGACTTACTAAAGTTTTGAATAATGCTTTTTTTTTTTTTTTTTTTTTTTTTTTTTTAAATTATAAATCCAAGCCCCGGGGTATATCAAGCAAACACTTGGGGGTATATCGCACAAGATAAAATTTTTTTAAGTAAGGTGGACGAAACTTATGTCTTAAAGGATTAAAATGAATATTCTTCTGGAATATACGCCTGCCAAACTTAAGCCAATTAAAAAAAGAAAAAACAAAAACTGTTGGTTTATAAATCTTGTTAGCATATTAAAAGATTAACAGATTTTCTCCTATGAAAATAGGTAAAGCTTGAAGATTTTTTTTCAACTAATGTATGATGCAAATTTTCCTTTATAAACTAGATTAATTTTGTATTCAGAGAGAGAGAGAGAGAGAGAGAGAGAGAGAGAGAGAGAGAGAGAGAGAGACTGTTTTTACTAATATCATGTAGGAACCACAAATTTTTCCTTAATTGAACTTTGAAATTATACATATTTTTCAAGATGAGAAATGATATGAAGAGGGGATGAACAATTCTAATGTGCACTTTCTTTATATTGTGATTAACTGTACAAATTCAAGTAATATGTATTATGTGCCAATTTGATTTTAGAAGTGTTTATCTTGCAGAATGTCAACACTGCTTTAATTTTTACTTTATTTGTTTATATTGGTCATTCTCATAATTATTTTTCTTTCTTTTTAAGCTGGTTATGGAATATTGTCTTGGTTCTGCAGCTGACATAATAGAAGGTAATTTCTATTTTATTTTTAAACTCTTTATTTGATTTTAATTTAATTTCAACCATTTATATATTTTATTTTTTCAAATTCATTTCTGATCATAAAATGGCTTTAAAAGTGTATTTATTCAAAGTGAATTGCTTCTTGGGTTTATTCATATTGTGAAGAATTATTCTTGCCTTTTTATTTGAATTTTATTTTATTATTTGGTTGCTATTAAAGTTTGATTTAAAAGATCAATTTTCAATATCATCTAATAATTCAAGAATGAAAATTGCCTTTGCATTTATTGTCTATTGGTTCTTTTATCATTTAAATTCTATTAAACACTGGTAAATTTGGTGTTTTGTAATTTATTATCCAATTTATTTCTGGGCCAATGGAAATTAAATTTGGTTACCAGAGGTGATCAGAATTGAATTACAAAACCAGGTTTGTTATGGACAGTATGAAACTTTAAAAAAAGTTAGATTTTTTAAAAAAAATTTACGAAGTGCTGTTGATTGATTTTTGCTAGTATTTCTTTCTTCTTAATTTTAGTTGCTTTTTCTTGCAACTCTCTGACTTATTCTCTAGTCATTTATAGGTAATACAGATTAGAAATACAAGAAAATCCAGAAGAGTTTGGGTCTTAATTAGAAGTGTAAAAGTTATTTCTATTCTTTCTGTTTATCAGGATCAATTTTAAATTATTAGTTCGTAGAAATTTAACAGAAATCAAAAATAGTCCCTGTTAGTTGATATTTGACAATTGTTGTTCGTTTAGAAAAAATTTTTTTTTCTAACTACTGGTTTATAATCAACTCCTGTTTTACTTTCAGTGCACAAAAAACCTTTGAAAGAAGTTGAGATTGCAGCCATCTGCAAGGATGCACTGGAAGGAATCCAATATCTCCATAGTCAGGGCAAGATTCACAGAGATATCAAAGCTGGGAACATTCTTCTCAGAGAAAATGGCTTGGTGAAATTGGGTAAGTGGCAGTTTACTTAATTCTTCCTCTCTTTTGTCTTGATATGTTTTATTATTCAGTTTTTTTTTTAATAATCTTATGCTTTATAATGTCTCATTGTTGTGTTGTAGATTAAAAACAAATGCTGCACTTCTACAGGACAGAGTTGGTACCATTTATTCAGTTTTATTTCAACATTTGGAATTGTTAAAATTTGAGTCTTAATTGTATAAATCTCATGTTTATAATGATTACTTTATTCGTCTGATATATCAATCCCAAATTTAGAAAAGATGTTGATAGTTTTTATCGCTAATAATAAAGATGATTTGCTTTTGGTATATGCTGTGTGTGGTTTTTGACTATTGCTTGGTTTTTACAATTAATGTATAAACCTCTCATACATCCTTTAGGAATATTACTTGATTTCCTCCTCCCCCTGTTGATTACATTTTATCAACCACATGGTTGCTTTGTCCAATTAGCTATTAACTATAATTTTGTGGTTAATTAAAAATAAGCACTTAGCTTAAATAAAAGATGCTGGCCCGGGAGACATGGGTTCAATCCCAGGTTGAGTCATACCAAAGACTCAAAAAATGGTACTTGATGCCTCCTTGCATAACACTCAGCATTATAAGGTACGGATCAAGGGTAAAGTAGAGCAATCCAGAGAAGGAGTAGCGCCCTCCCCTACACATCGGTGTAGTAGCTATCGAAAAGGGAGCCTTCGGGTTACCCTCGACTATGGTCGCCAACTTTACTTTATTAATATACTGAGTGGTTTAAAAAAATGGAGCTAAGATATTAAGAAACAGAATAAGTGTTGAGTTTGCCTAGCGGTTAGAGTGTTCGCCAATGGTCCGGGAGACCAGAGTTCAATCCCAGGTCGAGTCATACCAAAGACTCAAAAAATGGTACTTGATACCTCCTTGCTTAACACTGAGCATTATAAGGTACGGATCAAGGGTAAAGTGGAGCAATCCAGGGAAAGGAGTAGCGCCCTCCCCTATACCTTGGTGTAGTAGCTATTGAAAAGGGAAACTTCGGGTCACCCTCGACTATGGTCGCCAACTTTACTTTTTTACTTATAGGCTTAATTTGAGCTTTTGTAAAACCAATAGCTTATGACTTGGTTTATAATCAATTTGATAATATCTCGGCGCAGTATCCATGAACAATCCCTTGTTTACCCTTTATCTATTATTTTGTATCTTCTTGTTTGTCGCTGATTTTTTTCCCCCCTCTATCAAGAAAAAAAAACCGGTTCAGTGTAAAAAGTTTTTAGATGTTTACAAAAGGGGTGCTGAAAATTTCTCAAACTAACCAAGAAAGGAATTACCCAGGACCAAGAAATGTACACTCTATTCCATATATTAAGCCTGTAGTTCACACTTGGCACATTATTTCTCAAGTTTCTTTAACCCTTTAAAAAAAAAAAAAAAATCTTTCTCTTCTTTGGCTGAAAACTTTTCAGCACACCCTAATGTATTTGGAAGGAGTTTTATTGAGAGGAATATTTTTTTCAAGTATGAGATGTCTTTTTTTTGTGGGGGGAAGATATCACCTGTATTTATCAAGACATGAAAATATAATAAAACATTAATTTTCTTTAAAATAGTTTCCTTGGCATTTAACACACTTATTTCACCAAGTTTTGCATTGGTCAAAGCACCTCTTGTATTGATATGATGTACCATCTTATTTTTCACCCTCTAGTTTAATTTTTCATTTAGAAAACAAGAAAAAGTTGTTGAGAGTTAGGTTTGGTGTGAGTATGGATGATGATGTGTTCAAAAAGTATAGCGACTGTCTTCATAATTTTTTCAAATTGGCATTGACTTGTTGAGATCTCATTTTGTTATACAAGTTGCTTAGCTACACACAGATCTCATCTTAATTGGGGTGGGTCATGTGTATATATTTATTTAATAGCATAGATGCTTATCTGTGTCCACTGGTTTCATACTCTCTTTATGCTGTAATTTTCAGGCAGAAAAAAAAATTTGGGGAGAAATTGAAAAGACATACACAACCACACACAACAATATGCAAATATAATCCTTAATCTTTTCTATTTTTTTGATTTCGCCCAAATCTTTCCTTTTTTTTACCTGATGATTACTGTGTAAAGACGTCATGAAAGCAGTGGTTGTAGATAAGCATGTATGCTATTGAATATATATATATAAAAACTAATATATATAATATATATATATATATTTTTTTCATATAATAGATCTATCACAGATATTAAGCACTATTCAAATTATACTGCATTTGGTCTGCCACTAACCCCCCAAGTGAGATTGTGATAACCATATACGGTTGTTGTTATATATATATATATATATATATATATATATATATAAAAACGTGTGTGTATATGTATGTATTATTCCTTTTGTTGTGGAGAGCAACTTGAGTTGCTCAAATATACTTAATGCATGAGGGTGAGATGCAACTTTAATCCACATTACTTAGAAATTGCCTCTTATTCAATATAGCCCTGCCTTAGAATTTAAATATATATATATATATATATATATATATATATCACTTCTAAAACATAATTAGAAGTTTAGTGAATAAAGAAATTCTCTTATAAACATACGCTTGATACCTATTGTGCATTGTAATTGTGAAACTGCAATAGAAAATTTTTTTTTACTTGCAAGTTTTTTTATTTTATGGCCAAAAGTACATTCCAACCATTAAATTTGTTGCCAAATACCATGTACTAAAAGGGTTAATCTGCGTAAATTCACACATCCAGAAAAATGTTTTCAATTCTTATCTGTTAGATTAGCTCTGACCATTAAAAACAAAAACATAGGGAGTATCCAGTTGCTTTCACATCATGGAATGTAATACTAATTGATTACATTCCTGTAAACTTCATCTAATCTATTTTCATTATTTCATGAAAAGTCATACTTGTTTAATTTGCAGGATGACTGAGTAAATGGGTGTGGCTGTAAAATTAAAAACATGAATTATTATTCTTTTTTTAACATTTTATAATTGTAATTTTTTTTTTTTAAATTAAAAAAACTAACAAACAAAAAACCTTTTTCTCCTTTACAGCTGATTTTGGCTCTGCATCTATGACGTCCCCTGCCAACTCATTTGTTGGTACACCTTACTGGATGGCTCCAGAGGTGATTTTGGCCATGGATGAAGGACAGTATGAAGGAACGGCTGATATTTGGTCTTTAGGGATCACATGTATTGAATTGGGTAAGAGTATATTATCTTTTTTAATTTTTACATTGATTACCTTGAGATTTCTGATCATTTCAATTGTATGAATTGTTTATTATATCTCAAATGTGAGCTACACTTTCATTTTGAAACTGAAGAAAAATAAATTTTAGTGTTGCTTATTGTCTGCAGCAACCATTTATATAAACTTTCACTGTTTACCAGAAATTGTTCAGATCTTTTTGTATGTATTCACCCAATCCATGGCCAGGATGTGACACAAGGCCAATTTTTAGCAGAGTAAAGCGTGTTTAAATTCAGATTTTTCCTAAATTGGTT
Source organism: Sepioteuthis lessoniana (assembly GCA_963585895.1). Taxonomy (NCBI): domain Eukaryota; kingdom Metazoa; phylum Mollusca; class Cephalopoda; order Myopsida; family Loliginidae; genus Sepioteuthis; species Sepioteuthis lessoniana. The sequence continues at coordinate 25,492,006 of OY757936.1, read as the reverse complement.
GCCTAACCTGGTTCATTAAATCCAATTTTTATTATGATAACCATTATACCCCATCATGCTTATACTGTTTCTAGTATTGTCCTCTTCAGTCCTTATCAGGTGTATAATCTGTTTGGATGAAATCAGTGGCAGAAAATGGTTACTGATTTATGAGCCAATTCATTCCTTAACAATAGATATACCAAGTACGCAAGCAATTCCAAATAATATCCTAGCCTTTTCACAATAAAGAAAACCATATAGTGTTGAAATCTGTATTCCCCCAAACTACGCACTAGAATGACAAGCTGAAATGTCATCTTTTAACATACTCAATTCTCAACAGTGCTCCTTGTCAATTGTTTAAACCTCATCCAGAGAGGAGGTAATGTATAGATTCTGGTCCTCACAATATCTTCCATACTAGATTTTTCTACTTCACCTCCAACATCCAGAATACAAATAATAAATAATGAGTATCCAAACAATTTCTGGTATATTAATGACTCTTCTCAAAGATATAAATACTAGACTGAGTCAAATGTTTTGCATATTTTGGTTACTTATTTGCTTTATTCTTCAAGTTCCAGCAAAACAGTTTAGCATTCAAAGTAGAGGCTATCATATTGCACTGTCTAAAGCCACCTTTCTGCTAGTTCTTTGATCCATGCTGATACTAGTTCTGGTCTTACGAGGCAATGAACTCCTTCACTGAATCTTCCTCTGCTTTTTGGTTATTGAAGCGTTAAGAGTTCAGGAAATGAGCCATGGTTTGGAACACATAATAATTCCAGGGAGCTATGTCCACATGTGTTGGGTGTGGCATCAATTTGATTCCCTCAAATTCCTGAAGTTTATTCTGAAAACTACCATGTATGCAGATATTGCAAAACTTTTGACGCAGTCTAATAATTTGTTTTGAACATTTTTGAGTGTTGATAACTAGGCTCTTTTTTATAGAGCTACTCCCCATTGAACATTTTTGAGCGTTGATAACTAGGCTCTTTTTTATAGAGCTACTCCCCATTGAACATTTTTGAGTGTTGATAACTAGGCTCTTTTTTATAGAGCTACTCCACATTGAAATGTTATATTCATTTATTTATTGTGATTTTTAAAAAAATTATTTTTTCCCCATACTTTCAGCTGAAAGGAAACCTCCTTTATTCAACATGAATGCAATGAGTGCCTTGTACCACATTGCTCAGAATGATTCACCCACTCTGTCTGGTGGAGATTGGTCTGAGGATTTCCACAATTTCGTGGACTCCTGTCTTGCCAAATGCCCAGCAGATCGTCCCTCTGCTCAGCTATTATTGTTTGTAAGTTGTTCATCTAATTTTTTCAATTGTTTTGATATATTGGACTTTTTTTTTTTTTTTCTTTTTTTTTACTTGTCCTGTAACATGATTTGGTTATGGGGTGCTACTTGTGTAGCATGTCTTGAACTGAAATAGCCTGGTTGAACTCTTCCCTCTCCAGGTTCACAACTGGCTGGAATTCAGAAGTTTTTCCTTCTCTTAGACCACTTGCCATACCAAGGTTATAATGCTCAGTGTGCCTCACTGTTTACTTATGGCTGGAGAGAGATTAGTTGAATTCATATCCTTTCCTAAGGGTATTAGCACTATGTGAAATGCAAATAGCCTTGTTAAAGATTTGAACTTGGGTAGCCAATTCCACTTTATGACAATAATAACTTTGCCACAAGTGTTTCCATACATAAAATACAGAACTCTTAAGTCATAAGAAGTAAAGGGAAATGCTTTTTTGGTATACACTGATATATTGATTTTTTTTAGTTGGTGTTTTATTGCTATTTAAGAATATGAAATTTATTTAATAGTGAAATGTAGAATTATTAAGTTGGGCTTATTCTAGTTGAATTGGCTTCCTTAAAAATAACAAAAGGAATTTGTTACAATGTTAAGTGAGTGAAACTATTTTCATCAATATATAAAACAGCTGTAAAACTTGACCTCAAAAAGTTCGACTGCTGATGAAAAAAACTTTCATTGTATCCTTAATTGTCTACTAGCATTATTTAATAGTAAGGATTTATCTAACCTCTCACCATGTCAGGTCGTTTTAGTCTCTGTGTGTGTGTGGGGGATGTATATGAATCAAAATCCATGATCTTTTTGGGGGTGCCTCAGGTGCCAAGTGCCAAACTCGGCCCTGGTAAGCAGGTATGGGGGGGCCTTGGGACCAGATGATCAACTTATATCACCTACCCTGTGTGAACACTAGGGTAGGTGATATTAATAATATTTAGTATTTCCCATTTTAGACTTGCTATACTGAAAATTTAGAACAGATATTGCTTTTTATTTATAAAAAAGACCCAAAGTTTAAACAATATATGGCTAATTTGAAATATGCTCCTCTCAAACTTAACATAGATCTCCCAAATGGAAAACTTTTTGCCATATGCCTTTGCTACAGATATCTAAAGATCAGTTGAAGATAGTTGGATACCAGAAAATAATTTTCATTCAACAAATAGATGTGCTACATCATCAGTGTATTTTTGTCTCTTTTCTTCTAGCATATCTACTCCTTTGAATACTTTCTAAATAAATAAATAAAATTCTACAAAAATGTTTTCTTCTAACAATAGCCTCTAGTTGAAACCAGTTCATAACAAGCAAAAAAATAAATGACAAAAGAAATATTCCTATTTGAGTTATCATTTTATATATATATATATATATATATATATATATATATATATATATATATATATATATATATAATTTAATGTGTGTGTCCTGTATGTTTGCTGCCAATAAAAGAAGGAAAAGTTGCAAAAAAATAAGATAGAAATCATCATTGATGTTTGTATGAACTGAAGTGTTGAAGTTGATTTGGAATGTTATCTTAGCTTTCCAGCTGAGATTACATTAACTGCCCAGCATCCTGATCTTGGGATTGGGTTACTTAATTAAGAAATTGATTTAATGGTTTCTTTTAAGGAAAATATGAACTGGATTCATCAACATAAACTGGAAGAGTATAAAGATCTGTAAGAGTAATATATAAAGAAAACACATGATAATCAATATATTTCTTATGGAAATTGTTGCTAAGGTTTTTTTGCCAACCTTGGCATATCTGATTAAACTCAGATTGCCCTCTCAGCATTAAATAACCTGACAAGAGTTGACCTGCCATAAAACCAACCATCTAATCTGATTGTCTATAACAGAAAAGAAGAAATAAAGAAGTTTCAAATTTGGCAGAATCTACTCATGACATAAAACAAGCAAAGCCTGAAGGTACAGCTGAAACACACTGTGTTGATGTTTTGGATTAGAAAACAATTCCAGACCCCTAGGTTATCATCTGGCAAACACTTTGTTGGGGCCACAGCTACTGTTTTAGCAGCAATTCTATGAATTTAATTTGTGCTTATACCATTTTTATTATTTTACTCAGAAAAAAATTGTATTTACCCAACTCTTCCAGCCTGATCAGGACATGACACCATCTTTAAGCAGTGTACAGCTGGTTTGAATTCAGTTTCCTTCTAGATAGGTTGCATAACCAAGGCTGCCCTTCTGTTTACCTATAGCTAGAGGAAGTTTGGATTCATGCCTTTACCAAGGTCATTAATGCAAATTGAAATTCAGTGTTTGAACTCTGAAAAATAAAAACAAAAAAACTGTATATACTCACTATTTACATGTTGCAGCAAACTTTAAATTTGTATGTCCTGAGTATGTCTAGAGTTTTGGGAAGTTTAGATTACCTTTTTATTGCTATTATTCCCAGGTCTATTCTGATCCATAATGGTAGTACCTGTTAGGGTCCCATCTATAGGCTAAATAGATTTATTTGAAAATGATTTGTATTAGATAGAAGTAAATAAAAACATAACTGTGCAAACAAATGATTATCAACATGTTAAAGGCGGTGGGGGATTAAAAATGTGAGGGAACATTGAAAATAAGTTATGGTTGTAATAAAGCATATTGAAAAAAATCAAATTTTGATATTAAATAACCCATAAGGAGTTGATATGTCATTAAGCAAATAAGCCAGACCAATTGAAGTTAGATACAAGATAAAAAGCATATACTTTTAAGTAGTTTAATTTCTTGCATTTTTAAGCCAAGAAAATTTGAAAAAAAAAAATTTTTTTTTTTTTTTAATAGAAATTCACCATTTCTGAAAGTCAATTTTGAATTTATTTTCAATTGGATATTAAAGGGAGATAACTCATAATTTAGTTTTTATACAATGGATAACAATTTAAATTTTTAGTGTCTTTTCAATATTTTCAGTTTTCTGGTTTTATTTGTAGTTTAATTTTGCCCAGTGTTTATGCAGAAAAAGTTACCTCCTATCTATTAACTGGTTTGTAAAATAGCAATTGAGATAAAGAAAAAATATCACAAATTTACAGTTTTACTTGGCAAAAGGTAAAATTTTTGGCTTTTAAAAGCTTTGTTAAATGAAAAGGGAATAGACCTTCTTTACTCCCCCCCGGGGGGGGCTGTGATTAAAGGATAGTATCTATTCTCCCTCAACTGCTTTCTTGTTTTCAGACATCTCAACAAGGATCATAGGACTGGGGCTATTATTGGCTTTACTTATGTATATGTAACTCATAGTTAAATTGACAGTGTGTTGCACCTAAGATGTGGTTAAATAAAAAAAATAAAATGACAAAAATGTTAATGAAAAAAAATTCTTTTTTTTTTCTTTTTTAGCACTCATTTATCAATACCCCTAGAGCAAATACTGTGATTTTAGACTTGATTTATCGGACAAAGGATGCTGTTCGTGAGTTGGATAATCTTCAGTACAGACGTATGAAAAAGATTCTGATGGTTGAAACTAATGATGATGAAGCCAAAATTTCAGCCGGCGAACCATCAGCTGATGATTCTTCACAGGTAAGAAATTATATCTGTTGTCAGTTTCCTTGTGACTTGTCTGAGTTTATTATCTCTTCTGATATATTGGGCATAAATGTAAATAACCACCTATTTTTATTTATATTTTGTGTGTCTCTGTAGAATTCTGTATCTCATGACAGTGAAATGCTAAGTTGGTTGTGACCTGTCATTTTTCTCTCGTGTGGGTGGTCTAACTTTAGTTTTTAAAATGACAATGATGATACTCTGAGGTCACATTATATAAAGCCAGTCATAAAAACAACGACAGGATTAAATATAGACGTTGCTCTATTTTTGGAGTTCAAATTTGTCTTACCTCAAGGGAGGTAATCTAAATTTATGTATAGGCTAAAAAGTAAGCAATTACAAAGAAAAGTTGGCCAATTTCAAAATTAAAATGAGAATGAAAATATGAGAGGATGTGTATCATAGAAATGAGTGTAAAATTCCATACTTATAACATTATTAATAGTGATAGAAATCTGTATTTTGATGATTTTTTTTTTTCAAATTAACTTTTGAGTTTTGGTTGTGTTCAAATAAATTTCATAATAAAAAGAAAATGTGACAGAACTGTGTTGGTTACTGTAAAAAATATTGATTGGGATGCAAAATTAAAAAAATGAATAATACAATAAGCATGCAAATTAGAATATAACTTTCAAGTTTAGTAGTAAACTAAATTCTAAACACACACACACACTGTAAAAAGTGTTTATCAACTTTTTTGCACAAATACCCACCCAAAACATTTGGATACCTTCTACTATACCCAAATTATGTCCTTGTATAACTCGTTGCCCTTCACTCTGGAGTGGCAATACAGACTGTTGGGAAATGCTGCTGTTACATCATTATTTTGGGATGGATCAGCTTCAATTTTCCTGTTTGAAAGATGGTTGCAGTTAGACTTTTTATGAGCAGTTATAAAAGAAATCCATTATCAGTATAAACTATGAGATTTTTTAAAATTTGACCCCTGGGCTATAAGTATAAGCTGTGTACTTCAAACAGCCAGATAACATACACAGTAGCTACTACGCGAGCTATTAACCCCAACTTGATTTGACAATATAATATTTTTATTTTACCTATATTTCCCTGATATGCAAATTTGCTTATCGCTCTTTCAAGCCTTCAAACAAAGCAGAAAAATAAGCAAACAAAAAACAAAGCATTATGGCGGTACAGACCCCATTGGGAAATACTGATCTAAATCTATAAAATTTGAATGCTATCATACATATTTATTGTACATTTCAACACCCTTGTTACAATGTTTCTTTAATACTTGCAAAAAATACAATGGAAATGTTTTTAAAGTATACAATTTCAACTTTAGTAGTAAACTGGGATTTGAGTGGATGGGGTCGGGGCTGAATTTTTGAGAATATATGAAAGAAATCTTATATAAACTTCAATAATTAAATTCTTTAAGTTTTTTAGTTTTTCGTTCACTTGTAATTTTTTTTTCTTTTTTCTTCTTCTCTATGATTTAGTCATATTGGATTTAGAAATTTTTTAGAATCAGAAAAAAAAAAAAAAAAAAAAAAAAGAATTCTCCAGAAAATATTTTGTTTTTGTATTAAAAAAATAATTTAAAATAACAAAACTCAACCTAAAAATAATGTTTACAAAAATGATTATTTTATATAGAAATAGTAATATAATGATGTAAAAATTAATTTTAAAACAATTTATTTTAATTTAAAAAAAAAAAAAGAAAAAAAAAGAAATTTTTAAAAATTTATTTTTGTTTTGGATGTACATAGTTTCATAGGAAAATAAAATGCTTATATTTTAGTTTTTATTATGTAAGTGTAATTATAAATGTTAATTACATGTATAGTTTTCAAAATATTTTAAAAGTTTGCTTGATATTCTGTTTTAGCAAAATATGTTTAAAATTTTGATAAGCACCCAGGTAGCTCCTCTTTACCTTTTTGAAAATAGTTATTTACTAAGATTACCTTAGTTGTGGCACAAACCTTAAGCTTTGTGCCACCTAGTGAGAAACAAATTCATTAAGTGATCTGCTAAACTAGCTTGCTAATGGTTATCTATTCTGAAACTCTTCATATAGTCCATGTTAAAAATGTGGTAAAGATAACTTGAAGCCGAACATTTGTAGACCTTATTTTTCTTATACAGGTTCCATGGGGAACCAGGAAAAATTTGTTATATAGAGAAGACTTTAGTTTGTTTACCAAATTTTTTCTCATTTTCCTATGATACTTGCATTGGAAAAATAAGGTCTAAAATGTTTTAAGTTACTCTAAGCTCACTTTCAACCTGGATCATTTATAGCATATCATCTTTAAAACTAGAGAAAACAATATAGTAAGAAATAATTGAACAGTAACATTTAATTTCCTTTAAGACACCTATTTTGCAATCCAAAAGTATTACTTTTGGGTTTATTATTTAAAACCCTTTGAATATGTTAGATTAAACTTTTCAGGTTGTTAGTTTTGTTTAGTAAAAGAAACCTTCCTCTTTAACACACAGGACTCCTTGTCTTTTTCTACATGTGTTCAGGATCACTGGGTATGTACATAAAAAAAAAATGTTTCTTGTATGCACAGCATTTCTAATTGAGTCTCTCTTCCCATCCCTCCTCTTGTTTCCTTAGATATTTTACCAGCATGTTCAGTCATGCACAGAAAAATTAAAGATTAAAAAAAAAAAAATTTAATCTTGCTTGTTTGGTTTGCAAATATATTGGTTATTATGATGGTTATATTGCAGATAGCCTAAAACAGTAATTTTGGGGGAAAATATTCATCTTTGTGTGTTTTTGAGTGAGACAAAGTATTCAACTTAGAATTATTGTGTTAATAGCAAATGGGATATTAAGAATTTTTTTTTTAAAATAAAGGAATATTTTGCCAGATTGTGAAATGTGTATCTTGCAACAATTTTTTAAATATTTCTAAGAAACTTTTCTTTTTAAGACCAATATGTCATCATGACTTGAATTGTATTCGTTGAATAACCCTGTATTCCATAGTTAAGATCAATTTTTAAAAAAATTCTTGAATTAGTGTTCTGTCATGTAATATTTGAAATTAAATTCTAATTTTCAAATGTAAAAATAAAATTGGGAAAAAATGAGTTCAGAATTTTTATGCTAAGCAACAGAAAAGGAAAAAAGTGATTATTTTCGTTTGTATTATGAGATGCTTCAAGTTACAAGCAAAGCACAAATTCTCCTGTGAATCTGGAAGCAATAACACCTTACACTTAGAACTTCTCCATAATGATCTGTGAAGAGGTTGCTTTGGCTAACACTGAATAAGCCTTAACCATTTTTATTCCAAATGCTACTTTCTAAAAAAAATTTCTTTTAAATTAAGCTTTTTTTTTTTTTTTTTTTTTTTTTTTGCACTACTGTTTTCTCTTCTTTTTTCCTCTCTTTCTTGCATCTCTCTCACTAGATCAGCTTTTAAGTTTTCATATTAAGCATAAATTCCTTAACTTCACCACCTTTGATCAAATAACAACCTTATCATACATACCCCTTCCAAATCTCTAGAAGGCCTGCTGTGGATTATGAGTAAGATTCCTCTCCTTAGAATTTCCTTTAGCAGAATTTAAATGAAGAAAAAAAAGACACAAACTAAAGTTTTTCCCCACTCTTTCTTTCATAATGTATATTTTAGGATGATGACACTTTGATAGACAGCAGTAAGTCAAACAGCATTGCCAGTCACCAGAGTGGAATCAGTACAAGTAGCCGTAGTAGCAGTATGAACAGTCTTCCAGGACCTAGTGCTGAAGATAATAACTTTAGCTTTTCAAGAGACCACAGTGTAAGTATAAATGATCAACACTTGTATCCGCACTCAATATTATTATTATTTCTATTTGTTCTGTTGACTGTTTTTTTTTAAACATCCCAAAATCCATTTTGACAATGTGTTAAACCTCCTATTTCCTGATAAACTCTTTAAATTCTTTGATCTCAGTATTTCTTGCATAATCATTTATCTTTTTTTCTTGCTTTTTTTTTTCTATGATTATTTTTAGTTTTTATGCTATTTTACATTGTACATATGTAAATATATAACACATTATACACACACACACACGTATGTACACACACACACACACACACACGGGTGTATATACATTCTAATATCATGTGATATTTACCATCTTTTTCTTCTATGTTACCATATTTCAATGTTCTAAGTACAATACATAGGTCTTCATTATATTTAACTTTGTTTTTATACATTGTTCTACATACATACTTAAACCAAATATACTTGAGAAAGTTTGCATTTTGTCTCTAAATCTTTCTCTGATTTTCTGACTGCTTAACATCAGATACTTGTATGACTTTTTTATGTTTGAATTTGTAGTTTCTGTTACACTTAGAACATCTCCATAATGATCTGTGAAGAGGTTGCTTTGGTTAAAACTAAATAAGTTGTAGTTTCTGTAAGCATATTTTTTTTACCAATCATTCTCTACGTATTACACTGTTGTTGATTAGCTACATCTTGTCTTGGTGGGTGGGGGATCACAGTATTTACTCAATTTGATGAGCTGACAGGTATATTAAGTCTTTTTAAAAACCTTTTCTATCAGAACACATGAATGTGAACCAATTCTTAAAACTGAAAAAGAAATATAAACTTCTTTTTTTGACAATGTTTTCAAGTAAAGAAGAATGAATTTGTAATTGAGTTGCAATGGTTAGAAACAAACTTTGCATATTATATATATATATATATATAGCATAGACAAAGCCAGCAGCAATTGGTGACTGTCAGATATTCGCCTTTGCAATCATCAGACTAAGAACTCTTGATCTGATGATTGCATAAGCAATTGCTGTTAGTTTATTAAATGATTTGATGAAAATACTTATTGGTCTTGGTATATTCAATCGTGTTATTTTTAAAGACTTAGGATCTGATTGTTATTTCAAAAATAGTATCACTCAATAAGCAGACCAATATTTGTTGGTTTAAATAAGAATTGAGAGGTTTCTATGATTTTACTTTGAGAAATATTGCCATCAGTCAATATCATATATACAGAAAACAAATAGAAAAATGCTCATTTTCCAAAAATGAGGTATTTCTGTACAGCAAAAACTGTAGTCAACCAAGAAAAAGTAAGGCCATTTTCAGATTCAGTGCCCTCAAATTAGCTTTAAAAAATGTTTGTTATCTCAACACCATTTCAAAATTTTTTTTTGTTGTTGTTGACCAGTGTAATCTATGAAATACAAACTAGGTCTATCCTTAGCTAACTATTTACATACAAAGTTTGTCTCTTCTTGGGTGCTATCCCAAATATTTGACTAAAATTTAGGTCTCTGAATATCAGTTGATACTTCAGTATTTATGCTATCTTATTGAAACATAATATTTTATGGTTTACTTAATGGCGCTATTGTATATGTTTCTTTGGGACACTGAACTTTGTCTTGTATGAAATAAAGCCATATTTTGGCCTGTTATTAATCAATGTTTAATGATTTTGATAATGTGGTATGACTAATATTGCTAACTTCTGCAAGTGTTCTTTTTGGGGTTCTGTCCAAAATAAATGGCTGCATATTACTCTTTTATTTCTTATAGAATTCACTTTGGAAAGATAATTACTTTTATTTTACCTTTTTGAAAAATGTTTTGCTTTATAATTTTAATTTGAACTTTTTCTTTCATTTTTTTTCAAAATCATAACTATAATAGCAGTGTTCCAATATAAAAGCTGTGGATCAAATTAGCCTTCTTTTCATGATATTAAAAGTTTTTTCCTTTCCAAAACAATTTCTTTACCTTCCCCCCCCCCCAAACTTTTTATCCAGTTTCATTCTAAGATTATATTTATATAGATTTCAAAACTAACTTATGCATCTTTCTCTTCATATAAAACATTTTTAATAATTGTTTTCATTCTTAACATTACAGGTTTTAAATTCTTTAAAAATTCATTTATGTGTGTGTGTGTGCACGCATGCATGCTCTCTCTCTCTCTCTCTCTCTCTCTCTCTCACACACACACTCACACAATATCCACTAAAACCACTTTTGTTAAAGTTAATCTGGCATTCCATTACTTTAAAGTGTTGTCTCCTAAATTTGTTTTGATATTCTTGTACAGGTTTGTATATAAATTGATCGGGCATCAATGTATTTTTTTTTTTTTCATATGGTACCTACATAAGTCTAAATTGTAGTCTAACTTTCATTAACCCTTGTTTTCCAGGATAAGTGGACTAATTACTTCCTGGCACGCCATTCTATATGTTCATCTAACCTAAAAGACCAAGTAAGCTGCTCTAGTCAGTCCTCCTAGTGCTGCACAGTTCACTGTCAGTGACTCTATTGGATGTTGTCTTTTTAAAGCACATTGGTGTTTTGTTTTTTGTTTTGTCTTTTTTTTTTCCTCTTATTTTTCTTGTCATCAACTCTTCCTTACTAAGTTGAGAGCCCTTCCCCTTATACCTTTTGTGTTGGGCACTACAGATGGAACAACTCTCATTACTATTTTGTGGCATGTTCTGCTTTAAGTAGTTTAGATTTTTTTTTTTCTCGAAATCTCTTATACATTATTAAAAATTCCATTTCTCTTGAACTTGTTGATCTGTATATTCATAGCTTCTCTATGCATCCTGCATATGCTGAATAGTCTTAAATGCTTCTGTGTGACACTTTTTCTTATGAGGTATCCCAGAATTCATCTGTTCAGAGGTGACAGATTTATTGAACTTTTTGGCTCTCATTTCACATTCATGTCCCAAGTTTTTATTTCTTCATGAAGCTGTCTTTTTTATTTTTTTGCATGATATATAGCTCCTTACCTATTATCTTTTTATTATTTTAGTTTTACTTTTTTCTAGTTGGTGTTGTTTGTTTCTGTGATGATCTGAGAAAATATGTACATATGTTGTAAATTTTTATACAAGACAAATTTGTAATTGTTTTAAAAAATCTGTAGTAACATTGCCTTTTTCTAGATAACTGCAAGTAAGTTAGAGCTACTGGAAAAAGGTAATGTTACTACTATCTTCACTGGCAATGATCTTTTTTAAATCCGTATTAAATTTCTTCCAGTATTATATAATCATAGTTGTATTATTTTGATTTAAATAGTAAAGGCCCTATGAACTGTGAATATATGTAACTGTCCCAATGGCTCTGAAAGGTAACTATAATAAATTCAACGCAAGACTCCAGTCAGATGTTAGTCCTCAAGAGAGAGAGAGAGAGAGTCCTACCATCTTTTTTTTATTGACAAATAACAATGGCAAAACTGGTACTTCTAGTTTCTTAAAAATTAAGAACTGAATTGCTACAGCAATAATTATAATTTACCTATAAAATATGTTCAAAGTCATAAATATTGCAAAGTGGACTTTGAATTGTCAGTCTTTTTACAAAAATACTTGATGAGTTTTGATTCCTAGGACATGGATTTTGAAGCACTTGATTTTCTTAGAATTTGAAAAATTCAGTGGGTGTTAGCCATTTGTTTTTGTGGTTGACACTGAGTGTCTTGTTGAATCACATAGAAATTTCTTGCCTACCTAAATACAAAATCTTAGACTCCACTTCATTTGCGGTTTTATGCAAGGTCAATTAAAGGCCAAATTATCAACTTTCTAATCTGCTACACTCTTTCACATCAATGAAAGACCCTGTTAGAAATAATATCAATATGACCCTTTTGTCAAAGATTAAAATTGCATAAAACATTGTCTTTCAATGGTCTGTGACATTGTATTGGTTCTATGGTCCAGGAAAAGAAAATAATTGCATGTGTCTTCAAAGTTAAGACCATAGTATGATAAATAAAGATATTAATGAAATCATTAAATGAGATTTCTTAATTTCTAATACATAGTAATACTGTGTTGTAGTTATAAAAAAAAAATTGAAGTAGGGAGAGGAAAAAATGAAGTAGTTATTTTCTAAAAAGAAAATTTTAGAAACACTACAAAAGATAAAATTTCTTGGAATTTTCTTTGATTTTGATATCCTAATTTGTGATTAGTCCTTTGCTAATAAATTTTTGCTACAACTTAGGGAACTTTGATAACAATAATCAAAGAAAATAATGCATGTCTAAGCCATATCTTAGAGAATATTTACAATTAATATTTAAAAAAAAGATTACTTTTTAATTTTATTCCTTTTAGAAAGAGTGGATTTAAGGTAGATAAGTCTGAAGTCATATTGCCTATTTAATTTTCATAGATCTTAGTTTAATAATTATTTGGAATAAAATAAGGTTTGTTTATATTATTGTATAAGATTGGAAGTTCTAATGCATGATAATTTAATGAACGTGTATTAAAAAATTCAATAATATTGAACTTCTCAATATCTAGAAGTTTGGTTTTGTTTTTAACTTAATAGTATTATGTCAAAGATATTGGAGTAGCTTTTAATGTTCTTCAGTCTAAAATTGAGATCTGTTTTATGGCAGCATGCTTCTTAGAGGCTGCTTTCAGTTATCTTGGCAAGGTAGTTTGGTTTGAGTCTGAATCAATGGTAATTTAGATATTGGGCATATTTCTCAATTTTTTTCCTGATCTCTTTGGTAACCTCAATAAAAGGTAGGATGGATGAAGTTGTTAGTCATGTATCTGATGTCTGAAATAATTGACTGTATCTGTTTTCTATATGATATAAAGTTTTTGTTCAGACATGTATTGTGGGAGAATCAGTTCAAGGAGAAAAAAAATAAAGAGGGTTTGTTAAGTAAGATCAGCTGACAAGTTTTACTTGAAAAATTTCTTGTAATAAATCAGATTTTGATAAAATAAATCAGGAATTCTTCCAAGCTGTAACCATGTAACTATTGTATGGTTGCACCACATCAAGTTTGACAAAATGTTTGGAGAAAAAGCTAGATGAGAAGTACACAAGAATGCTGCATGCAGTTTGAACAATTCTTGAAAGTAGCACATGACAAAATGGCAGCTGTGCATCCACTTAGCCCCAATCTCACAAACCATCCAAGTTAGATGAACAAGATATACTGGAGAAGCAAAGCGAAACTCCTGAGTGATGTTCTATGGACTCCTATACATGGACAGGCTAGTGTTGGCTGACCAGCAAAAACATACATTCATCATCTATGTGTGGATACTGGATGCCATTTAGAGTATTACTAAGAGTGATGGCTGATAGGAATGCATGGTGAGAGAATCAAGAGAATCCATGCTATCAGCATACCTTGATGTTGATGTAATGAATATAATTTCACTTCCTGTTTTTCAGTAGAATACTACTAAGATAAAAAAAAAGAGTGAAAAATGGTGTTATGAATGTTTTTACTTATGATTTTTTTATCTTGAGTTTTTAATTACTTTTTAATGAAACTTATTCAGGTTGTCAATTTACAACTGCAAGGAATACCATAGGTTGAAAATAATAAGAAAAATCTCTGTGCCAAACTTGAATTCATGCCTCTTTTGCATTGGCAAGCTGCTTTACCAAATGAGCTATAAAAAAACATTGGTTTGCAGAAACTCAAATCACCAAGAGCTGATCCTTTATCATTAAGTTGGTGCAAAAATAGTTTTTTAACCCTTGACTTTATAGTAGTCTATCTTAGCTTTAGAATATATTGAGTCAAATATTTTGCAATATTTGGGTAACATGAGGCACCATTTGGCCAGATACTTTTGCAATGATGTGAAGGTGACTAACCCTACTGGACTGTGAGACGCTGTGTTTATCTATGTTCCAAGTACTACTTGCCATATTTGTCTCTATAGCTTGAAGCACAGCCTTGACATGTACAGCTCTGTAGTCTATGGCTTTAGGTTTACCTGACCTTGCCTGATTGTCAAGGTTCCTGCAATCCAAGTGCAATTTCTTCAACTATCTGGTTACTGTACTGTGATCAACTGTGCCTTCAACTTTTGTACAACAAATGTTTTTGGTTACTTCCGTGACATTATGACTCTAGTATTAATCAAAATAGCAACTATTAGAATCTATGCATTGCTGCCAAGAATAAACTAGCCTAATTACAACTTGGGAGCATAGAATTCTGGAGTTTTGGAATCAATGAATTCTTCAAAGGTGTTTGGGCTTGCTACTTGGTTGTAAAAGACCTTGCAGAATATTGTCAAGATGCTTGAAAATGTATTTGTAAGAGAACTCTGAAGAATAAGCTGGGTGAGGTAGTTCATTGTGGTCAGTCATAAAAAAGAATTGGTCCTTACATTTTAATTTCCTGTCAATACTTTATGATGATTTTTGCCAGGATTTGAGAGGTTGTAGCAGATGATTTCACTTGCCAACCATCAAATAATGACCATGCAACTTTATTTTGACAATGACTTTTTGAGACTTTGTCTCTCTTCAGCTACTATCAGAAAAACTGTTGGTTGTTTAAAACAATCCGGGGGTGGGTCACAATTCAATAAAGAAATATTGTTTTTTGTTCTGCAAGAGAAGCTCAGTGGAATCTTTAAGAATGAATTTACAAAAAAAAAAAAAAAAAAAAATCCCACTCATTTAAAATTGTTATTCTACATTGATATTGCATATTTTACTGTGATGGCATGAATCCATCTATTCTTTCTCTCTATCCAGTTATGGGTAAATAGAAGCGCTGACTGTGTTCTCTAGCTTTGGTAAAGTAACCCGTCTAGGAGAAGGAAAACTCTGCTTGTGTAAAATATTGGCTGTTACAGAAGGGGTTGGGTAATTACATTGCTATTCCATTCATAAAAACAGTGAAAATGAAACTATTGGCATAAATTGGTAAATAAAAAAAACAAACAAAACAAAAAAAAAACTTTTAAAAATATTATATTATATGTACAAAATTAAAATAGTTTATTTAAAACTATGCTTCAAACCTTTAACAAAAACTGATTACCTAATATTTTCAGTCCACACTGTCATAGATTGTGGACTTTAGTGAGTTGCATTACAAAGTAATTAAAAAACGAAAATTATTGATGATGCTTGTCAGTGCTTCATCTTAAAAAAAAAAAAAAGAAGAAAAAGTTGTTATGATGTTGGAGGAGCTGCATGTTATAAAATGTTTTGGTGATTAATAGGTGCTATAAACATTGATAACTGGGATGATTTTCTTTTGTCAGCCCATTGTTTTAACCATTGAATTAAATCTAATCTCTACTTTTTGGTAGATAATTTAAAAGTGGGATTTTTTTTCATGTTTTGGTCTTGTTTCTTAGATATATTTAAGTCTTTTTTTCTTTTCAGTGTCATATTGGTATGACTTCTCTCTCTCACATAAAAGTTGTATATTGTTAGAATGCTGAAAACACTGAATATGAGCAGATAACCTCTGCATTTGCCTGTACAGTGTGATATCTCATCTTGTTTGCTCAAAGCAATCCTCCATCCTTCTCAAATACTTGTGCAGCATGTCCAGTATTTCTTCTTCCCTTTCTTTTTTTCCTTATTACCTCTGTTATTCTCTTTGGAATTGGTCTGCATGATTCTTAGTTTGCTGTTCTTTTTATATTGAAATCCTAGATTGTTTTCTTTTTCTTTTAAATTCTGAAACATTACATTTTTTGCTCCTACCTTTTTTCTTTTCTCTCTCTCTCTCTCTCTCTCTCTCTCTTTTTTAAACTGTTTTTTGGACTTATCCTATTTGGTTGATAAAAAGAAATTTATTTTGTATAATTTGCATAACACTGATAAAGGGGAAAGATTTCCAACTCATCCCCTTAAAAATTAAGGAATTTTTATATTAACATTTGTCATTTTGATTTTGGAGAAAACAAATTCCATAGATGATTTTAATAAAATAATTTGAAGTGTCCAGTTAGATGGCTTAACACATCTTTTTGGCTGTCAGTAAAGAGAAAATCTCTTTTCTGGAGCTGAATGGAGATTTTCATAATTGATGATACTTCTAATTTTTTCCTTTTGTACACTCTATTAAGTTTATTTATGTTTTTTACTTTTTGAATTAAATTCAAATTCATGTATTTGAAATATGATGTACCCCCCTAAAAAAAAAAAGACAAAAAAAACTTCCAAACCTTTCTGTTTGATTGACTTAATAATTATTTTGTTTGGTGTTCTGGCTATGATACTAAATTGCACCTGATGGTAAGGTTCCAAATCTTCATTGCCATTACTCTCAGGTCCACTCTGACCCAGAGTGGTAGTACCTGTTAGGGCCCCTTCAATTGGTTAAATAGATCTGTTTAAAAATTATTTGTATTCAATAAGACCATATGCCACAAAAATAAACAAAAAAACTGTAACAAAAATGTAAACAAAAATGTAAATATGAATGTATTATGAATGCAATTCCCTAGCTTCTTGGCATAAAATAGCATTGACAGGTTGATATGCCATTAAAACCAATCACTAAATCAAATTAATATCTAATATGAAAATTTTTGATAATTTTTAAAGATATCTTAGTGTTGTCTGTTTTTGTTTGTTTTTTTTTTCTTTTTCCAAGTGTTTTGTGAACCAGACATAGCCATCGGTCCAGGCAAAACACTGGTATACTAAAGCATAATTTTTATACTATTTTATTTATTTCTAGTTTTTCATAGTAGATTTTTTAAAATTTAGTTTCCTCTTACTTTTTTCTAATCTTTCATTTCCCACTTTATTATGAATATGTAAGGTGGGGGAGACTTGTAAATTTTAATGTTTTCTTTTTGATTTTTATCTTAATCCCAGTAACTTGGATAAAGATATTTTTAAAAAAATATAATGAAAAAAT
Source organism: Sepioteuthis lessoniana (assembly GCA_963585895.1). NCBI lineage: Eukaryota > Metazoa > Mollusca > Cephalopoda > Myopsida > Loliginidae > Sepioteuthis > Sepioteuthis lessoniana. The sequence continues at coordinate 25,474,418 of OY757936.1, read as the reverse complement.
TTTCATATTTATAAGGTATGTAAATGCATGTGACTCTCCCTTGACAGCTCCCTCCCCCTTTTTTTTAAGCCCCCTCTAGTAGGTGGGTTATGGATTTAAATTATACTAGATCTGCTTTATTATGGATTTTTAATTTTTAGACTGGTAGAAACACTCACACACAAGTGTAACACTTTTCTTCGTCACCAAAATATTTCATTACAAAGAGATTAGTGAATTGAGTAACAAGAAAATCTGTTGTCATGGTAATATGAGACATGCTTGGTATCATTTAAAGTGAGCAACTGTTCTCTTGTCATAAATAAAGTGTGGTAAGAAAAGAACTCCTACAGTGAATATTTAATTTGTTTTCTTCTCTAGAAATTCAAATCTATCCATTAATTTTTTTACAGGTAATAAGTAGTATTTAATTTAAAAAAAAAAGAAAACGATTACATTTACTTTTGTCTTTATATTGTTTTTCCAAATGTAAAACCATATTTTATATATATAAGATATTCTTGGGAGTACATAATTTTATTGAAGCAATGAACAGACCCAAAGTTTTTAATGCTTTTAGTTTCATCATGAATAAAACTTTGGGTCTGTTTATTGCTTTAATTTTTTTTTCTTATTAACTGCTTTTGGTCTATCATAACTTCCATGGTCACCCTGTCAATCTTATATATTATCTCCTGTCTGTTATCACCTCCTACTTTTGCTTGGTAGACTGTTTTTAGTTAGGCATTTATGTTTAGTAGAGCTCTATTTCAATCATAATTATGTACACACACACACACACGAGTTGGCTGAAAAGTTCATAGGATGACAAAGATATTCTTACTGAATGTGGCCAAATAAGGATGAACTTTTCAGCCAGCCTGTATGTATGTATGTATGTATGTAATATATATATATATACACACACACACACACATATACACTAGTGTATCAATCAGTATATAAGCTGATACATAGTTATTAGCTGAATGTTGGTTTTATATATATATATATATATATATATATATATATATATATATTTTTAGGACAAATGTTCAGTGCATGTCCCTGATATTCACCAAGGAATTAAGTGTATTGACAGCAAAGGGATGTTGAAAAATAAATATTGTGTAAAATATTTTTAATTATTTGTGAACTTAGTGATGTACCTCTCTCTCACACACACACACACACACACACACACACACACACACACACACACACACACACACACACACATATATAGGGATGATGGGGGTGGTGACTTTCATTTCCTCCCATTGTTGGTGATATTTACACACTTTGGTTCTTGCCCACTCAAATATCTTCCACATTCTTGTCTTTTAATGGAATTGCTCTCAAATGATAATGTTAGTGCTTCTGGTTACCTAAGTAGGATTCCTAGCAGTTTGCTCTTTATAGTTTTTTTTTTCTTGTCTGAGTGTTTCTCATTTACCTACTGCTTTTAGCAGGTTTTTTTATTTTGCAAATTGGCAGGCAAGAGTAGCAACTGATGATGACGGCTTCCACCAAACTGGTCAAATTACCTCACTTCATCCCCCTGCTTTATTTCTCAAAGGTCTTAATTTTATTTCTTTAATTAACTAGGGCCTAGAAACCTGTGTACTTTGAAATTCTAATAATTCCACTTATCTCCAAATCACAAACCTTCCAATTAAGATGAGCAAGACCTGCTGGGCACTATTAGAGAAATAAGGACGAATTCATAACCAATGTTCTCTTATGGACACACCAGTGTTGGACAATCAGGTAAAATTTTCATTCATCTGTTTGATGTAGATTCTGGATGCCATCCAGAGGACCTGCCAAGAGCAATGACCAATAGGGAAGGATAGCTAGAGAGTCAAAGGAATCTGTACTGTCGGCATACTTTGATGTTGTTTGATTAATCAGTAACATTATAGTAATAAGAAAACAAATTCATCATCTATTATGGGGGATTTGTTAGTTATATAGCTGTTTCTTGGAGAAAATATAGGTTTTATCATAACAGAGGAAGGATGTGTGGCCCAATGGTTAACATCACAGAAAAGGAAATTGGTGAAGTTCAAATTCTGTCAAAGACAATGTTCACTTCCCATTACTGCTCTTTGGAAAGGCATGAAACCACCTCCCCCCCTCTATCATCATCAAAGTTTGCTGACAGTATCTGTCCCTATCAGCCATGGTTCTTGGTAGGTCCTCTGAATGCCATCCAGCGTTCACATTGAACTGGTGAATGTAAATGCCCAGTTGGCTGGCACTGTAGAATACACCAACTGCTTCTCTGCAGAGGGGTAAAACCCTCCCCACAATGTGTGTCCTGAATATGACACTAAACAATCTGATGGTGAGGTTCCAGTAATGCTGGAGCTTTGGGGAATGTGGAATACTCCTTCAATGCCATTACTCCGAGGTTCACTCTGGCCCAGAGTGTTGCACTTGATAGTCCTATTTATGGGTCAAATAGAACTAAACTGTGTTGCTTGAAATAGGACTGTTTTGACATTTAAACTGCATACTTATGCTAAATTGAATTTATGGAAACGAAACAGTTTTTGCATTTCACTGTGTGTAAACAAAAAAACTGTACTCATAAACTGAATTGTTAGTGGAGATGCCCGTGGTGTAATGGTTATCGTTGTAGGAAATGGACATGGTGACAAGAGTTCAAATCCTAAACGAGACTGATTGCATTTCACATAGCACTAATGCCTTTGGGAAAGGTATGAATCCAATTATTCTCCCTCCAGCTATGGGTAAATAGTAGGGCAGACTGATTTCTTCAGCCTTGGTGAGGCAACTAGTCTTGGAGAAGGAAAACTCTGAACTGAAACCTGTTAAACTCCTCTTAAAAATTGACCTTGTGTCATATCCTGCCCGAGTGGAGGGGTTGGTAAATATGATAAACTGAATTGTTTGAAATAGAACTGTTTATATGTTTAAAAATCAATTTGGCATTAAAACCAAACCGGTGAATGTAAGTTTTTGCTGGTTGACCAATACTGGTTTGTCTCTGTGTAGGAGTCCATAAAAGAACAAATGCTTATGAGTTTGGTTTTACTTGATTTGTGTAATGAGAGGTAAGTGGATGAACAGCTGCTGATTTTTAGGGTGCTGCTTCCAGAATGTTCAAAATAGCACTCAGCATTCTTGTACAGTTAACTAATGGTAAAAATAGTTGAGACTAGACTCTTGGTTGGGAACTAGTCTAGAAGGACAATTCTGAAATCAAAAGCAGATGGTGATGTAAGTAGCAACCTAATCCCATAAAATCTGTTGTATCATTACTAACATAGTGTGAGGCTGAAACTATGCTGTACAAAAACTATATAGTGTTAGTGATTAACAGGTTATATTGACTTACAACTTACCAGTGTTCCATTTGTTTGATAAACTTTCTATAAAGATGCAGTTCATTTCTTTGAAGCTAGGTATCCTGGGTATGGCAGTAAACTGCATCTGATGGTCAGGCTCCAATTCTAGATATCTGGGTAATGTTGAGCATCCTTTATTGCCATTACTTAAAGGTTTACTTTGACCTGGTATGGTAGTACCTATTAGGGTCCTATCTATATATAAAATCAATTTGTAAATTATTTATTTTACCTGATATCATATAACTGTGTGCAAAAAGAGAATTCCTAAGAGAATAACCATTAAGTCATGCCTCTATCTCCTGTTCTCAAATGCACAATCAAGAGCAATGCTAAAATAGCTTTGTTCATACTGAGTATAACAAAAATATTGTTAAAAAATCTATGTAATTGTTTTCAAACTTTTACTCATAGAGATATGGTACTATTTACCAACCCCTCCGCTCGGGCAGGATATGACACAAGGTCAATTTTTTAAGCGGAGTTTTACAGGTTTGAATTCAGAGTTTTCCTTCTCCTAGACTAGTTGCCTCACCAAGGCTGAAGAACCTAGTCCGTCCTACTATTTACCCATAGCTGGAGGGAGAATAAGGGGGTTCATACCTTTCCCAAGGGTATTTGCCCGAAAGTGAACGTAATAGCGCGACTGGAGTACGAACTCGCGTACTACGATTCCGCAGTTCATCGCTTTAACCATTACACCACGAGGACACATAGAGATATGGTAAAGAGGAGTTTGATCATAATATTAAATGCTGAATATTTTCTTTCATTATCAATTCCAGTTGCTTAATACAAAGCAATAATTTGAAACCTGAAGTTTTTTTTTTATGTATGTATTTACTGGACCCTTTTGCCACAAGGAGGATGTAACACAATTTCAAAGTGGAATACATCTGGTTTGAATTCAGTCTTCTATCTCTTAGCCTTATTGCCTAACCAAGGTTAAAGAACTTAGTCTACCCTACTAATTATCCATAGCTTGTTGCCGAACAGATGAATTCACACCTTTCTCAAGGGTATTAGCATGAAGTAAAATGTAAAAAATCTTGTCCAAGTTTTGAACTTAGTTTGCCAATTCCATTTCTTACATTGATAATCATTATGCTAAGCATCTCTCTCTCTCTCTCTCTACTAATATTGTATGACCTTTTATAATTGTTAAAAAAGCAGAAACTCCAACGGAGAAGAGAAATTATTGGAAGCAGGTTGTCTGTAACTTAAGTGAAACCACATATATTATTGAAGAAATTGATCCTTGTTAGAAAAGCAACTCTTAGTCTTGCCTGTACCTATGCAGTACAGCTATACTAAAAGAAGGGAATGACTTTAAAAATGATGCTTGGTTGTTTCTTGTGATTGGGTGGGGTCCTGTGGCATAGTGGCTAATGTGCTGGACTGCGGCACCGTAGTTAGCAAGTTGAATTCCAATCATGCTATTATGGTCACTTTCAGACTAATAACTTTGGGAATGGTATGAATCCCTAATTTCCCTTGGTATTGATTAAATTGTACCACTTCTGTCCTCCTATAAGAATGGCCTTGGCATTAAATAACCCATGAAGGTTGATCTGCCATACAACAAAGAAACCAAAACTGGATTATTTCTCATGATTTTTTTTTTAATTAGTTGCTACTCCTCTCTTAGACTGTAAGTGTATCTATATTTGCATGAATAAATCTAAGACATTGACCTGTAACACATGTAATTTGTGTTCCAGTTAGAAACTTGTTTTAACCACATACAATCAATCCTATGAATATAAACAGAATCTAGTTGCATACCCCCCACTAGACATGAAAAGAACAACTGCTTGATATTTAGCAATGTGTGTATGTTATCTAGATTAGATGCATGAAACAGCATATGCCACATACTGCAGCTTAAAATCGATTGATAAGAGAGAAATTGACCTGTTGAGTCATCTGTTTATGCAGTTCAGAAATCTTAATTGGTTTGGATTAGTTTCTTTGTTTAATGGTGGCATATCAACCTTTGTGGGTTATTTAATGCCAAAGCCATCCTTGTAGAAGAACAATAATGATACTATTTGACCTATAGTTGGGGGGATAAGGAGATTCATACATTTCCCAGGAGCATTAGTCTTAAAGTGAATGCCATAGCATCTCTTTTAAACAGTTTGTCTAACTCCATTGTTATAGTTATTAAGTAGTATGATGATATTAATCACTGTTCCATGTTAGTTTTGGCATAATGGTTATTCTCATTGTTTACTGGAGTTTGAACTCACTTACTTCAAGGCTGCAGTCCAGCACTTTAGCCATTTCACCATGGGGAGTCTCGTCATCTTAATTGGAGAAATGACTATCTTCTGATCAGTGGCAATCCTCATCATTTGCTTCAAGTAGCAGTACTTACCTGTATTACATATAGATTGTAAGATGGTCATTATTAAAATTAAAGGATATAGTTGTTTTAATAAGGTTTGGATAATTTTTTTTATTTTTAAAGAACATTTGATTTGTTTTTATAATTTATTGAATATAGGCTACTGCCTTGTTTACACCAAGTGTGGTTTATGAAAGGTAGATTCTGGTTTGTTTGGAGATCTCAGATACCCATGGAACACCTAAAAAATTAATAAATATTTAATTTTATTATTTTTCAGATGGGAGGGGTAGTATTAAACTTTAAAAAAGGGGGGGTCTAAGAATTTTTTTTAGACCTGGTGACTGTTTAGATGAAAGGAAATCCTTTTAATGTGACAGTTGGCTGCAACAGAGGGAAGGAAAGAGAGCCATCTGCTTTTCATAATGATGACAAAGAGTGGGGGTAAGGGCTAGAAGACGGATACTTTTTTACAGTGAGAAGAGTAGTAACACATTGAGGATGAGACAGATTCCACCTAAAAACCAATCTGAGCTGAATTTCCCTTATATAATTTAAAACCTTTCCAGGTATAAGTCTAATACTTCCTGAAAGTTTAGTTGAAATTAAAAATGGTGGATCCTTAACAGAAGAAGGGATGGATATTTGGGTAAACATGAGATTGTTTATATCAATTTTACTATACAGGAAATACATATTTTGTTATGTCTTTTTTTTGTTATCTTTGAACTTTTGCTAGTTTTTTAAGATATTTATTTACCTATAAATATTAAGCATATAATTTTGTGCTAATTCTAAAGGATAGATGGAAGGTTCAGTTCTCTTTTAAACAGTTTGTCTAACTCCATTGTTATAGTTATTAAATAGTATGATGATATTAATCACTGTTCCATGTTAGTTGTGGCATAATGGTTATTGTCATTGGAAATAGATTCAGTGAATCAAGTTCAAATCTTGGATGAAGCTGTTAGTATTTCACATTGTGCTAATACCCTTAGGAAAGGCATGAATCCAACTATTTTTTTCTCCAGCTATTTGTAAATAATAGTGCAGCCTCTGCTCTTACTTTGGTATGGTAACTGGTCTAGGAAAAAGAAAACTCTAAATTTAAACCAGTTGTAAATTTGATCTTGTTTTGTATCCTGCAAACAGCTAAGTAAATGCACACACACACACACACACACACACACACACACACACACACACACACACACACACACACACGTACAAACTATTATGAGACAGGCTGATCAGTTTAGTGAAATCAGAATAAAGTACTAAGACATGATCATTGTGTGAAAAGAAAAGATGGCTATGAACATATTCTGTGAGTCATTTGATGACTTTACTGGCTGGAATAATTGGTTACCACAAGATTCATATAGGGTTTGACTTAACAAAGATTAATATTTGTGTTTTTTGTTTTGTTTTATATATATATTTTTTTAGTTATATTTACTATGATATTTGTGTTTACTTATTTCTATGATCATTTGGCCAATAGTTTGAACAACTCTTTTGCTACAGAATTTTCTTTAATGAACCCAAAAACTTAATGTAATTATCAGTTATAGATTGCTCCTGTTAAAATATAAGTACAGAATACTTTTATCTTTGATCTGCCCTGTCAGCAGGACTTAAAATGGCTGACTGGATCCCCCTGCCAAGATGCAGGTAAGGAAAACCCCCCCCCCCAAAAAAAAGGTGTCCTCACTATGGCACTAAACCACATCTGATGGTGAGGCTCCAGTTCTGGATAGCTGGAGAATATAGAGTATTCCTTGCCATTACTCCCAGGTCCACTCTGACCCAGATTGGTAGTACCTGTTAGTATCACATGGGCCAAATAGGTTTGTTTCAAAATTATTTGTATTTGATAGGATTGTGTAGGGAAAAAAGTCTTAACAACTATTCAAATGTAAATATACAATGAACATGATTCCCTAACTCCTAGATATAAAATAAACCTAGTTCGGTTGAATCAATCAAATCTTTGGATTTTCAGGTGATATGATTATTGTCCAGTCGGCTGGGGCTGTAGAATACACAGACTCCACCTCTGCAGAGGAGTAAGACTCCTCCAATAAGTGTCCTGAATATGACACAAAACAATCAGACTGTGAGGTTCCAGTAATGCTGGAGCTTTGGAGAATGCGGTGTACCCTTCATTGCCATCGCTCCCAGGTCCACTCTGGCCCAGAGTGGTAGCAACTGATCTATGGGTCAAATAGAACTTAATTGTGTACTTATGCTAAACTGAATTACTTGAAATAGAACTGTTTTGACATTTAATTGTGTGTGGGCAAAAACTATACTGATACTAAACTGAATTGAATTAGAACTGATTAAACTGAATAGCTTGAAATAGAATTGTTTTTGACAAACTGTGTATTCATACTAAACTGAATTGTTTGAAATAGAACTGATTATTTGTATGAAAATGGATTTGGCATTAAATAACCTACAAAGGTTGATATGCCATAAAACCCAAACAACCAACCAATATGATTAACAGCTGCCAATTTTTAATTGCTCTTTCATGCAATTTAAAAAAAAAATTATTAACAATTTAATTTACTATTAAAATTAACATGTTCTTTTTAATTACAATTTTAGGAATATAGGTATAATCTCCATCAAAATTTCAATTTCATCAGGTACAAGTGTATATGGCTAAGAATATTCTTTATATAAAAAGAAAATCATATTAACCCACATAGATGTTGATATATGCAAAATTGTTTTCATTTGCCAATTTGAAAGCGCATCCTGGCTATATGTGAATTTCAAAGCAAAGCAGGTGTTTATCTACTCCTATTTTACCTGATCATTGCTGCACTCTTGTTGATGTAACCAAAATGCAATGTTCTTGCTTCATCTTTACTAATTCATCTACTCTCCTGTCCTGCCTCTGTAACTGCCTAAAAACCAACCAACCACCTACCCATCTATCTGTATATCTATCTATTTATCCTAGGTAGTTTGGTTGTAGCAATCTGTTAGATTCTTCTTTTACCTCCTAAGCATGTTGGAAAGAGGTAGACATAGGGAATACTGAGTCTAGTGAGTAGCTTTTTGATTTTTATTTTGTTGTTTTACACTTTTGGTTATGATTATTGAAGCAATAGAAACTTGAGTTTACTAGGATTATGATAACAAAGAGTAATCATTATTTTGTACTGAATTTTCCCACTTCCCTACATTTGACATGTTAGGCACAAATGTCTAAACTCACCTATGCCAAGGTTTATTTTCTTTCTACTCTTTGTTTTTTTTTTTCTTTTTCAACCATCTTTTTCTGTTTAGAATAGATTAATATATTTTGGATTATACTTTCGTTCTTTTTTTTTTTTCTTTTTTAATCAATATCAAGAAAAATCTAAATTGTTTTCTTACAGGTATGACTATTTGGGTAGCTAAGATTTTTAAGAGGTTGATAAAAATTTGACGGAATAGAAATTTTTGTTACCCAAAGTTGTACCAAAGTTGATATTTATTGCAATAAGACACAGAAACTTGGCAGAAGTCCATTGAAGAGTTGAGGAACCATTCTTGACTGATGTTATTGGTGTTTTGTTCTATTTATCTTGTATAATAAAAAGTAAACCATTATTCTTCTTAAAGGCACAATCACCCTGAATTGGGTTTCATATTAGTATTTTATTTATAACAAACATGATAGTCATATTATTGGTTAGTATATTTGGTTATCAAAACCCATTACACTATAGTTATTCCTTAATGTTTTTTCATTATATAATAAGTTCTTATTTTATGTAAGAATAGAAATTAGATATATTTACTGTCAGTTGAATAATGCCTCATGCTATAACTAGAATTTTTCATTACATTTTTGTGAGATCAGATTATGTATGTATGTATGTATGTATGTACACACACATATCATTCTAAAAATAATTTTTCATAAATCAAGAAGTTCTCAATGCTAGCCAGTAGAGTAGGCTAAAACCTAAAATGAATGTTTGTAGCAGTCTCATTACTTGTTCTATTTATCTTGTGTTCTAAAAAGTAACCCATTACTTTTCCTAAAGATGCAATCACCCTCAATTAGTTTCATATAAAAATTAATAATAAACATATCAAATTATTGGTTGGTAAATTTGGTTATCGAAATCTATTATGCTATGGCTATTTATTAATGCTTTTGTCATTATATAATAAAAGCTATTTTAATGTTGTTCTTGCTGGAATATTTTTATTCAGTAGGTAAGAAACATAAGCATATAACTTGTTCTATGATGTCAGTTAAGTATCATTTCTTACCTGTTGTCTATTATGATAAAACTAGCATGGTTTGACATTTATGACAGGGATCGACACTTGCTTGTGTGTGGATTTGGAATGGTAGTATCAGTCATATTGGCAACTTGAGATATATAAGAATATTGGTTGACAGAAATACTTGGATATCATTTGAGTAAACAAAAGAAAGTATGGAAAGAAAAAAAAAAGATAGGATAAGTTGTAAGGAAAGACAAATGGAAAAAGAGAGAACATAGTCCTGCGGAGAAAAAAGACTATATAAAAAGTTGTAATATGAGAGAGAGCCTTGGTAGTGTAATCTTGGTTTTCCTCAGTGAAGAAAAATATATTTAATTGAATGAGATGATTTTTTTTTTCTTTCCAAATATAAAATTAGGATTAGATATATTTACTGTAAGTTGAATAATGCATCATGTTATAACTGTAATTTCTCATAACCTGGTCTCTCTCAGAAAAGTGTTATATCTAGTGGAATAAAGCATTCTAAAAATGCTTTTTCATGAATCCAAAAAGTGCTCAGTTCTGGCTGGTACAGCAGGACAAAACCAAAAATGAATGAATGTTTGCCCACTCATCTATAGTTGTCTGCCATTTTCAAGTACTTTAAAATAAAATACTATCATCAGTTGAGGCTTGTCCCCTCACCTCTCTCTCTCTCTCTATATATATATATATATAGGCCATCAGATGATATATAACATTTTTGTATCTATGTAGATTTTATGTTAATTTCCATTAAGCTTAATATAAACATTTACTTCAGTATAGTAAAGCAATTTCTGTTTGGTAGAAATGTAATACAGTAGAACAACATTGAGCTGGATTATCAAAGCCCCTCTTGGTTTAGAAACAGAAGATTAAAGAAAAGATTTTGAAGTGAAACGGTTGCCTTTATAGCTTCCTATTTTATTAAATTTGATAACTTAAAGCTGCCTAAAGCTTGCTATTAGCTGCTGCTCTTTCGATCATGATTTGGTTTTTTAAAATGAAATCACTAGCAGTTCTCATCATATTGCATCAAATCATTTAATAGGTTCACTTTCAGAACCCTGGGCTGCAAGCAAAGTCTTTGCTTATTCTTGGAGAATAATTGGTCATTAATTCTAGGTGTGGGGAGGGTTAGAAATGACTATATTAAATATTTGTATGGATTTAAAATTCAAGAGGATCTGATGACTAATAATCAAAATCAACCTGTAAATCGGATCAATGACCTGAATATTTTTGAAGATTTAAAAAAAAAAAAAAACACTGTTACAACAGCTTGTCAGAAGTAAATTGTCCTTTTTGAAGAAGAGTTAAATCTTTTTTTTTATTTATTTATTTTTTTTATACTTACCAAGGATTCACCCAATTGTCCTGATATATTTGAGTTTTGTACATATATATCTCTCCATTAAGACTCAGAATGGATATTCTCTTCATTAATTTTATACATGTCATACAAAAGGAAATATCTAGATATGTCATTAATTCTGCTGTCTCATGGTGAAATGTGTTTATTTTAGTATTCATAAAATATGATCTTCTGTTCTTTTATCTTTTGATTATCAGATTTATCTTTCTACTGACACATGCTTTTTGTTATTCAATGTGAGATTAATGTACTGATGAGTCTACAAAAACTATAACTTTTATAATTAGTCGTGTTTATCACTCAACTTTTGGCTGTGAAATTCAGGGGGGGGGGATCTTGTCTAAATAAGCATTGACTTTTTGGGAATTTGTAGCAGCTAGATTTAGACTAAATTCAACTTTCTACTTATCCAGTTTGTATTGACTAAAAATGAGAATTTATATAGTTTATATGTTGTTTCAAAACAAAATTTACACAGTATTAAGAGCAAAGGCAAGGATATGTTCACATGAAAATGTAACCAACTTTCAGTGAAAATACGTTCACAATAGAAGAAACAAATTATAAACAAAAACACATTCTAGTGCTTATTTCTCTGTAATGCTATAAAGTAAGGGTTCATTATTTTCAAGCTGAAAAATCTGGAACTATAGTGCGTCTTATACATAAATAACTGCAATAGATTTAAAATGAAAGTATTATATTTGCTTTTTACCTTGCCTTTTATCGTGACATATAGAGAGATTCTTAATATTTCAACCTTCCCACCATTTTTTAATTTTTTTTCATGTTTTATCATTAATTCAGTCTGTTTTTGCTCATTTCATATTTCCTTTATATCTCTAATTCATCCCTTTCTTTTATATTCTTTACTTTTCTTCCCAAAGACTTGGCTTTTTTTTTTTGCTTTTAACTTTGAAACTTTGTCTTTATATCTAGTTTTCAAAATGTTTTACATTTTTTTACTCTTTCTTTTCTTTTTTTTTTTTTTTTGTCTGTCAAAATTATGCAAAAACTAAAAATTTCAATCTACAGCAAGATAGAATAATCTGTGAAAGTGCCATAATTAGTTGACCAGTGGGAAAGATCAGAAGCCGCCTTAGCTTTGGGATCAGGTAGGGGTTGGGGGTCTTACAAGATTTTAATTTTAAAAAAGTGATGTAGACATTGAATAAATCTGGAATTGCAAGTTAACTATACAAGATCAGATAATTTGTGATTGTTCAAGCATTGTCACAATGATTGTAGATTTTGCTGTGAAGTGTAAATACTGCCCAAACAGTGCAGTCCATTCCTATCTTTAATTTTATTTCAATGTTTCATATCAGTGTCTTGGTTTACTTTGCAAATATAATTCTTTGTGTAATTTTACTGGTTTGAGCTGCATACTTCAACTTTTGGTGAAAGAATTCCTGAATATTCTTGATAACTATATATATGGTATACTTTAAAACATTTTATATAAGTCGTGTTTTTTGTATTCTGCTTCGCTTTCTTTAATGGTTTTTAGTAAAAAAGATACCTAATAGAGTCTAAGTTTTATCATTTTCCTACTATAAACTGATGCTATTTTTAAACTTGAAAAGAGAGAATTGATTGTTGAATAAGATCTCCAATCCTATAAAACAAGTTCTAGACTAGATAGAATAATGAACTTGATATCAAAATAAAGAAAATTTATTAATCTTCAAAGTTAAATGTTTATTTTTTAACACAGTCACAATACTTCTGGGGAGTCCCCATGGTATTGTAGATAATGTGTTAGACCATAATATTATAGTAAGCAAGTTCAAACTTCAGTCATGCTATTGCATTCACTTTTGGACTAATACCCTTGAGAACGGTATGAACTCCTTAATACCCTCCCCAGCTATGGGTTAAATAGTACCACTACTGTCCACCTACAAGGTTGGCTTTGGTATTAAATAACTCTTGAAAGTTGATATGTCATTAAACAAAGAAATCAAACCATTTAATGCTATACATTTCATTCTGTCCATGAAGAAAGTTTTTCAATTACTTTTCTGGGGCATACTTAGTATAACAGTTATTGGCAACCTGGGTTCAAATTCTGAATGAATCTGTTTGCCTTTCTTTTCACACTAATGTTTGTGGGAAAGGTATAAATTTGTGTATAATCTTTCCCCTCCTCCGGCTATGGGTAAGTTAAAGGGCTTGATTAGACAACCAGTTTAGGAGAAAGAACACTCTGAATTCAAACTGGCCGTACTCTACTTAAAGATTAACCAAATTACACACAGCACTTTCAACTTTAGCATTGGAGGAAAAAGAATGACCTTTAAATGGCTCTTTCAATTTTGACAAAGCACCTTAGGTATCAGAGCTATGATACCAAACCTGGGCTTTATGAAGTGTGTGCACCTAGTATGAATTTTAGGCCTATCATTTTTGCTACAAATGAGGGTTTTTTTTGGGGTTTTTTTCCTTTTTTTTTCTTTTTTTAAAATAAAGATTGTTTCAAGCATTAGCATAAATAGCTTTTTATATGTCTGTATTTTGATTGGCAGATAACCTTCTAATGCCCTGATTCTTTCACTGCTTTATACATAACTTGGGTGTAGTACACATGACTAATGAACACTATTACTCAGTGCAGTCTTTAATACAAACCACATTTTAACAGGACTTTATATCCTACTGAGTATATATTCAAACATTATATCTACATTATAAGTGACACCATAGCATAGATTTGTAGGTTTAATTCTTATTTTCAAATTGAAAAGGCTTGTTTTATTGTTTACTTAATCTTTAACTTAGTGATAAAATCAATCGCTAACATAATAGAATTACCTAATATACAACAATTCTAAAAGCATTAAGGGGATTGGGATTAATGGAAGGGGTAACCTCAACCAGAAGAGATAGTTTTAATCATCAGGCTCACATAAGTCATCAACTTACAACGAACAAGATACAGTATAGTCAAGTTACTCTTTCTGGCTGCATCATTAAAACAAAAGGTAAAGAGTGTAATTTTTTCTGCATTTTCTGGAGTGGATCAAGTTTTTGTTGTCAGATAGAAGAGGGTTTTTTCTTACTGGAGAGGATCCTGAGCACCCAACCCCTTGTAATAGAATGGAAAATAGCAACAACAATGATGATTTAACTCAGAAATGGTCAAACTAGTATAGTATAAATTCAATAAAACAATTGCAATGTTTTTTTTATAAAGTATGGTTAAATAAGTAACAACAAAAAAGAACCTCTATCAAATTGTCATGTGAAAATAATAATATCCTTCATTTTGATCCTCCTTCTGTAAGGTAATAGACTTAGCTTTAATGATAAATTAAGAAGAAAGTAAAAGCCTAAATAATCTTTAGATGTTCATTTTTTTTTATGTTTATAATCTTGTTATTAACCAGGTGAAAATGATCTGTTTCTATAGATTAAATCCTCTTTTGTTCAGGGAAAGATTTAAACAAGTTGCCCTAAAGAAGAGTTGTTTTTTTTTTTCTTCTATAGAAGGGAAATAGGCTAATCCTTCTTCTTTCATTTGTTTGTTGTTGTTTTCAGATGTTCTTTTTTATTTCTTATAGTCTATATCAACATACTTGTTCTTTTTTAATTTTTGTCTGAGATTTCACTATATTTTTTCACACTTTTTGAGAATGTTCTGCTCACCACTATGTCTTTGGAATAGACCATGGAGTAATGGCTACGTTCTTTTGGAATATGATCAGGTCAGATATAATCTCTTTATTGAAATGATAAATCAATCATTTATATAAAAAATCTTTTTAAAAATCTGATAATATAAAGAAGTTATCTTGAGACTAGCATTTTACCTCTACTTTTGAAGTTATTGAATAAAATGAGTTTATATTCATAATATAAATAGCAAAAATGGAGCCATTTTACATTGGGTAAAATCTAACCAGCATAATCGTAATCTGACTTTCTTGCTGGTGAAATATTTCTCACACCCGCACACTTAAAATGACACTAGACTATTTACAATGTGTTTAGAAATGTATTATATTATTCCTGACATTCATATTAATAACATGTCCTATATGAAATACATAAATGATATATTTCTCTATCATCTCGTATTTTCAATTGTTGTAGAATTATTGTCGTCATCTCTCTGCTGCGTGTCTCTCTGTCTCCCTTTCTCTTTTTCTTTTAAAGGGTGTAAGTATTTTAAATGTTTTCTTCTATTGTTTCTATAATTTCTAAGGAAACTTTAATATTTAATCACCTAGGTTGTTTTATTTATCTTTTTAATTTCCAGAGTTTTCTGTCATCCAGTTGAATGTACAAAATAAATGTAGTTTTTATTTTTATGCCCCTCACCCAATAATAATGAGTTTTATTCCAATTAAACGTTTTTGTCTCTTTCTACCACATACAGAAGCATTTCCAGCTGTAATTTTGTTCAGGGAGTAAAATAAGAAAATATGCATTTAATTTGCTAATTAAATCCAAATAACAAAATAACATTTACTCTCACCTCAATAAAATACTACTACTAATAATAATAATAGTAATAAATGGTATTCTGTTGTCAGAAAAGAAAAATAGAATATCTTTGTAAGATACCTTCAGTTGTTGAACCAGAAAATATTTTAAATCTCATGATGAATAAAATTATTAAATTCGGTTATTCAACTGGTATTTACTTGGCTCCACATGAGGCTAAAATGTGACACAAGGTCAGTTTAATGTATGTTATGTTGGGGTTCCCAACAGCAAACCACCTGTGGGGCAGTTTTAAAATTGCTTATTTCTGTCAGCATTCTCCTTCATGATTATGTGGGAGTCCCTGTGGCTCATGTATTGGACTGTGGCATTGTAGTTAGCAAATTTGAACTCAATCATGCTATTATGTTCTCTTTTGGACTAATGCCCTTGGAAAAGGTATGAACCCCCTTATCCTCCCCAGCTACCACTACTGTTTCTTCTATAAGGATGGCTTCAGCATTAAATAACCCATGAATGTTCATATGCCATTAAAGTAAAAGAAATCAAATCAAACCAACCTTTATGGGCATTTCAGACACTTGCAATAAACCTGGCTTTCCTTCTTTTTAGGTGAGGGAACTGGAAATCTAATCAATAATTACTTTTGTGACAATGCATTCATTATCTTGGAAAACATTATCTCCCTTTAAATAATATCCCAAGTGTATAGGTATGATTGAGAAAATATTGAATATTCTATGAAATAAATGATTTTACTATAAGGGGTCAGCTGTCAAGTGTCTCATGAAATGAGGGTTTTTTTCAGCATGGTCCCCAAAAGTTCACACACTTCTTCCATTGGTAAAAAAAAAAGAAACATCAGATATGGCATCATCATATGAACTTTTCAGCCCATCCTTGTACATTTACATTATCAATGGAAATGAAAGTTTTTATAAGATGGGAAAAGAAGGAAAAAAATATCCTTTCTCATGCTTGTAATCCAGAAGAAAAAAATCTGAAGTTTGGAAATCATCAATTCATTTAATTTGCTCAAAAAAATATTACTTAGAGTACCTGCTATTTTTAAGTGGTTAATCATCTAAGTGTTGAACAGGATCATCAGTGTTCTAATAGAAATTGGCGTTTTCAGTGTGACTTGATCATAAGTCCTTTATCTACTAAGCTTAACTTCAGCACAGTCAGTTAGGGCTGTAGAATACACTGACTGAATCTTTGCAGAGGGGTAAAAATTAAACCTCCCCAACAAATGTCCTGGATATGACATTAAATAATCTGGGGCTTTGGAGAATGTGGAGTATCTCTTCATTGCCATCGCTCTCAGGTCCACTCTGGCCCAGAGTGGTAGTACCTGACAGGGTCCTATCTATGGGTCAAATAGAACTGTTAGACATTTAAACTGAGTGCAAACAATGACTTATGCTCAATTGAATTGCTTGAAATAGAACTGTTTGATCATTTAACTGTGTAAACAAATGACTGATGTTTAATTGAATTGTTAGTTATACATAGCAATAGTTGGAACCATTGAACTTTAATGACTCATGCTAAATTGAATTGTTAGAAATTGAACTGTTGGTTCATTTAACTGTATCTACAAAATGTTTACAAATCATATTTTATATATGATTTGGCATTAAATAACTAACAATAGTTGATATGCCATAAAACCAAAGCAAACTCAGCTTAGCTTAGTTTGGCACAAAGTTCAAAAAATGGATTTACCTAATGTAAATCAGTTACTTGTAATGGTCTCTCCTCATTGTAGGAAATCAGCAACTAGAGTTCAAATCCTGGACAAGACTGTTTTACTTTATGCTAATGCTCTTGGAAAAGGCACAAGTCCATCTCTTCTACCTCCAGCTATAGGTAGATAGTAGGGCCAACTTTCACTTTGGTATGGCAATCAGTCTAGAAGAAAAATAACCAGTTTTACTCTGCTTAAAAATTGATCTTGCGTTACATCCTGCTCATGGTGGAGTGGTTGGATAAATACATACACTGGTCTAGGTACCCTAGTCATTTTATTAGGCTTTGATTAGTTAGGCACAAAGGTAGAACTATGGATTATCCAATGCAAATCAAACTCACTAGTAATGAGGTGCAAGCCAAGTTTGTTAACCATTACACCATGCAAGATGCCCACAATATATGATATCCTTATATTCATCTGAATTTATTTATTCTTGATAATGTGGATCTTGTAGTCATTTGTTCATTGGCTGTAATATTTCAGAAACTGTGTCTCTTCTATTTGCATAACATTTTCCTATGAGGTTTTATTATAATCCTCAAGAGTCATGAAGAGGTCTAATGATATTTTGATGCCCAGTGTCTCCCCCCACTTATGGTCTTTCATTCACCCTCAGGTGATTGCATTAAAATGCTCTGTACTCACTGTTCTATGTACTTGAGTTGTATTCTTCTCTTCTGCCTGTTCTGAATGTTACAATGAAAATGATTCTAACAGAACACTGAAAACCACTTGTAAACCATTCTTTTATAAGTGTATGTGTCTGTCTATATTTTTCTCCCCTCCTCAAAAATATACTTGTGTACAAATCTCTTCTCCATAAACTTCACTGTCCCATTTTTCTCTTTCACTATCTTCTCCCCCTATTCTGTTCCTTTACCACCCAGTATTACACGAAACTGCATCCGGTGGTGAGGCACCATTCTGAAGTGTCGAATCACCCCTCCATTGCTTTTATTCACAAATTCACTCTGACTGGGAGTGGTTGTACCTGTTAGGGTCTCCTCTATTGGTTAAATATATCTTTTTGAAAATTATTTTTATTAGATAGGAATATTTGAAGCCATATAACTGCAAACAAAGGGGTTTTTCCTATTAAATAGGAATAGTTACTTGAAACCATATAATTGTGTATATATTATTAGTATTAGATAAGAATACTTGAAACCATATAACTGAACAAACAAATAATTATTGTTAGATAGGAATAGTTATTTGAAATAATATAATTGTGTATAAATTATTGATATTAGATAGGTGATTTCAGGTATTCCTGTGTGCAAATTATTTGTATTCAGAATAATTACAGGAAACAATATCTTTCTTTAAAAAAGAAAAAAAATTTTGGTATTAAATCATCCAACAAAGATTGACATGCCATAAAACCAACCAATAAACAAACTAATGAACTAATAATTTGGAAAATTATTTGGCATTTATTTGTAAAATCTTTCATTTGGTCAAAAAGCATGTCGTTATCAGTCTTGCCACAAATAGCTACATTCTGTTTCCTTATATGTCCCAAAAACTGCATTTGTCATGAATTGTATTACATGAATATAACTAAAATCAAATTCTGAATTCATTTTACAATGGTGAATAAGAAAACATGATTAAAAATTATATAATCACAGGGAGAATTATTGTGTGTGTGGGCTAGTGAGGAATCAACAAATTTCTTAACTAGGAATTCTTGGTGTTTGAGATTCTTGTAAAAGGTGGAATATAAAAGTTGACAGTCTTTTCTGAGTGTTCATCAAACTGCTTGGTTTGTCACTGTCTACAGTGGGTTCCTTTATAGGCCTGCAACTTTTTGACTAAATCTGGAAGCATATATATATATATATATATATATATATATATATATATAAGCTAAGCCTCATCCAGAAAAAAAAAACCCATAGCTGAACATTTTTGTTCTAACACTTTTAAAACTAGAAAAACTTATTCAGGTTCCTGTCTTAATTTCTGTGCAAGTGAGGTAAAAGTGAAATGTATGACAAATCTAAAATCACAGTAAGGCTTTGAAATTTTTGAAGAGCAATACCTTTTGGTTGTCATGGTTGGAAGACATATTTAAAAATTCTGATATTGGGATTTTAAGTTCCTTATAAATTTAAACATTCTTGTTTACTTAGTGTGTCAACGGGATATATATACTCCTTGTGAGTTTTTAGCTGTTAGTCTTTTTCTGGAGTCTGCGTGACCGCAAGTCTCCTAGTGTCTCCAGGACTTTTCTTACTATTCTGGCTAATCTCAACTATGCAGTAGTTTGGATGGTCTCAATTGATCCTCCAATTTTCAGTTCCCCTTCCAAGCCTTTGAAGACTGTTTCAAGTGTGCCAATTACAATTGGTATCATTTTCACTCTCATGTTTCACAGCTTTTTCAGTTCTCTGGCAAGATTTAAATAATTGTCTCTTTTTGCTTCTTTCATTTTCTTTCTGTGGTTTACTGGGATGGGCAAAGTCCACACAGTAGGTTTTTTTGTGTTTTTTTTTTTTTTTTTTTTTTCTTCCTGCAATTATCTCTAGGTCTGGTTTTCCAGCCGGGATTAGGTGAGCTGTTTGTATCTCAGGATATTGTGTTTCATTCTCCTGGACAGATTCTGGTTTGTGCAGGTCCCATTTTTGTTTGGTAATATGGTCAAATTTCAATGTCTTGCACAATTCCCAGTGGATCACCTTCCCCACCCAATTGTATTTAGTCTTATGCTCCTATTGTGCTAGTTTGCTACATTTGCTTACTATATGATGAATGGTTTTGTCTCTATCACTATATAATATACACTTACTTTCTGTTGCATCTTATTGATTTTGGCTTTAATATAATTGGTCCTTACGGCATTGTTTTGTTCTGCTACTTGAAAAGATACAGTTGCTCTCATAAGGTTTTCCTTTTGTAGCCATGTCCAGGTCTTCTGGTGTGGGATTTCTCCAGTTTGTCACTTGAAATCCTCATACAGTTTTTCTTCTCATTTCTGTTTCCTAGTTATTGTTATTCTGTTTGTCTTTGTTGTCAGTGCTGTTATTGGCTACTGTAATTAGTCTTTCTTTCCCCTTTTTAATGTTGTCTTCAAGTCTTTGTATTGATGTATCTATGCTATCTTCAATGCTGGTGAGTCACTTTTCTTGACACGCATAGTCTGTCATCTCTCAGATGCAAGGCCTTGTGCATTGACATCAACTTGTCTATTTTAAGAATATTCCTGAGTATCTTACAAAGGGCACTGACCAGGTGTTTATTCCTTTGATGAGATTACTGCCACAGAGCTTAATTTTGAGAAGTTTTCTCATTCCTCTTAGGTAATCATTTCTTATTTCTTTCATCTTCAGTTGTTTGATGGTGTCTGCTTCCAATATTTCCAAGTACTTTTAATTTTTTTCTCCAAATGTTTTGATTCTTTCTAGATTTGGCAGTTTTGTTCCTTGTTTATTTCCACTTTTCATTATGAGCATGGCACATTTTTCTATGCTAAATTCATATATCTTGGCTGTAGATTCTTTTTGAATTTATTATTATTATAAAACTAAAAGAAAATGGTTATCAAAATTAATTGTAATAATTGACAATACTTCATAAGAAAGTAGATGCTATTAACACTTTTAATAGGGGGGGGTACTGATTGATTGATTGAAGAATGAGGTAAGGGATGAATTGTGTAGGTATGATTTAAGCTTCAACAAAAACCAATTGTTCTCATAGCTTAGCAGCTTGGATAATTGGGCTTTCCCAAGGAAAAAGATGTGAGTTAATCTCACAGATAGAGCTTATCTTTTATTCACACTGTTCTTTCCTCTCACAGGAATGATAACCAAAGTGAATTACAATAATTTTTTTTTAAAGGCAACTATGAAATTCAAAATATGAAGGAAAATACTTGTTAAAATCAATAATAATAATAATAATAGGTCTCTCTCCATTGTCACACTTCGTATGACACCTAGCTAAGGGTCTATGAAGGAACCCATTTTCTCTTAATGGTTGACTGGCCTAAAAAAAAAAGTGTGTATGTGTGTGTATGGGGGTGGTTAAGAATCCAATTGAAAAGAATTAGGTCAATAATACAAATCTTGAAAATAAAATAATTTACTACTTATTAATTTTTAGAGTTAATTAAAGATATCTGAGACCTTGAAGCAAACTTGAAGCCATCTTCAGTAGGCCACACTAGGAGTAACCCATAGTAGATAAACAATAAAAACAAACAAAACATCCTTTTGTTATGAATGATTATCTTAAACTTGCATAAAAGTGGGTCTACATACTGTCTTTTTACAACTAATAATATGTTAAGTGCTGCTAGTTTTTATGATTAATGTCTTTAAGCTAATATCATAAGGTACAGATATTATTTGGTATAATAGATTTAATTCTAGTAGGAATGTTTTTTATATATAGTTTGGTTTCTTTGAATGGCATATCAACCTTCATGGGTTATTTAATGCTAAAGCTGTCCTTGTAGAACAACAGTAGTGGTACTATTTAATCCATAGCTGGGAGGATAAGGGTGTTAGTCTGACAGTGGATATAATACTGTGACTGGAGTTTGAACTTGCTTACTACAATGTCACAGCTCAGCATGCTAGCCTCTATGCTATGGGGGAGAAACCCCTTCATATATTGGTTGATGTGCATTAAGATTGTGGTTTGATGAAATAAGTGATATTCCCACGTATCAGAAATTTTTTATGATTATTATAAACCCCAACCCAACTTTATCTAATTAAATGTATTGTCCATAACTTTGAGAAAAGTCATTAATATACACTTGATGACTGAAGAATGGAGTAATTGCAACATTTTGTTAACGGTATCATGAAGACAAAGGAATTGAAGTATCCCCTGCAATATTTAGTCTTAAGTTTTTATATTGGCTTTCCTTAAATTATGTTTGTCTATTTCTAGTACCCATAACAGCATTTTCAGTGGAATATGTATGTTTGAAATTTTAATAATAGAAAATAGTTTCTCCTATTATATTTACTTACTAAGCTTTGTTCACATTAATGTTCATTTCACCTATGTAAATACAAAAACATTTCAAACTGACTATTTTCTTGTTTCTATTGACTCAGTTTATATTAGATTGCGTTTTATTTTTGTTGTTGAAACTTGAAAATGAATATAGCAAAAATGGAGTAGCTGGTTCTGATATTGCATTAATAATTCTAGAACTGTTTAAAATGTTCTCAAGGAATAAATTGGTTTTCCAACCACCATAAATTTAATTAGCTTGTGGGTCATGAAATGTCACCCAAGCAAATGTATATTAGTTTAGAAACCATTGCTTTCTAGGATTGATTTAGCGAAAGGGATGGTATTCACTTCTAGTAGGCAGGAAGAGGATAGGGCTTCTTTTTCTGTTAACTAGAAAAAGAGTTGGTCAGTGTGATTAGTAGCTCAGTTTTGGATTTTTAATAAATTTTTGCAACTGGGATTAGTTTGTTGTCTTTTTTTTATATATTTCATATTCTGTATAGGTTGAACTTTTGAAGACTTCATTTTTAGGGCAAAAATTGGGGGTCAGTCTGACTAATAATATAAACTTGCAGTGTGATTATTGAGGGTCAGTCTATACTTGAGTAATAATTTTGTAAGGTTAGAATTCAAATATGAGGAAGAACAGGAAGCAACTCTTAGCTTTAGAAATTAATTCTATGAATTTTTTTTCTCTTTCTTTTTAAATTATAAATCAAGAGTCAAGATTAAATGCACATACTTTTATTTTGATATTTAAAAAAATACATGATTTGCTAAAATCATTTCATCATTGAGAAACAATTTCACTATACTTAAGTATCCATTTTATTCCTTTGCCTACATGTTATGAAATAACATATTTGAAAACAGTACTTACCTGCAAAAATAGATAACGGAGGTGCTCATGATGTAATGGCTGTTGACATAGGAAATGGATATGGCAACCCAAGTTCATATCCTGGACAAGGTTGTTTGCATATCACTTAGTGCTTATACCTTTGGGAGGAAAATATGAATCCAACTATTTTCCCTCCAGCTATGGGTAATTTGTAGGGCAAACTGTGCTCTTTAACCTTGGTATGACAACTGGTCTAGGAGAAGGAAAACTTTGAATTCAAACTTGTTAAACTCCACTTAAAAATTAAACTTGTATCGTATCCTTCTCATGTAGAGATATTGGGTAAATATATAGTCCCAAAATAAATCACGCCAAAAAAAATTTTTTTAAACAAATTTTAAAAATTATTTGGTCTTTTTTTTTTTTTCTTTCTTTCTTTTTACATATATATTGACTTTAATTTTTATTTATTTTTTTTAATCACCTTTTAGCCGTCTAGAACAGTTCAGGTGCGTATCCAGGTAATCTACAGTAGTACATTTTTTTTTTTATTGTGCATCTGGAATGTAGCATGTTCAAGTTTGTTTGTTTTTATACTTTTTCTATATTAAGGGATATTAATTACTATGTTGGGTTTTGATACCTTTAAAAATTATTTCTATGTGCATGTTAATGTATTGTTTTGTAGTCTTATGGTGTATTAGTTCAGTATAGGCTATTTCAAACCTTTTTTTTTTTTTTTATTTTTATTTTTTTATTTTTATAAATCTTTTGGAAGAAAGAGGGCGGGGGGATCCGTCACTTCATAATGAAATGATACCAGGCAGTAATTTACAAATTTGGCTCAGGTTACGAATAGGATTACTGTATGTGTAGTGGTGGTTGTTGCTGGTTTTTGTGGAGTGGGGAGTTATTTCTGTAAAAATTATAACATTGTTCATTAACTCATTTGTTGAGTTTAAAGCTTCAGGATAAACAATATTCTTGATTTTTGCCCTCTAGTGACTGGATGAAGAGACCATCAGAGTTTCCAACCCTTGAAAGACCAATATAAAGCTGATCATGTGACTAGGCAGGATCTATTTGATTCAGTCTTATGACTTTAAATGATTACCCTTGAGATTTGTTGATGGTCATAATAAAGCTGTGTCTGAGAGAAAACTAGTGTCATTTCAAATTCAAATGGCAAGTCAGTAGGTCTTCAGAAATCTTTCCTAGCATCATTGTAACTTTTAGGACATAGGACAACATATAAATTGGACACACTGAAATTCACTGTTATTTGACTCAAACCATTATTTAAAAAGATATTTTCACAAAATTTTCTTTAAAAATACCATTGAGGTTAGGAAACATATTTTACATGTTTCCCGAGGGCAGGGGGTTTACCAAATATGTAAACAATTTTTTAAAGACATCCCAGATTCTATTGAGTATTATATTTTGTGTGTATGTTTGTATTCTTATATTTCTTTTACCTAATTACAAAGATAATGGTGATGATTTCCCCCCCCCCATAAATTTCAAAGTATTTGTTTTTTGTCATAGATCTGAGCATTTTATTAGTCTAAAAATTGTCTGATACAAAATGTTAATTTGTTTATTATAAATAACCTTTTTATACTATTGTTTTTTTTTTATAAATATCTCCAGTTCTATAGATCATACACAAACATTTTTTTTAGATATTAAAACCTTCCTTTGAAGAAGCTGAATCAGGTTATATATAATCTGGAGGTTTAATTGTTGTAATTTCTGAGTAGAGGCTGGAGATGCATACATACAAATGAATCACTTTAATTATCTAAGAAGATAACTGGGTATTAAATTAATCCATTATAACTAAGTGAGTCTGAAGTTAAAATGAAAGCAGAATATGATTGTTATGATGTAAACTATGCAGATAATTTTTGAATTGTATCATGTAAAATCAGATTTGAGTGTTTTAATTTAATAAGGCTAGAACTATGGGCCCAGCTGACTAACCATTGCAGTATGCAGTGCACTCACTGATGTTCTGAGGATAGCCTATACTTTTAGACAAATTCTTCTTTATTTGTATTTCATAGTGCAACTTGGATACTCAGTTAATCTTAAATGTTGGTTAACTGACATTGTTTAATGTGCTTAATAGATTAAAAATTAGTTCTTTCTCTCCTTTATTTATCCACTTTTTTGTTAATATATAGTGGGTTAGAAAATATACTTGAAAAGCCAATACATCAAAATGTTGATACAATTTGGTCACTTTTTTTTGTTTTTGTGTGTGGTCATGAGTATAACCCTAATATTAAAATTCTGGCATGTGTTTTTAACACATTGTTTATATATTTTATATGCATGGTTCTGTTGACTATAACCAGATTTAGATTAAAGAGTAACATTTTTAAAATTGGATGTCAGTATATGTTGGTGATTATTTTTGTATGTATGTTTGTTTGTGTTTTTTTGTGTGTGTGTGTGTGTATACACACACACACACACACACACACACATACACACAGTGCTTGTCGTGATATGTACTTGTAAAATCTACAGTAACCAAATGATATTGATAGTTGTCATTTACTCTCCTTGGAGTATCTTGTTTGTTTCTGAATTCATGTTCCTGTACTTAAGTTTGGGTTATGTCGTTTTGTCCAGGATTTGAGCTCCGGTTTGCTGTTTCTGTTTGCTGTGACACACTTCCTAGATCATCACTTGAATATAATAAATCAACTTGCCCAGAGTAAATGAAAATACTTATTTTCTATGCAAAAATATTTGTAAGAACTGGAAATTTTTGAATATTTAATTTTCCCTTTTAATTGGACTTCGTCATTTTTTCCTCCATGTTTATAAAATATGTCTCACTCTAAAGAAAATTAGTCTGATAACTTAATTTGAATTTTGATCAATACAAGTTTTATGAAAAATGAATTATGGTGTCTAAAGCATTGTTCTTAATTTACTAGCTTAAAAGCCACTCCCAAAAGTCATTAAGTACAGTCCTATGTAGAGAATTTACTTGTAAGTAAATAAATACTCGATAATTAGCCTTTAATAGTTATCTCTCTTGAGAAAATATAATTATTGCTGTGAGTGCAAACAGACCTCCACACTCTAAAGTTATAAATTATTTATTCTCTAAGTTTGTGTATTTTAACTATATTGTACTAACACAAATCTCATTACACCATACCTTTCCCTGCCTCATCCCTTATGAATGAAAAGGAAAGATTAATATTAGAGTTGGGTGGTTTGGTAATTTATGTTTCGGTCTCAGTTTTTTTTTTTTTTTTTTTTTCCCCTTGTTACTGCGATTTTTGATTCAGCTTTTCGTTTTTAATTTAGTATTTTTGCTTTCTAAAGAAGCCATTCATTTTCCTTTGTGATGATGGCATATCCAGTCAATATCTGATTTTGTTGGAGATTGACAAATTCACAACTTAGTCTGTTCAACTTAGAATTTTTTGTGTATTTCTGGTTCAATCTTAAAAATATTTATATGGCTGGAAAGAAAGTAAAATAATCTTTCTAAATATGTAATTTGCATGTGCATTTATCCATTTATTTTTTTTTTTTTACAGCATGTTAAATCAGTATTTTGCTTCGAACAGCTGAAAATGTGATTTTTTTTTTTTTTTTTTTTTTTTAAGACTAAATTTTACATGTTACTTTGTTTTGTAAAATCAGTGACGAGTCTTTATCAATATTCTTGAAATTGTACACTCAATTAGAAGACACCTTAAACTACAACCACGAAGGTGTTCATTTCTTTTCTGATCGGTGGAAGCGAATTCCTTTAAAAATTATAAAGTAAGCAAAAAAAAAAGAAAAGAGGAACATCTTATTATTAAAAGATAGTCTCAGAATTATTTCAATATATAATGTGTGAATTTTTGAAAATGTTTTAACGTCATGCTTTTTTGTTAAGCTTTCAACTTTGGAAAAAATGAATTTAAAAAAATTCAAACAAAAAGGGTGACTTTTTCGTTCATTTTCTTTCAAGATAAATGGTTTTAAAAAACGTTGAAACATCTTTCCATTTTTAGAAGAATTTTGTCTGACATTGTAGAAGTTCTGTTAACTGGTGTATAAGGGGTCAATATTAGGTTATATATAAATAAGGGTACTAAAAGTTTATAGACATGCGTAAAGACCAGTGCAATTGAAAACCTGAAAACCACAGTGGGTAATAAAGTAGGTGATTGTTCACCTAGTTGTTTTTAAGGCTTTAAAAGTAATTTAGTCATAGAATTCATGAATTAGATTAAAGTTTATACATTAAACTTTTGAATAAATTGTCTACTATAAATAACTACCATATTTATTCACAAATTGGTAAAATATGAAAGAAATCGTTGCATAAACTATCTATATTTGTGTTTTTGGACAATACATTTAAGAGAGAAAATGATATAGCTCTCCAGAAATTAGTTTTAAAAAGCCAAAAAATGAAAACCCCTCAAGTTTAAGATAATTAAAAATACAGCAATTCTTTTCTAGTACTCCAGTCAACTGTTACTGGGGTTTTGCAAATAAATTTCTTCTAAACAAAGAAAATCAATGAGTTATTTTCCCCCCAAATAAATTATTTTATCTTATGAATACACCCAAAATTAAATATCAAAAATAATTAAAAGCTTTTAATTTCATTTTTAGAATGTGTATATTTTTAAATCTGCGAGTATCACCATTTTTTTTTTTTATACACATCTTAAAACTGAAATTAAAAACTATTTAAATTATTTTGATATATCATTTTAAGTGTATTTGATAGATGAAACCATGAAGATATTTGTAAAAATAAGATGAATTAATTTTCCTTGTTTTGAAGAATTCTAACGGCACAACACCACCAAACACTAGTACCTAAAAAAAAGAATGATTTTTATTTTTTTAAATAACTTTCAGTTTTGAAATTATACACATTTTAAAACTGAGATTAAAACTTATTTTTTATATTTATTTTTAGGTGTATTCACTTGCTAGAAACATAATTTTATTTGTAGAAAACAAACAATTTTACACTAGAGACTCGCGTATCTGGTAATATACACATTTTAAAGTGAAATTAAGAACTATTTTAATTATTCTTAATATCTTATTTATGTGCATTCCCTAGATAAAAACATATTTACTTAAAAAAAAAAAATCTTTATTTTTCTTGTTTACAACTTTATTTCATGATTGGAATACTGGCTTTAAAAAATCCTATTTCATAAAATCTAACTTTAAGGTGAAACTGGCTATTATTTTTCATTTTTACCTGCTATTGTTAACTTAATTTTCCAACAAAAAGTTTTTTTGTTGTTTTTTTTTAAACTGAAACAAATAGATTTCTGACTTCATGTTGTATCCCCCCCCTATTTGAAAGCATTCTATGATATGAAAGATTTTCAAGTGTTACATCTGTTCTTGAACTGGCTGAAATTGATTCCAGTAATTGCTAATAAAAACAATGTTTTCACTTGATTATAACTTTGATAATATCTGTCCTATTTCTGTTTTTTTCCTTCCTTTCATTAGTAAACAGATTTCACATTTATTTTCAAAAACTAGTCAATTAAATGTTTTTATCATTTTTGTTAAGTCTATTCTTCTTACAATGGTATAAATGTTGATAGAATTTAATTTTATTAAAATCTGAAAGTCTTTTTTTAACAGTGTTTCCTTGAATATGGTCACTCAGTAGTGATAGCACTAAACGAAACAATTTTGGTTTTGTAAAAAATTTTGATGCAGTTTTGAAGATGAAACCAAAAAAGTTAGTTTTTCAATTAAACCACCCATCTCTAATTAATATGCATCCACTTTAAGAAAAAAAACCCAAATATAAACATGTTTAATCAAACTCACTAAAAGTGATTTGCTAGCCTGGCTAGTGTAACCATTACACTATGCAAAGTACTATGTACATTACACTATGCAAAGTACGATACTAAGATGTAGTATATATTGCAATTTAAATGGGTTATTTGCTTCAATATTTCCTTCACAAACTCTTTATAACATTTCTTAGAAAAACTTATTTTACAAAGTTGCTTCTCTATAAAGTTTTATGAAGAAAAACAAAACTCAAGACTTTAAAGATTTCCGTCTTTTATCCTTAAAGGCCAATATTTCAGTTAAGACAGAAGAGATTAAAATTGTATATAAAGATAAGTGGAAGATAGGGTTGTTTTTGAATTGTTTTTTGTAATAGTTTGTAAAAAGTATTTAAAATGTCAGGATGTGTGCTTTTAAATTTCTTTTTAAATGTAAATGTATAAGAAGTTTATTTTAATCTTTAAATTGTAAGTTCTTTTATAGTTATAATTACAATTCGGATAGCTAGATTAATTTATTTTATTTTTTTCCAATTTGTTTAAGATATGCCTTCAAAAGAAAAAAACAACAAAAAAAACAAAACCTCATATATTAACTGAAATTGCTAATCTTCTTCAAGCAGGCAGATAGCATATTCTGGAATCTGGAAACTATTTCTTTGCCTAGCATAAAGAGAATAGATCTACACTTGAAGAAAACTGATTCTAGAATTTTTCAAAGTACAGAAGACAGAAACTCTTTGTTCTTCAAAGAAAGAATGAAAAGCTTGTATTTACCCACCCCTTCTGCTATGAGCAAGATGTGACACTAGGTTGAGTTGAGTACAGCTGGTTTGAATTCACTTTTGTTTATTTCTTCTAGACTGGTTGCTTTACCAAGGCTAAAGAACCTAGTTGGTCCTATTATTCAACTACTGCTGGTGGGATTCATGCCTTTCTCAAGAGAATTAGCACAAAGTAAAACTCAGTTTTATTCAGAGTTTGAACTTGAGTTACTTATTCCATTTCCTATGACAATAACTATTATGCCTAGAATGCCTGGGGGGGTGCAGTAGCTATTAAAAATTTAGAACTGCTGGAAATGACTTAAAAAAATTTTTATTTTATTTAGAAGGACCATTATAAAAAGGCCATTAGTTTTGCCTCTAAAAGGAAGTCTTTTTATCCAAGAAAAACATTTAGGACAGAATGCATTTTTTTGGTTAAGTATGGTAACTGTGATTTAGACTGGTTTCAGAAAGTTCACTGGTAAGATGAAGTAAGATTTGATCATTGCAATGACACCTCAGAATATAGCCTTTGCACAACTGGTGAGATTTCACCCTGAGTATATTTCTGTAAGTGTTGATATGAACAGTCAATCATTGCCTTGGAAAGTGTTAGAGAAAAGATTACTTCCCACCCTGATAGAATTATTTCTGGGGGTGGGGAGACGGATCTTTCAATAAGAAAATTTTACACTTCATAGTGCAAAAACAACAAAATATAATTAGACAAAAACACCCGGAAAATTATGTTTTGGCTGGGTCGGTCCAAATTTGAATTCTATAGCAAATATTTGGACATGTATTGGACAAAAACTTGTTGGAAGAAAACTTGTAAACCCTGACTGAATATGAATGCAGGCAATATTGACATTCCTTGGTGCAAAAAATTATCTGATAGATTGGCAAAAGACTGAGCAACCTAAAGTTAAGTTTGGTTTCAATGGCATATCAACTTTAGTGGGGTATTTAATGCCAAAGCCATCCTTGTAGAACAACAGTTGTGGTACTATTTAACCCATAGCTGGGAGTGGGGGATAAGGAGGTTCATAGCTTTTCCAAGGATATTAGTTTAAAAGTAGATGTAATAGCATGGCTGGAGTTTGAATTTGCTAACTATGATGTCATAATCCAGCCTGTTAACCATTACACTGTCGGGGACACCCTATAGAAAGCTAAGATGCTGTTCTATATAAATTTGTTGAGTCATTTCTGCTGTTCTGATGTTAATGTGTTCTGAAATCATTATTACAAAAATTGATCCTGTACTCCTCCACTTTCCAGTGCAAAAACAAAAATCATAGATGAATATATGATGATTACTATAACAGTAATTATCATATATTCATCTATGATGATTTTTTTTTTTTTTTTTTTTTTTTTTTTTTTTTGGTGGGTTTTGGTTAACAAAAAGAAAGAGACCCCCCCCCAAAAAAAACAGTTTTGTGCTTACTTGAAAATAGGGGCTTATGAAGATCCAAGATTGCTAATATCTTTGATGCCTCACATCATTTGCCTTGTCAGTGGAACTTAGAATATGTTGACTGCATCCACTAGGGAGATGTCTTGAGTATAACTCTAACTTGTATCTGGTGGTGAGACTCCAGTTCTGGAGCTCTAGAGAGTGTGGAGTACCCTTCATTGCCATCATTCCCAGGTTTATTCTGACCAAGAGTGGTAGTACCTGTTAGGGTTCTGTCTATAGATTACATAGCTATGTTTGAAGATTATTAGTATTGCATAGGAATACTTGAAACCATATAAGTGAGCAAATTTGATAGGAACGCTTGAAACCATGTAAGTGAGCCAATTATTTGTATGAGTTAGGAATACTTGGTATCATACAACTATGTTCTATTAAATAATTGCTGTAGACCAAAGGAAAGTACTATTAAGAAAAAAATGATTGCTGTAGAATGTTGAAAATATAAATAATTATCATCAAACATTTACGAATGAATCAAATTTTGGTATTAAATAACCCATAAGGAGTTCATATGCCATTAAATAAACCAAACCATATTTGGTTATCAAACTAGTCTAACAGATTATGACAAGTCAGTTGGATTTTTATTGGGAACTGCATATTTTTGACTTAGTCTGAAATAAGCTAAAGTAAATGACATGATAATCTTCAGAATATGACTTATATATCACACAGTAAATTCTTATTTTTTCTTTTCTCTCCTTTAACCTAGTTGGCTGGGGCTATGAAATACACCAACTGCATCTCTGCAGAAGAGTAAGATTTCCCCAATGAGTATCCTGTATATGACACTAAACAATCTGATAGTGAGGCTCCAGTAATGCTGGAGCTTTGCAGAGTACCCTTTCATTGCTATCATTCCCAGTTTCATTCTGACCCAAAGTGGTAGCACCTGATAGGGTCCTATCTTTGGGTCAAATAGAATTGTTTGACATTTAAACTGAGTGCAAACAAATGACTTATGCTAAACTGAATTGTTTGAAATAGAACTGTTTTAACTGTGTAAACAAATAACTGATGTTCAATTGAATAGTTAGTAATACATAACAATACTTGGAACGATTTGACTTTGACTTATGCTAAACTGAATTGTTTGGTCATTTAACTGTGTGTAAACAAATGGCTGATGTTTAATTGAATTGTTAGTGTTAAATAGCAATGCTTGAAAAAATTTAACTATGTGCAAATATATGATTAATAGTTAATAGAATTATTCATATTAGATAGAAATAAGTGAAACCATTTAACTGTGCACAGAAAAAATGAGCTCAGGCTCGTTTATCTACAAAATGTTTAAAAATCATATATTTAATATGTATGAAAAGGATTTGGCATTAAATAACCTGCAATGATTTATGTGCCATAAAACCAAACCAAACTTCTTTCCTTAGTTATGGGTAAGTAGTAGGACAGATTGGTCTGACATCGGGGCTAGAAGAAAAACTCTTGTTCAAACCAGCTGTACTCTATTTAAAAATTGGCCTTGTACTGCATCCAGGCCGTTGAGCTGAGTTGGGTAAATAGATGTGGAGATATAGTGATTTATTGAGCATTTTATTGATATTAGAGTATCTTTTTTTTTTTTCTTTTTTTTTTTCCCTCCTTGGTTTGAATTTGGTCTCTCTAAATGAATTTGTTAGCAAATCAGCATTCATGATGAAAGCTTATACCTTTTAGTTACCAGTCACAATCTAAACTGGAATTATAGTTTTTGAATTCTAAGATGATATTTTACTTAAAAATCAGAATTTGACCTAGTTAAATCATTATGGCTCATATTTATTTTCAACTGACCCATTAGTATTTGCTTATATTTCATATTAGGAATAAATTGAAATGCTGTATATGTGAGGGTCATTTAATAAATAAGGTGAATTTTGCCTTTGGAGTTGTTAATACAGTTTAGAACTGCACCTTTTTCAAGAAAATCAATAGTGATGGGTCCTTTTATGTCCCTGAAGACCGTCAGCATGATCATCTTTACTGACTGCTGTGACTGGAATTTTTTCGTGACTACAGAGTGGAAACACTCATCATTTTTTCCACTCAGGTTCATAGTGGTAAACCCATGTTTAGATCATTTGTAAACATTCTTTTTACTAAAACATGTTTTTCTGTTCACATTACTTATTCTATAAATTTCACATGGTTTGTTTGCACTTCTCAGTTACTAAAAATTTGTTGACAGACCTTTGTCCAAGCTTGGAGTAATCTCTTAGATTTGCTGCCATTCTGAATAACCTCAAAACAAATATTTCTACAAGATTAAATTAATTTTTGCTATAAACCAAATACAAACAATGCAAAGTTTATATCTATTAAAAAAATTTCAGTGTTGTGGGGGGGTATTTACTTTTTAAATCTTTTTTTTAAAAAAAAAAGTCTCATTGAATCACTCATGTATATCAATCTCATATTTAGAACAATTTTTGTTTTATAGACACAAGATAATTTTGAAAATCAAGTTGTTTCTCATCCTTCCCATTCTATTTGAATTTTAATCTTACAAAATTATTACTCTTAAGTTGATGGAAATTTTCGGCCTAAAATTTAGGTTTTTAAAATTAGGCCTATACACAAGTAACCAAATTACACTAAATATTTATTTTTGCTCTATAAGATTATGATAAAAAGAAGTAACAAACTTTATTCAAAGAATAATATGGTTAATGTAGTAGTTAATTATTAAACTTTACTTAGTTGTGGGACAAGGCTGAATGTGTGAGGAACCCAGTAAGACTCACTCTTGCTAATAATGCTCTGCCAGTCTATATAGTTAATCTAGTAAACTTTTTTTTTTCTCCTACTAATTCAAATTACATTTAAAGGAAAGTAATTCCATTCTCTGATAATTCACTACAAATTCTGGGATCATTAAATCAACAATATTGAAAATGGTATATATGTAGATAATATTATTGCTTTGTTTTATAAATACTATGGATGGTTGGAGGTGATTTTAAATACTTTTTCATTGTTTCTAAAGATTTTTTTTTGGATGAGCAACTTAAAAGCACCCTTTATGTAAATTATTCATTCAGGAAGTTAAAACATAGAATTAATGTACTTCTATTGTATCTTGAAGTGAAAACAGTATTGTATATAAAGGTCATCTGTAGAGTAAGTGTAGCAGTAGTATCATTAGTGACTGAAGATGAAGAATATTGATTTGGAGAATGGGCAAAATCCACACTATTGGCGTTTTTAAAGCTAACAGCATTTTCCTATTGTCAGGCAATCACTGAAGCGTGTTTGTGCTAGTCACTATTCTTTTGTCTGACTTTTCTACCAGCATGGTTTGGGAAACTTAACATAAAAAAAAAATGAAGAAATAACTATGTTGGATTGTGTCATTTACTGCCACTACTTTCTTCTAATATAGTTTTGTTTTTGGCTTGGAACATGTCTTTGCCTGTATCTTATTCAAAAACCCCTTCCTACCGTGTAAGTGACTTTATCTCTTGTCTTCAATAGCACCAGCGGCAGATACAGCAGTCAGCATCTCATCCGCTTTTATTTCTTGTAGGATTTCATTTAGCACCAATTACCAAAATTGTGTTCTTCCCATACTTTCTGGAATGCTCTCTTTCCTCTCTCTAAAAAAAAAAATGTCTTCCCTTTGTTTCTCTCTCTCTTTTTTTTCTTTTTTTGCATGATACTATTTTCACCCCCACCCCAAAAATTAAAAGCTTTAAGAATATTCTATTTAGATTTCGCTTATGATCTAAAATATTTTTTTCCCCATGTGTAAACTTTGTATTTGTTTTTCTGTTAAAACAAAAATGTTCTTTGACTGCATGTGCATTATACACATGTGAGAGAAAAAAGTTGTTAAAAGTTTACAAAAAAATGTTCTAATTATCACAATGAATATAGTTATTCATAAACTGATATAAACATTTTATATAATAAAACTAGTGGAAATTCAATTTATTAGAAAGATTGAAACTTTTCTGCATTTTGTATGGAATTAATTATAATGAACTAATCTTTAACTTGTATTTTTATGTTTATAATAATTCCACTGCTGATTATATATGCTTCAAAATTAAAAAGGGTATATTTTTACTTGAAAATTTAAGTTTTGTTGGTTGATTAAAATTTCTTTTGAAATTTATTGCTAAGTAGCCAGTTGTAACTAATCAGATCATTTTATTTTCTTGATTCAATATTATGCATAGAAATAAATATATATATATATATATATATATATATATATATATATTCCCAATTGATCTAACTTTTCAGTGATAGAAATGTTTACTTAAGTTTTTACCTTTTGTAGATGTGATTTTGCAAAAATCACTGGGTAAATTTGCAACTTTTAGACTGGCTATATTTTAAACAGTTGTCTTTTTTCCCCTTACCTAATTTTATGCTGTTATATCAAATATGCCAATATTGCATGGTTATTTGTATCTTTATTTATATATATATATATATATATATATAACCTATCTTTGATGTATTGTAATGCTGTTGTTTTTTTTGTTGGTCAAGTTTTCTACATTCAATCATTCTTTTTATATATAAAGATGAAAAGAAATTTAATGATAGCAAAAATTAAGTTTCAAATTTATAGAATAAAATTCTGTGTGTTATTTGGATTGTTGCTTTTAATTTACATCATATCATTGACCACCCTTGATTATTTGATTGGTTTACTTATAATAATAAATCTAAAAAGGGATTTTTGCAATCTGGTTATATTTTATGAATGAGCAATTTGCATGTCATTAAAATCATCTCTTATTTCTTTTAATCATTTAAATGAATATCTTAATAGTGCTTGTCTGTTGTTTTGAAGAAATGAACTGAAAATAACTTAGAATTCTTTTTAGATATGAATAAAAGTGAAGTTAGGACACATAAAGAATACCCACCCCCTTTTTTTTTCTTTTCCTCTCAATACTTTGTTTCTCTGGATTCAATTAACACTTATTCTGTATTTAAATAAACAAATCTTTCAACAACTATTACACGTTGAAAGAAATTGGATTATTCCAGGACTGATCCAACTGGGATCATGATTATACAAGGCTGTGTGTTTGAAAATCTTATACATCTTTCATTTTTTTTTTCAAATATCAATAGTTTCAAACTAAGTATGTAAATAACTGTTTTTGCATGATCACTTAAATTTTTAACTATGTCAGTTATAAATTGAGTGGTCATTTGAATTAACCCTCTTTAGTGAGTAGCGAAATATCACTAACTCATGCAAAATAGAATATTTCAACGCTGTGACAAATTAAAAGGTAATGAGGGTTATCTTTCTTAGCATTTAAGTAAAGGATTGAAAACATTAATGCAAACAGTAATTCATTAGTGATTGATTTTTTTCAGCTTTTTTTTTTCTTCCTCTTTTACCCCTTTCTAAAAAGGAAAATGTAAGATTAGTTTTCAAAGGTAAAGTTATTTAGTACAGTACTTTCATCATTAATTTTCATATCTTTATCAGATTAATGATCAAAACATATTTCTTCCACCCCACCCAAGAAGTTTTTATGAGTACTGAATGTATTATTAATTATGGGTCAGTAATTTGAAATGGGAATGTTTTGGACTTTGTAAGGTTTGATTGGATTCATGCTCTTATGAGTACTGATAGCTTTAGCTAATTTAAATGGTCATGCCTAAATATTAATTTACTTTACATTTATTGCTGGCATTATCTTTATTTTGGTATTAAATAATTTGAGATATATATATATATATATATATAATCTCAAACTTTGCTCTGATGGTTACATAGTTGAGAAACTATGTGCCATTGACTGTATTTATACTATCCTAACTTGGATATATATTCACTATTACTGATTGGATACTATTTATTCATAGATATAGCAAACTATATATATATATATATATATACACACACACAAAATTTCTGATTCATTTGTTTTTGCAGAAAATATAAAAATAAACATCTACTTCCTTTTAAGTTGCAATTGATTAGCTTAATTTTATTTCTATTTTACTGTTGACAATTTAAATTTTATTTAGATTATCTTTATTATGAGCAAGATTGATACTCTCTTAAGTTGACATTAAATGACTTGTCCTTTTAAAATCTGGTATACAGTGATTCAAATTATTTATTTGTCAATTTGAAAACCATTATTTGAATGTTCTTAATTAGTATAGACATTCAATTATTAGTTGATGGTCTATTAGCATAGACCATCTATATTGGTACTTCAATTTAATCATACAAAAGAAAAAGAAGATAGATAAAACAGCTCTCTCGATAACTAGTGATTCTTCTATTCAAATGTTTAATTACTCAAGAAGAATTGCCACAACTATGATCTAGTTTATTTTTGTATTGTCATTACCAAATATTACAAATTTTAATGGTTGATTAGATTATTTCTTTGTATAATTCTCATGAGTTTGTACATAAATAAAATGTTGTTCACCATGTTCTGTAAATGTGGTTTTAAAACCAGATTTATCAAATAGATCTTTTGAAAATTATTCATATTCAAAAGGATGCTGTACAAAAAAAAAAAACTTGAATTACTTCACAAAAATGTAAATATGAACGTAAAATAAATAAATAAGATTCCCTGATCTAGGCATTAAATAACCCTAGATGAGTTAACATGCTATTTCAATCTATCAAAACCAGATTTAGCTCTACAAATATTGAATTAAAGAGGAAATATTTTAGAGTAAATAAAGCTATAAATTTATATTTAATTTGACAGATGGCTATGATTTTAAGTTTATAGGACTAAATCATGAAGTTGGGAATCTCTTATAACATTAAACAATGTAAGATTAATTTCAGCTGTCAATTTTTTTTATGTATACTTTAATATAAACTTTTATTCTAATGCCTATGTTTCCATATCTTAATAACAATTCTAAAATTAATAGCAACAGTTTATTAGAATATTAAAATCTGTATTGACTAAAACTTGATTATCATTTTTAAAAAAAAAAAAAAAATTTTTATTATATAAATCCTCTATTCGTTATATATAGTATAGAAACGAAATTAGATGACTACCATCAATCACGCAGTTGAAGGAAGTTAACTTGCATTGATTCTGATTGAAAGCCAAAAAATTCTCTTCTGTTAAACTTCATAGCAGTCAGTCTATAAGACTGGGAAAAAAATGCTGCTAGGAATAAATACAATCCCTATGTTTTATCTGGACAAGTTGAAGAACCAATAATAACAAATTTACACACATACTAGACAATTTGTGAACCTGCTGAGTCAAAGTTGTATCAGCTGTTCATGATTACATTGGTACTTCTATTTAGGAAGGAGTGAAAGATTCTAATTAGCATTTTATGGTTATCTCCATTTTTATCAAGAATTTGTCAGATTAAAAATGACAGCCAGTCTGAATGCTAAAGCCCCCTGCCCCCAGTTTGAAATTACACTGGAAATTGCTTTATTCATGAATTCAAGTGTATTGCTTTAAAATAGATCTCGTTATGGTTATATACAAACCTAATGAGAATTTGAAGTTTATTTATATATCTTCCCTCCCTCTCTCATATATTCCTCAGACAAATTTGTTTCACACCGTTTATGATTTTTCTGAAAGGTGTGAAACAAATTTGTCTTATGGAAATATATGCTATGATTTTATATATAAATCAATTCTATTTTATTATGATTGAACCCTCTTAGACAACAATCATCCATTTATTTATATATATATATATATATATATATATATATATATATATATATATATAAATTTGTGAGATTTATAAAGAAAGTCCTCAATATCAGATATAGAGCATATTTAGATCTAAATTTTAATAGTGTAGACACAGTCAAAGGCACTTGGTGACTGTCACTTTAATTAGACTAAAAGCTCTTCAAAGAATATATTTTTGTTTCAACTGAACAGCTAAATTTTGGCTGATTTTTTTTTTTTTCCCCTCTTCCCCCGAAATTTATAAGTACAATATTGGGCCCCAAAGATTTGAGTCCTATTTAAGTTCTGTGCATGTGTGTAGATCTCTAATCTGTTCTGTTGACTTAGACATTGAGCAGTTAACATCAAAGATTCCAGTGGCAACTGAGACTGGTACTTAATCTGGGTCATATATTTTTGAAAAATACAACAGATAAAGACAATATCATTTTAGTTTTTTGTAGAATGGTCTATTGTCAAATATCAGCTGTGCAAATCTGCACAGACATTTGATGAATTATATCCTGTAAAGAATGTGATTGGATGCTAAAATTCTTTTATTCTTAATTATACATGTAGTAAATTATGCTAAAATATGGACCCAGCTAACATTGATGATTTACAATTGCCACTGATATACAAATAAATAAAATGTCTTTTCCATGTATATTTCAAGTCCTATTTTATCTTTTTGTAGCCTTCACGAAACTTGGAGCCAGGTGCAGGCAATTTTGCTACCATCCGTACAACCTCCATTGTCACAAAGCAGATGAAAGAGCATGAACACACCAATGAGTTGCGGGAGCAATTTGCTGGATACAAACGCATGCGTAAACAGCACCAGAAACAACTACAGACGGTAAGTGATCAACCATGATTTGATGAATTGTCTTCCTCTCTCTCTCAACCTGATTCAGTTAAATAATTCTGAGCTCTTATGTCATCAATCTGATATGTCAAATAAATTCTAATATGGGTGGGTGGGGTGGTGTCCCTGTGGTTTTATTGTCTAACATACTGGGCTGCGATACCATAGTAAGCGAGTTCAAACTCTAGTCATGTTTTATGTTTACTTTCAGACTAATATCCTTAAGAAAGATATGAACTCCCTTATTCACCCACCCACTCCCTACAAGGGTCCTAATGCACTAATATTTATGGGAATTTATATTTTACTGCAAATGATTTGAGTATTAGAAATAAGAAACAGATTTGTATCTATTGAATCTCCAAGAAATAGCTAATTAAACACTGATCAACAATCATCATTATTGATTTTGACTTGTTTTCTTTAGTATTTTAATTTTAGTTGTGTGTGTGTGATTTTTTTTTGATTTTTTTAATTAATTTATTTATTGCAACTCGCATGGTAGAGACAATGATAAAGGATAAGCCCTTGGTGAGGCTCAAACTTGTATCCCCTTCTATTTTTTTCTTGGTTTAACAGCTGCTTTGCCACTTAACAAGAACAATTGGTATCATGAAACCCTAAATTGCCTCTAAAACTCATTGCCTGCACACTTATGAAAATATTGACCTTACTAATTTAAAATTTAAACTTAAAAAATTTTTTTTTTTTAAAAATGCAAGAAAATAGTCTAAATTTATAATCAGGATTAACAATGCTATATCTAAAACTATAAAATTGACAATGGTAGTTTTCTGGATGATTTATTCTAAAAGATTTTTTGTACTTCTCTGAAAGAAAACAGTCCCTGCTAAGTAAAGTTAACTTTGTTGAAAACCATTGGTCTAATGTTATAAAAGGCAATGTAACTGTTGCTTATGTATATGATGCTTGTGGTGTAATGGTTAGTGTCATAGGAAAGAAACGGCGACCCAAGTTCAAATCCTGGATGAATCATCATTTCACATAGTATTAAAACCCTTCAGAAAGGTATGATTCCAACTTTTCTTCCTCTATCTATGAGTAGATAGCAAGGCATACTGGGTTCTTTAATTTTGGTACAGCAATCAGTTGAGGAGAAAGAAAACTCTAAATTCAAACCTGATAAACTCCACTTAAAAATTGACTGTCACATCCTGCTCTTGGTGGGGAAGTTAGATAAATACATCATACACACACATCTTTAAAGGTCATTAAGGCATATAAAGTCATGAAATTTATAATACTTGAAAATAAATGAGGACTCTATAGTTAGCATTTAATAGTTTTCTCCCTTGAGAAATTATAATGATTGGGGTAAGCACATATAAAGACCCCATGCTATTATTAAGTTGCAAATTGTATTGAAAATTATTTTCTTCTCTCGGTTTACTTACGAAAATCTTACTATGATGTGCCATTTTTGCTGGGTTATGTTAACATACACACACAAACTGAATTATAATTCATTTTATTATATTTAGATAAAATCTTCCAGTCATAAATTTTCAAAAACTTGTTTTTGATGATAAATCTTGCAATGTATGGTCAATGTAATATTAGATTTTGTATTTGTGGAAATTTTTTGTTTTAAATACTTTTTTTTTTTTTTTTTTTTTTTTTTTTAAGTATTCAGTCCAGTCAGTTTATGCCACTTTCAGAAAGAGTAAGTGGTTTGTCAATGTGTGTGTGTGTGTGTATGTGTAATTTTTTTTTCTTCTTTTTCTTTTCTTTAGAGACAGATGAAAAAGAATTTATGCAGCTAAAATGTCAGAAAAAATGTTGACCTTTTCAAATGTTTATAAATCTTATGTTAAAAAAATTGTAGTAGTTGAAGTGTTGATGGCTGCTTTCTTAAATGATTGAGTCTGGTTACAAATTGATCTGATGCCCTCCCATTCCCACTTGATTAAATTTTACACCTTCAGAAGGACAATGCATTATACAAATGAATTCTGACAAGAAAATGAAGATATTAAAAATGCATGATTTTCTTATGTTAATTATTTTTGTTTGAGGAATTTACCTCTGTGTGTGTGTGTGTGTGTGTGTATTTCTATTTCTTTTATCTTTTTTTTCAATGCGTTAAGAGATAAAGTAGATCCATTATTTGCTGCATTCATTCAGAACTCTTAGTCCTTTTCATCTGAGATAGCTTGTATCTGAGTTCACAAAAAAATCGAGCAAATGGGGGGGGGACTACAAAAAACAACATCCAAACTTTGCTCTAGGGTGCAGCCAGGGATCTATATTAAGCCTTTTATTAGCATTTGACATGATTTTCCTGAGCCAAAAATATTGTTCTTACAGTGTATAGTAAAATGGCGCTGGTTTTAAGTTTTGACTTCTAGGTTTAAAAAAGAAAAGGTCACCTTATTATTAAATCTGATTGTTTTTCAGAAAAAAAAAAATGTCTCCATCTACTTATCTCTCTCTCTCTCTCTCTCAACTTAGAAGTCAACATATTTTGTTTAAAACCGAACAAAAAAATGATTCAACTATTTTTTTTTTCCTTTATTTTCCTTTAGATGGAGAGCAAATTTAATGCTGAAATGGATGAGCACAAAATGAAGTTAGACAAAGAGTATGATTCTGTTAAGGCTGGTTTTGCTAAAGAACTGGAACGACTTTCTCTGAAACATGCTCAGGAATTAGAGAAACGGGTAAGCAAATTTTTTAAATATACTCTCCAGAAACTTTTTAATAATAATAATGAAGGAATAATTAAACTGAGAGAGACACATTCTAATGTCTCCAATATTTGAAATGCTTAAAATTAGTAAAATATAAAATACTTCAAATTTGATTCTATTGTCATTTACCTACTATCTTTAGTTGAATTTAATGAAATTTTTTAAGTATTTGCTTTTGGTTTGTCCTATGCTTCTTGGGGTACTGTGGACTTTCATCTTTTATTACATCTTAGAAGAGGTAGTGCCCGTCCGCTTACTTAGTATCATGCGGTACGACAATAATCATCAAAAACATTGCTCGCTGTTTTATGTGATGAAACAATGATTTTGGTGAGAAAGAAGTAAAGAATTTGGTTTTTGATACATGGTGAAAGTTACAGATTTTTTGTATTTGCATTCAAGGTCAAAAGGCTTGGTTAAGTTTGGGGGGGTGTTCTTATGTGGCAATTAAAATAAAATTGAGATAAAATTATATTTGATTTTTTTTTTTTTTTTTTTAAATTGCTTATAAAACATATCCAAATCATATTGTCCAAGCTTGTAGGCAAATTGTACAATGATTTTTCATAATACATTCTCAATGTTAACTACTCGGTATGTATTCTCACAAACATTTACCTCCAAATTCCTTAAAATGAAAAATCATTTGGACTTGCTG
Organism: Sepioteuthis lessoniana; assembly: GCA_963585895.1. NCBI lineage: Eukaryota > Metazoa > Mollusca > Cephalopoda > Myopsida > Loliginidae > Sepioteuthis > Sepioteuthis lessoniana. The sequence continues at coordinate 25,431,078 of OY757936.1, read as the reverse complement.
AGTCCATCTTTTGATATCAGTGTTTAACTACATGATACTGATTATAGAAAATAACATGTTCTTGTATTAAAAATCTTGTCTGGTTTATAAAATCTTTATCAACTATTAACACTCTATTTGTTGCATATTTGCAACTGTGAATTATATACTTCCTGTAGACTTAGTTGACCAATTTTAATGGTCTTGATATATTTTTTGACCATTGCAGACAGGGGAGTCCCTGTGGCATAGTGGTTAACATGCTGGACTGCAACATCATAGTTCAAACTTCAGTTGCACTATCATGCTTACTTTCAGATGTATACTCTTGAAAAATGTATGGAACCCCCACCCCGTACCCCAGCCATGGTTTAAATAGTACTAATGCCATTCTTCTACAAGAATGGTTTTGCTATTAAATAACCCAAGAAGGTTGATATTCCATTAAACAAAGAAACCAAACCATTGTAGACATGTTGCATAACTGCAAAATAAACTTAAAAAAAAAAATGTATTCTTTTATCATATCACTTCAAGATCCTCTTCTTCAGATATCAATTTTTTTTCCCCCACAAAATAAAAAAAAATTCAGACTGCAAAGAGTGAATATCTCAGTCGCTAATTTGACTCTAAATAACATGCTCATTAACCCCCCACTTTTTAAAAAATTTCCCACTGATCTTTTAGCGAGTTATGTTAATTAATGGTCTTTAATTTTGTTTCTTTCCTCTTTCCATCGACTACATCCAGCTACAATAAAAAAAATCCCCTTGGAAGTCTTTTTTCTATTCTTGTTTTTGAATAAAAAGAAAAAAAGTTAATAGCTTTTGTAAGTTTTTTTTTTTCCCCCTAAACAGTCATTTAACAGCTTTTTAAAATCTTTTTTTGGTTTCCTTTGTCTATTTTTATTTTTACATTGCAGCAACGAAATGATATCAACCAAGAGAAGAAGTTAACGAAACATATTCAACAAATGCAGGAAGATGAGATGAAGAATTTCACCGCCCAGCAGAGAAAAGAATATAAGCAGAACAAAGAGCAAATGAAAAAGGTGAGGCAGGAGTCCTACTCCAAAGAAGAGTATTGTTTTGTTTTTTTTACCATATCAGCAAGCATATTGAATAATACTTATCATTACTTACTCTCCTGTTATTGGATTCTTATAGTTATTTACTAAGCTTAGCTTACTTGTGACACAAGGCCAGAATCATGGGGCACCTAGTGAGAATCAAACTCACTGACAAGTCTCCTAATCTAGCTTGCTAACTATTACACCATGTAGAGTGCCTGTGTCCTCTTTGTATAATTATTTAGCTGTTATTTACTAAGCTCACATAGGGCATAAGGTTAGAAGTATCAAGCACCCAGTGAGACTTGAACTCCTTAACAATGGTCTGTTAATCTAGCTTGCAAACAGTTGTATCATGTACTCTTATTGGACTAACAAATGTTATATGTATACCTCTCCTAATTCTGGATTTTATTATATCTGTTGGAATCATATACTATTAATAATGGATATTAAATATTACAAACTATACATCATTGAAACTATAACCAAAAATATTATGTAGCAGTTCAAAAACAAATACACCCTTTATGCAATTTTATTTTTGGTTATGCTTTCAACATTGTAGAGCTTGATAAATAATACCTAATAATATTATTTTTATATATATATATATATATATATATATATATATATATATATAATCCTGGTACCTTTTGGTTGAGAAGAAAATATACATTTTATTTAAAAAATAGAGTAGAGTCGACTTGTTTATGGGCAATTACACACACTTGTAAAAAGCTGGTAATTTGATTTGCATAAATCAGGCCTGTCTAAATTTGTCAATGCCTTAGGGGGTTGGAACCATTAACTACTGCACTATTGAAAGTTCTCAAAATATATTGATCATTTGGTGAATATAGTTGGCTTCTCTCTGTGTTCAGATCATTTAAAAACAAAAAAAATACGTCATTGATCAATATTTGTGCTGACTTGATTAAACAAAAAAAAAAAAAAAATCAAAGAAAAGTCATTTATATTTCTTAATTCTATATGAAACAGAATCTGTAAGTGATGAAGGTAGGTGAGAAAAGTTGAATTGTTGGAAAATAATTATCTAATTGAAAAACTTGTAAGTTATTGGGTTGGGAAACCTGTTAACCGCCTTTATCTGTCTGCCCTGTTGGCTAGGGTTGTAGAATATACCTATTGCACTTTTGCAGGAAAATTAGACCAACCTTCTCCGAGATGAGGTCACCTGTTGGCTGTGGTTGGTAACCTGTAATGTCTAAGGATAAGATCCTGGTGGTTGAGCAGTCTGCAACACTCCACTTTGGTCCCTACTTGGGCTAGATCAATCAGCTGGTCATGTCAAACCCTAACACCTATATGATTAACCCCAGGCCATATTTTACAAATTACTCTTATGGCAAACCAACACCCAACCATTTTTATGTTAAAGGTGCTAAAAGGCAATGGCTGTGAGGGTCAACTGCATTGAGAGAAATAGTTAATGAAAAAAATTTCTATCAATTTATTAATGCAGATGAAGATAATGAAAATTACTTCAACCAACTTATTAATACACAGGAAATCATGTATACAAAAAAAAATCTGGCTTTAAATAGTCCCCAAGGGTTGATAATGCCATTAAACAGAATAACTAACCAATCAAACTTAGTCTTTATAGGTGTCAAACTGTCCCACAATCAGTTGTGAAGGCTGAAAACATGCCGAAATATTAGAAACCTGATTCTTCAAATTATGAATTATACAATGGTAATCTCATTGAATTGCCAAGGATTTCCCCCCAATCTGTGAAAGCAAATCTACTTGGAGTGGGTAGTAAAAAGCTTTCATAGTAAGAGGTACACTAGAATCAAAGTGTACTTAGTGTAATAGTTATTGCTGTAGGAAATGGAATTGCTGATCTGAGTTCAAATCCTGGATGAGTCTGTCTGTATTTCACTTCATGCTAATACCCTTGAGAAAAGCATGAATTCATGTCTCACCCCCCCCCCACACACACACTTTTGTTTAGGTTGTAAAAGTGACAGACCACACTGGACTATTAGATGCTGAGCTTGCCTAATACTCTCTGAGTGTTACTTGCCAGATTTGCCTCAATGGCTTGAAGCATGTTCTTGGAATTTATGGTTTTTAGCCTATCTGATCTTGCCTGATCGATATAAATGCTGCAAACTAGCGTGTACCAAAATATTGCAAAACTTAAATGCTTTGGTTTATTTTAAGTTACCATGTTATATTTCAGTACTATATTCATGAACCAAGTGAAATAATTCTAGTTTTGTAATTATTTCTCAAGAGATGTAAATTTATTACTTTTGTTTTTAATCTTTGAATATCAAACAAAATAGAATAAATTGCTTCCAGTTTTCAGCCTAGTTGGCTGAGGCTGTTGAATACACTGACTACATCTTTACAGAAAGGTAAGACCCCAACTCACCTCTGAAACAAGTGTCCTGGATATGACACTAAACTATTTGATGGTGAAGCTCCAGTCTTGGAGCTTTGGGGAATGTAGAGTGGTAGTACCTGTTAGGGTCCCATTTAAGAGTTAAATAGAACTGTTTAATCATTTACTATACTTGGAACTATTTTAATGAATGATTAATGTTTAATTGAATTAGTAATACATTGCAATACTTGCAACTATTCAACTATGTATGCAAATGAATGAATAATATTGAATAGAAGTATAAGAATTTGATAGGAATACTTGAAACCATGTAACTGTGTGCAAACAAATGATTTAAGAATAGTTGCTGTAGACCATAGAATTGTGCATAAATTTTTATTTGATAGAAATACTTGATATAATAGAACTATGCAAACAAATGATTATAGACAAATTAGAAAAGTGTTTTTTTTTGGGGGGGGGGTTATATTATGATTATATACATTTAGAAATTAATCAAATTTCGGCATTAAATAATGCATAATAGGTTGATAGACCATTAAAGAAATAAAGCCTAGAATAAATATTTCTAGAGTAAGTGGATTCTAATATGCCTCATCAAGGCATGCCAACAGCATAGATTCCCTTGATTCTCTCTCACCATTTTTCCTTATTGCCCATTGTTCTTGGTCTGTCTTCTGGATGGCATCCTGTGTCTGCACAGATCTGGTTAATGTAAGTTTTTGCTGGTTGGCCAACTCTGGCATGTCAATGTGTAAGAGTCCATAGAATATCACTCGTGAGTTTGTCCTTGCTTCTCCAGTATATCTTGTTCATCTTACTGGGATGGTTTGTGAGATTGGTGGTAAGTGGCCGTACAGCTGCTGCCTTGTTGGGTGCTGTTTCCAAGATTTGTTCAAAACTGCTCATAGCATTCTTGTGTAGTTCCCATTGAGCTTTTTCTCCAGGTGTTTTGTTAAAGTCCAAGTAGTGCAGCCATGGTTACCACTTGGAAGAATTCACTACTCTTGTTTAATCCTGTTATATTTATCATAAAACTTTTACCTATCTTTTTTTTTCTTTCAGGATTTGGATAATAGCACCCCAAAGAAAGTTCGTGAAGAAAGTATCCGCTCTCAGAAAGAGTCTCTGCAACAAAAACAAAAAGAAGAGGAAGATAGATTGGATCGGAAGCATAGGAACATGAGAGATGTAGAAATTCGTATGTTTCGGAGGCGGAAGGTGCTGCTAAGTCACCAGCTCAAATACGATCTTCTTAAGGAGGTTTGAATGAGTTTTATTTAATTTCTTATGGCCCTTTTTTTCTTTTTTTCCTGTTAGTGCATTTGAGATAGAAAAAAAAAGCACAATAGGTTCAACAGTGGCAAAGTTTTATTTTTGCTAGCATTTTGAGAAAGCTATTTGCTGAGTATAATTTTTCCATTAACTGAAGAGTCTGTCAATTGAAAGAGTCCTTTCTGATTAATCCCTCTCGAAAAGTTTATTCCCTACCCCACCCCCTGTACATCACATCTGATGCAAAAGGTACATAGTATTGATAATGATACAATAATAATGTGAGTTATGGTAATTAAATGTGTTGATGAAATAAGCTTTCTAACCTATGAAAACGGAAATACTTTTGAGAACAACCAAATATTTTCCTTACAAAAACAAGTAATGCTCTGGAGGAAGTTCCCATGGCATAAGAGTTAAAGTGCTGGATTGTGGCCTTGAAGTAAGCAAGTTCAAACTCTAGTTGTGCGGTTACATTCATTTTTGGACTAATACCCTTGGGAAAGGCAAGAACCCATTTATCCCTTGCTAAAGGTCAAATAATACCACTACTGTTCTTCTACAAGGATGGCTTTTGCATTAGATAAGCCTCAAAGGTTGATATGCTATTAAACAAAGAAACCAAACTACAATGTTGTATTTACTATGAGATTAACCATGTATAGTATACCATAGACTGCTGTGCATACTGTCTCACCTCATTTTCAGAGAAACTTTTTAAGAAAAAGCTCAGTTCTCTTGTATACCACAGTAATTTCCATCTGAGATGAAAGGTCACCAGATATGATGAAAAATGAGAAAAATTGTGGTACTTTTGGATGAGAAAAGGGGTTCCATAATGTGTTCCTATGCTAGTCTTGGTACTTGATGTGGCATTAGTTCTGTGAACCACATGTGTTTCTGACTAGTAGCTTTATCAACTCTTTCTTCTGTGCTGTGTTTGAAAGATCCACAGAAGGGGATGACACTATCGATCCAAAACTTCTGCTGTTGCAGGTGGTTGGTTGGAACAAGTTGCCTGGGTATTCACAACTCAAAGGCAAGAAAAACTCTGTAAACAGATAACCAATATTCATTGAAACACAACTGTGCAAAAATAATATAAGAAAATTGTATCACTTTTTTGTTTTGAGAGAAAAACAAGTTGAAGAATTTGGTTGGTTTTGTTTTCCTATATTAATTGGTCTGATAATCTGATAGTGTGATTTTTGCTGGGGAGACTTTAGTGGTTTTAAAGACTTTTTTTCTTATTCTCCTGTCTTCCATATGGTCTTCAAATTTTCATCCCCTTTGAACCTTTTCAAGAGGTATTTTTATAGAGAATTCCTTGGGAAATGAACATTTCCAATTACCTAATCCCAGATTATATCATATTTTTTTGTTATGATTGGTTAGCCAATCAAAAATTCTGATTTGCATTTGAAGGAAGAGTATTTTATGTATCAGATTTTAATTGGTCATCCATTCAAGCCACAATATAGGGATTTGGCTAATTAAGGGTCCTAGTTCACATCTTGTGGAGGGAGTATTCCTTTTCATATTAACCAATAATGATACCCCCTCCCCAAATAAAAAAAATTCTACGAGGTGCATACGATAAGTTTCCAGACTTTTTTCGTATGGGCACTTTTATTGAGAGTACACACATGAAACTCTAGTCCCCTTCGAAGTAATCTCCTCCGGCTGCAATGCATTTGCTGTACCATTCCAACAACTTCTGGAAGGCCCCATGGAAGTCCTCTTGTGTGAGCGTGTCAATGACCTTCATCACAGCCTCTTTCATCTCCTCAATTGTCTCATAACAACAGCCTCTGAGCTTAGGGAATAACCAAAAGTCACAGGGAGCAAGGTCTGGTCTGTAGGGAGGCTGAGGAACTGTCTTGATGCCCATCTTGGTCAAATAGTCTGTGACAAGGATGGAGTTGTGGACTGGTGCATTGTCCTGGTGGAAATGCCACTGACCCAATTTGAAGAGTGCTGGCCTCTTCTGATGGAATCTCTTGCTGAACTTCCTTAAAACCTCAACATAGTAACCCTAACCCACTCTGGTGTATTGATTTCCTTAATCCTCCTACACCTCTCATCATCCTTCACAGACTCCCTGCCTTCCTTGAATCTCTTATGCCACTCAAAAACTGATGCTCGATTCATGCAAGATGGTTGAAAAGCAGTCTGAAGCATTCCATACGTTTCTGTGGCATTTTTTCAAATTTTAAAACAGAATTTTATTGCATATCGTTCTTCTAAAATGTCCTCACATTCAGATTGCACTTTTGAAATTCAGCAGTTGTAACAATCAGGCTTTAGTAGGGTGTATTCCAATTACTGTGTAGCTGTTCATTTGAACCTGAAATCATAAAAAGTGGTCAGTCATCTCATAAGATGTATAGCAATAACATACTGAATTTTCAACTGTCTACGACAATTTTAAATGCCCATACAAAAAAGTCTGGAAACTTATTGTATGCACCTCGTCTTCTATTATATTTTTGTTAGAAAATTACATTTTACTGATTTTTAAAGAGAAGTATTCTTTTCATAAGATTTTAGCACCAGTGAATACTTCATATTGTTATAGCAGTCTATGGTATGAATTAAGAAATTTAATACTTTTTTTTTTTTACATTGGAAAATACAAAAAAAAATAAAACCCTTTATAAAATATTTTATATTTATTCCCAATCCCTTTCCAAGGATGGAGAAAAGGTAGTCAGCTAAGAACCAGGCAAAACACTGTGAAATTGAGCTTGGAGTTCATATCCACCAATGAATAGTTGAACATCATAAGTGCTGATGCTACCAATCGTAAAGAATGGAGTGTGGTAATCTGAGATGTCATCAATTCAACATGTGGAGATAACTTCTCATCAGTTTCTTTGTAAAATGGCATAGCTGGGAGAAATAAGTAAATCCATATCTTTCCCAAGATTATTAGTTTGAAAGTGTAACAGCCTGACTTGAATTCAAGCTTGCTTACTACGATGCCGTAGTCCAGCGTGTTAGCCTCTACACCACAGGGACTCCTCCTCAAACCTGTACCAGGTAAATCTTGCTACATGCAATACATTTTATTTGAAAGGTTGGCTTCACAATTTAATTCTACTAAGATGAATATTATAATTAAAGCATTTCAAACTGGATTTCTTAAATTGTCATCTTTTATTTATTTACTTTATTTGATTACCTTTCCACCTTAATGATATTTTTCCCCCCTTTCTCTTTTGTAGGAGTTGAGTAAGTGTCAAGCCCACTTAGAATATGAGCATTGTATGCTATTGCGTCATCATGAATCTACGCAAGAAATTGAATATCGCCATTTGACCAGTTTGCAAAAACTACGTGAAGAACACATGAAAAAGCAACACCAGACAGAATTGACCAATCAGACAGAATACAGCACCCGGGCTGAACAGGAGCTTCGTAAGAAGCATGCTTCAGAAGTAAAACAACAACCTCGTAGTTTACGGGTAAAGATGATTTTTAATTTCACTTTCTAGCCTTCTCTTTGATATACAATCACAACCGAAAGGCATGACTTAATAAATTTTATGTGGCAAGTAGCACGTATGAGTGCCAGTCCCAGTGTGCCAGACCCATTCATGTACACATCTCCTTCTAGCAATAATTTTAACATAGTCAGCTTGTTTAACTTGGAGTTAGGAAATCTTATTGTGAAACCTTAAGATTTTGTATAAAAGGAAAATGCCTTCATTCTATGACCAGCCAGGAAGAAAAGGAAGGCTATCAATTTGTTAGTCTTTGAGTGAAGAAAAAGAAACTTGGTGATAAGTAGTTTCTATGCTGCTTTGCAACTTATGTGGAAACCCTCCCCTCTGCCAAAAACCAAAAAAAAAGAAGGTAGATCCATCTTTCAAATTGTATAAAAAAGGTAATTATATTCTGTACAGCACAACACGGTTCTTCATTCTTTGTATGGATGTAGATAAAAACCAAAGGATTAATACTATTCGAATACTGATAACTTTGTGTGACATTGTAAACAAGTGACCACAGGAATACAAATAGATAAAAAAAACAAAAAGACCTTAGCAGCTGCAAGAAAAATGAGTTGACAAAGTTCAAAATTTCTTCTAGTGTGCTAGGTTTGGTGTTCTGTGAGTCCCAATAAAAGAAGCTTGGTTTTCAAGATTCTCTCTTTGGTGGCTGGAGAGACAAGTGAGACAAGCTGTAGTGATTGAACCATTCAAAAATATTAGGAGAGCTGGTTCAGATTAGAATGAAGAATCTACCTGTTGTGTCCGTTATGTTTCCACATATATTCATGGCCTCAGAAACTGATTGCATAGAAGAAAACAACAGGGAGTCCTATATTTGAAGCAAGTTGTGTTTTTGTGCTTCTCCTCCTTCATCGGGCGATCTACCAATACCATTATGCGACTATGCCACAGTTGATCTTGTAGTAGTAGCCGCAGCAGTATTATTATACTGTTTTAAACAGTTCATCTCTTTTTGTATTCATCCTCAAAATCTTTTCTTTTTTTTTTTCTTTTTTTTAGTTTAAAAAGTATTTACAGGAAGATAAGTTTTTAAAAAAAAATCTTGAAAATCAGAATAAAGACTTTGCTTTTTCTTTCATGGATTTGGTTATTATAACAAGTATTAAAATGTTACTGTGATATATATATATATATATATATATATATAGTACTATTTGGCAGCTTATTCTTGTTCACGGCTGCAGATATTACAATCTGAGCATCACTACTTTGATAATTAAGCTCCCAAATCCATAAGCTAGATGGTCCGCGAGTTGATCATGATCTGTTAATAACCTCTCCCTGTTGTGTTAATTTTCTTAATCCAAATATACCAGGATTTTATTATTTTCAATGAAACATTTATACAATCAAAATGGATATTATTTATCAAACTGTACAGTGTTGAAATCTTGGAACCAAAAATAAAATTACAACACTTTTGTAACCAAAAAGTTGCTCAAATAGTGTACTTAATTTTGGACTGTGATATATTCATATTTTTGGTTAAGGTTTCAATGTTATAGAATTTGGTAATAAATGAGACTTAATATTCATTTTTTATTGTGTATGGAAATTATGGAATAATGCTTATTGCAAATGATGATGGATTTATTAAAGGATGGCATAAATATTTTCCTTCATTTTATTTTTTAAATTTATTGTATGCGTGTGTGTGTTTTTCCTTGGCTTTTTTCTCCTAAAATCTTTACACAATTTAAATTAAAAGCAAAATTCACTGGATATTTGTGTTATTATTGTTTAAGACAAACTTATTTGAAATTCTGTATTCATGGTTGAAGTCTTTTTAACCAATTTTCCTGCTCTTCAATGATTTCAGCAAAAAGAACTCCAAATTCGAAAGCAGTTCCGTGAGGCAGTGAAGACACAAGAAAAACAGTATAAAGCTTTGAAAGACCATATTCTTCAAAATGTTCCAAAGAATGAGCAAAAAGCAGTCGTCAAAAAGCTTAAAGAAGAACAACGTCGAAAATTGGCCATCCTTGGTGAGCAGTATGAACAGAGTATTGCTGAAATGTTACAACAGCAAAATGTAAGTTTTAAAAAAATTATATGTAATATCTAATGTTCTAATTTTCATATTTTTCATTAAATTTAGTCGTCATTAATTATCTTTACTGCTATAATTCTAGACTTTTCTTGCTTAGGGTATATTTTAGAAGCAGCAAAAATATTTTGGTGGATTGAAATTTTAAAATGTATGTTAAAATATTTGTTGTATATTCTTATGTATAGGTTGAATTATAAAGACCTAATTTTTAATTCAAACTGTAGAATAATATTAGTAATTATATAAGTAGTAATATTATTAATAGTTACATTTTTTAGTAATTTAAGGGTAGTTATCAATGAGAAACATTGCCTAGTTGGCTGGGGCTGTAGAATACACCGACTGCATCTCTGCAGAGGGGTAAGGTTCCCTAATGAGTGTCCTGGTATGACGCTAAACAATCTGACGGTAAGGTTCCAGTATTGATGGAGCTTTGGGGAATGTGGAGTACCCCTTCATTGCCATCACTCCCAGGTTCATTCTGGCCCTGAGTGGTAGCATCTGATAGTGTCCTATCTTTAAGTCAAGTAGAACTTAACCATGGTTTCGAGAGTTTACTGTTTTTGCATTTAAACTGCGTATTTATGCTAAACTGAATTACTCAAAATAGAACTGTTTTGATATGTAAACTGTGTACTTATGCTAAACTGAATTGTTTGAAATAGAACTGTTTTTTGACATTGAAACTACTATGCTGAACGGAATTGTTTGTAAACAAAAACTATACTTATACTAAACTAAATTGTTTGAATTAGAACTGACTAAACTGAATTGCTTGAAATAGAAGTGTTTTTGGCAATTAAATTGTGTACTTATACTTTACTGAATTGTTTGAAATAGAACTGTTTATTTGTTTAGAAAAGGGATTTGGCATTAAATAACCTACAAGGGTTGATATGCCATAAAACCCAAACAAAACAAGACAAACAATGAGAAATATGGGCTTAGTGACTTCCTCTATATTAGAATGGACACGAGATACTCTCATTTGAGTTACAAACAAGTATTGCAAACTTTTTAGTGAGTTCAATCTTCACTGGGTGCTCACCTATTATAACTTTGTGTCAGGTTGAGTGACATTTTCTACATAAGAATGAACATAACACTCGTTATCTCTTCAATATACAAAAGTCCTTTTTTCCTTGTCTTTTATTTATTTACTGTCATTTAGAGAAGAAAATATTCATTCAATTTTCACAAGCTGCTTAACTACTGTAAACTTGTGTTAGGCTTATTGATATTTTCTTCATTAGAAGAGACATGAGACAGGCTCATTTTCAATGTACAGAACTCTTTTTTTTTCTTTTATTTATTTCATGTCATTAGGAAAATTCCCATTCACTTAAATATGAAATGTAAAACTGGATTAACTCAATAAAGCTTTTTCTGGTATTGAAGGATAATCTTCAATAGAAATCCAAATTGTATCAATAGGTAACTGTTCCTGCTTTTTTTTTAGTCTACAATCACTGGATAGAGAAGTACCATATATAATTTTAAATGAATATCAGATGAAATTTTTATGAAAGGGCTTTGAAACCTGTGTTTAATTGAGGGGGGAAAATAAGTTCAATTTCTGTTTCAAAGTTGTTAAATGCTCTATTGCATGGTTACATTTTGTGGTGTAAAGTGGCAAATCATTTTAGGATCAACTGCTTTCTGGTTTTTTGGAGGAAATGTTAATTGATTTCTTTAATCATATTTATTTGGCTTTTGAATTAGAATATTTTAGAAATGATAATTATTTGTAATAATTTTGGAGCAATCTGTAGAAATGCTTCTGAACTAGAAATAGAAGGATCAAATTTTAATAAAGTTCAAGGGAGAATCCTCATAGCACAGTGGCTAACATGCTTGACTGTAATATTGTAGTAGTAAATACAGTTCAATGACTATTACAATAAGTTGCATACATTTATTTGTAGATGAATTTTGCTAAAAATCTTGTCCATCATGATTTGATTTAATTTTGTATTAAAAAATATGGAGAGGCGGGTGTGTATTTTTTCAGAAGCATCTGCTTTTATAAAGCTGTAGTTAAAATCAATCTGAATTTTGATATTTTGATACAGTAAGAATTGAAAATTCTGTTGTTTTTTTTTTTGTTTTTTTAAAAAAAAAAATAAATGAATTAAAAGAATTAAGTTGGTTTTCTGTAAAATGTCTGTAGGCAAATTTTCACACCAACTAGCTAATTAATACTTTCTATCTCAGATTCGACTTGATGAAACTCAGTTGTCGGAAGCCTCGGAACAAAAGCAACGCCTCTCTCAAGAATTGGAACTGCTGATGGCTTATCAGAGCAAAATCAAAATGCAGAGTGAGGCTCAGCATTTACATGAACGCAAGCAACTCGAGGAGCGTGTATCACTCAGGAGAGCTGTTCTTGAACAAAAGGTATATAACTTGATTTTTTAAAATTTTCTTCAATGTTTCAAGAGATAAAATGCATTCATTAGTTGTCTTTTGTAGCTAGTCCAACCCGTTTGGCTTATTGAAGTAAATCAAAAGGAATTCCACCTGATTATATATTCAAAATAATTTGAGCACTTGCTGTAGAGTAATGGTTAATTTTCACTGAGTGCTCAATTACAGTAACCTTGTGCCAGACTAAATTTGGCCCAGTTGTCTGGGGCTGCAGAATACACCGACTGCATCTCTGCAGAGGGATAAGATTCCCCCAATGAGTGTCTTGGATATGACACTAAACAATCTGATGGTGAGGCTTCAGTAATGCTGGAGTTTTGGGGAATGTGGAGTACCCTTGCATTGCCATTGCTCCCAGGTCCACTCTGGTCCAGGATGGTAGCACCTGATAGTGTCTTATCTATGGGTCAAATAGAACTAAACTGTGTACTTATGCTAAACTGAATTGTTTGAAATAGAACTGTTTAATGAATAAAAATGGATTTGGTATTAAATAACCTACAATGGTTGATGTGCCATAAAACCAAACTTTTATCAAAATGACTTAATTCGGCATTAAATGGTCTGAAAAAGGGTTGATACACTCTAAAACATAACAACTAACCAACCAGACTAAACTGAATATTCATCCAGATTAATTTCTCGTATTTAAATTTCTATTATTTTAGGTTTCTTTGTTTAATGGCATATCGACCTCAATGGGTTATTTAATGCCAAAGCAATCCTTGTAGAAGGAAAATTTTGGCAATATTTAACCCATAGCTGGGCCATTATTTTAACTCTCCTGGAAATTTGTACTTTTCTAAAGTATTTAGAAAATAAACAAAAGGATTTTTTTTATTTAAATGTCATAAATGTAATTGTCAATACTTTCAAATAAGCTTATGTTAAATTAGTGGCAGATCCAGGCAATTCTGACGATTATAAATTAGCTGAATACTAGTTGCTTTCAGATAGATTTTTTTTTAATACTAGTTGTATCAGATAGAAATACTTAATACCATATAACAGTGTGTAAATTATTTGTATCAAAATGTTTACTTAAAGCTGTAATTGTTTACAAAGGATTGATATTAGTTACTTCAAACATATATAAATGTATAAATGATTAACATTAGATAGAAATAGTTGAAAACATACAACTGTGTGTAAACAAATGATTATTGACAATTTTTTTTTTTTTTTTTTTTTTTTTTTTTTTTTTTAGTAAAGTGCACAAAACGATTGAATATTGAAAATAGTTATAATTACAATCAAACACTTATAAATAACTCAAATTTTGGCATTAGATAACCCATAGAGTTGATATACCATTAAATAAACCAATGTCTGGTGACCTGTGCCTTCAAACAGTCTTCTTATTCTGCCAGATAGATTCTGAGACTGCAGGCCATAGAAACAAATCCCATGAAGATTAAAGGTCATTTCAGAGAATTTTCACTTGCTATTCTTTAGTACAAATGCATTTTCTATTCATTTGACTAGGATTATATGAATTGGAAATGATTGCCACTCATTTATTTTGTCATTTGTTTACATCAACAATTTTGTCAGTTTGCATGTAGATATTAATGTGCCAGAGAATCTTTTACGTGAATGAATAACTAAAGAGCAGAAGATGACAATTTATTATCAGACATTTTGCAAACCAAAGCTTAATGGAATTAATTGTTATGAACACATTAACTGTAACAGAAGCAAGATGTGTTGCTGTTTGCTAAATACAGCATTAACTTTAATAGCTTTATTATTTATACACCCTGGTCTTCTGTCAAATAATATCTATTGGATAACAAACACTAACTACAAGTAGAGTGGGTATCTATCAGAACAACCTTGTCAACAAAGTTTAGAACATGCTGATTGTATCTTCTGCAGAAAGGGGTGTTCTGGATATGACCCTAAACTGCATTTGGTGGTGGTGTTCCTGAATTGTTTACAAAGGATTATTATTGAATCAGAATCGTTATTTGAAACTGTATAATTGTGTATGAATTATTAACATTTAGATAGGAATACTTGAAACCATACAACTGTGTGCGAATTATATTACATAAGAACACTTATATGTCAAGATATAAAAGAAGCAGTTTGAAAAAAAAATGAGGTGAAACATTGAAAATATAGTTATGATTGCAAACATTTACACTCTGACCAGGAGTGGTAGTATCTATTAGGGTCCCATCTATGAATCAAATAGATTTGTTTGAAAATTGTTTGCATTAGATGAAATATAATGCTAAATTGGTCTAAAATGTTTTTAACAGATGGAGGAGGAGTTGACCAAATTTTCATCAGATGAGTCAAGGCGTATCCAGCAACTACAAGAACAGCAAGCCAAGGAAATTGAGGAGTTTGATTTAGAGACAACTGCTATGGGTCTGAATACTATGGAGATAAAAGAGGCCTCACAGGACACTATGCATGCCGATGATGTGAGCATCCGAGGGAGTGTTATCAGCTTGACACCCAGCAGTAGTACAAGCTCGTTTACCTCCCATACTCAGTTATAATGACGGGTCAGCGTTAACTTTGGACACACACACAGACACTGGCAGACAGATGCTCGCACACCTACATAGACAAAAATGCATTTACACATATACACATAGTGTGAAGGCACAGAAAAAGAACGAAAAAAAACAAAAAAGGAAAGACAGAGGAAGGAAGCAGCAGCAAGAAGCAACTGTACTGCATATATAACACATATATCTATATTATATGTATGATTGTTATATTATATATAATATGATATAATGTAGTGTATAATCTGTTGGAAACCATTTTGCTCTAAGGGAGCTGAAACTGTTTATGTGGACAAAAGGAGCCTGTATGGTGCCATAATATTAATAATTATAATAATAATAATATACAGTTTAGAGAATCTTTGCTGTGTGATCTTAGATTTAAATCATCTTGTAAAGTGTTTTCCCAGCTCTTGAACAAAAGAGAAAATCTTTAAAAAAAAAAAAAAAAAAAAAAAAGCACTCTTACCAACCAACATATAAAAACGAAAAAGAAAAAAAAAAACCAAAACAGTCTGAAAATATAAAAGAATTAAAAAAAAGTAAAGTTTAAAAAAAAAAAATGAATGGATATGGATATATATATATATATATATATATATATATTCATTCTTAAAGACAAATCCACACAGAAGGCAAAGAAAGAAAAAAAAATTGAACAAGTTTTATATATTGGGGAATAAACTTGGAAAATAAGGAATTTTTTTTTTTCTTTTTACTTTTTTTTCCTGCATTTTCTTAACCTGAATTGGGGAGAGAGAAAAAAATTACCAACCTTTCTTTAATCAGCTGGGGTTAAAGAAAATTTAGAATTCTCCCTCTTCCTCCTCTTTTCACATTTTTTTATGTTTGTTTAATGCTGTGATAATTTCTTTTTTTTTTTTTTTTTTTTTTTAATACCCTTTAAAATTGTTATTTATCCTTACTCTCCATTAATTCTTGACCCCCCTTTTAGTCCTCTTTTTCCCCTCCCCCCATTTTGATACAATTAAAAGAAGGGCTTTAAAGTCCATGGTTCGTGTTCCTTTTGGTTTCACTCCTGCATACCAACAGGTCTTTGCTATTTAGTGTGAGGAGAAATATATATCTCGCTCCCAAGTGTCTGGATATAACCTCAGTTGCATATCTGCTGCCCTAACCCTATCCCTACTGCTAAAGAAAGAAACAAAAACAAAAACAGACCTACTTATTTACCTATCCAACTGTGGTTGAGGAAAAAAGCAATAGAGCTCAGGGTCTCATTGGAAAAAAAAAATGAAAAATAATAAAAGGAATTTAAAAAAAAAATCTGCACTTAATGAGAAAGATTCACTTTTGCTTGAATCTATTATTATTATTATTATTATTAATCTGCCTATGGGGTGGGTGATGTGGCTCTTCAGGTATAGATTTTTTTAAAAATATTAACCAAAAAAAACAATAGTTGGCGGCTCAAGTCATTGTCTGAGATCAGCCACTTAAACTTTGGTAACGTATGTCACTCTTTATGCCAAATGTGGCCAGTCCATTTGTGTATTTTGTAACATTGGCAATGAAACTTATTGTTTACTTCATAATCTGCCAATAACAACAAATTTCACAAACCTTATTATTCTCAATGAATGTGCTTTTTTGGATCTGTCGGCTAAAATCAAATATGGTGTGCTTGTTTGTATGTGTGTGTCTATTTAAACAAAACAAAAAAGAATTTTTTTGATATAATTTTCCATTTAACCTTTTCTTTGAAAAAAACCTAGCCGACCACTGTATAAAGAAAAAAGAAAATGGCTGATGTGACAAAAGCTTCAGAGGGTTATTTCTGACATTTTTTAACTTGTAAGGGAGTTGGGGGTGGGGTCAATAATGTGTAAATTGGTATAAATAGTGAGATTCCATCTCCTAATCCCTTCTCTCTTTCTTTCTCTCCTATTTTCCTGTCTTCCTTTTTTTTTTTTTTTTTTTTTTCATTATTTTTTTTGCATTCAGTGTTTTTGGGATTTCTTACTGTGTGAAAACAAATGTACAGTATAATTTTGTTGATTCCCCCCCACCTCTTCTGAAGATAAAGACTCGTTGAAAGGCAGTATCTGTATTTACCTGTTCACTATACTGGTTCATTTGTAGTTTCTTTTGAAATCTTGATGATTTCAAGAAAGATCTCCCACTCTTTCACATCCTCCCTCTCTCTCTCTCTATAGGTTTAAGCTCTAAGGATTTACCAACTGATTGTAAATGTAACTAAGACTTATTCTATTTAACAGAAAACTAAACAAAACCCAACAGATTTGATATTACAAAAAAATTTAAATAATGGATGAAGTAGATAATTAATATATTTCTTTTAACTTGTTAAAATGAGGCATATCCAATAATTTTTTTTTTTTTTTTTTTTTTTTTTTTGCTTAAAGGTGTGAATATTTTTAATTAAAACTTTTTTTCTTTTGAAAATATTTCAGACATTTTATATATAGTTGAACATGTAAATAATTTCAGTGATATGTGTTTGTGTGCATGTTTAACAGTCAAGCTGAAATCTTCTCTGACAAATCTCTCATCTTATAGGATAAAAGTTAGTAAAGCCCTTGTTTTTTTCCTACTACTACTAATCATAATAATAATATTTAGCTCCATTTTCTATTTCATGGGCCTAGGAGCAATAATCAGTTTACATTTTAGAATAGAGAAAAAGTTGTTTCAACTCAGAACTGAAATTTTGTAATTCAAGCTGTTTCTGTTTTCATTTAAAACACTAAAAAAAAAAATTAGTCCTATGATAATTATATTTGTACTATATACTAAATGTAACAAGCTATTATGAGACAAATGTAATAAAATATTCTCTTTCTCCCATAATAGTTGCTACATTTTTTAAAATAAATTTCATACACTAAATGTATTATAGGACAAGTAGTAATAATTTTGAAGATCCATCATATGTAAAAATATGAAAGTTGTTTCTTTACTGAGTGATGATGATCATTAAAGAAAAAATACAAATGTTATATATTATAGACATAGTATTAGAGAGGAAAGGGCCTGACTGCATACTTTTTTTATATTTATAAAAATAAACATTTTAGCAACAATTTATAGCTAATGATTTTGTATTTATTTTAATAAACATTCACCAGATAGTAGAGGTAACTTTTATGGAGAGATTAGCATTTTTTTAATCAAAAAGTTATTGAGTAAATCCTAAAATTTTAAAATAAAAGATAATACAGTAAACGGTGTACAGACAAAAATTCAAAAGGAATACTTTTTTTTTTTAATGCTGATAATAGTTCTCTATAAAGACACCATTGACAGTTTTCTTTTTGAAGTCAGTGACACTTTTTTTTTTAGTTTAGTTTAGTGATCCTTCTTTAAATCCATTTCTTAGTTTGTCAGCATTCTGATTCTAATCTTTTATTAACCCACAAAGATGCATGTGATCAAGCCAATCATTGATCTTATAAATACAGTTATGCATTGTATAACTTCAAAAATCATCAAGGCATGCCAATAGCATGGATTCCTTAAAGTCTCTCTTGCCATCCGTCCCTACCGGTCATCACTCTTGGCAAGTCTTCTAAGTGGCATCCAGTGTCTGAACAGAGCTGATAAATATAAATTTTTGCTATTCAGCCAATACTGGTGTATCCATGTGTAGGAGTCCATAGGAGAACATCACTTAGGAGTTGGTTCTTACTTCTTCAGCAGTGCTCAGCATATCTTGCTGGTTTTACTTAGATGGTTTGTGAGATGGGAGGTAAGTGGCCATACAGCTGCATCTATATAAAGTCTTGTTACTTTGTGGGAGAGTACATTTGTAAATTGTATCTGTTGAGACCTTAACATCAATGCTCAGATTTTAAATAATATTAGAAATATGAGCCTGATAAGTGCAAGATACTATGAATGGTCTGTCTAAATTTCTCAAATAATGAATTATCACGATTATACACAGATGTAACTGGACTAGTGTCTTAATGAAGCACATTGGTGTATGATAAAGAATAATTTGATAATAGAAACTAAAAAAATCTCATTTTTTAGACGAAGATTGTCAATCAATAAATTTAACTAATATTTTTAATCACAATTCATTTGTTTTGTTATCTCAGACATAGATCAACTTAATTCTGATATATGTTCCTTGGCTCTCAAGAAAATGACCCGAGTGAGTTTTGATTAAAAAGCAACCAAACTTTTGAAGATGAAGAAAAATATTAGTTAAAATTATTGATTGATAAAATCTTTTTAATCAAGGTTAAAGCATGGCCCATTTACCAAAACTTTTCTTGTTCCTCCAATGATACCTGCATTAGAAAAATAAGATCTAAAAAAAAATTTGGCTACTGGTTTCCTCTTATTGTGCTTTTTTTATATTTTTCTTGTTTTAGTCTTCATTCAATTTGTTTTAATAATTTTTCTTTTTAAAAATAATTTTCAAAATTAGAGTTGGTAGTTTTTCAATCATGAACGTTTTTAGAATGTGGGAGGTTATTTTTACAAAAATTAAATTTTTTTTTCTTTTCTCATTAATTTAAATTATTCCAATTTCCATAGACATAATAGAAATTATTCTTAACAGGTAATTAAAATTAGTTGGACTGGTAATATCAAATTATATAAGCATTTTTTAAAATACACTTTTATGAAATGCTAGAGAAGGATTTTGTTCTTAATTTTTTTCATTATACTGATTTTTCTTCTGTATTCATATCAGTGACGATAAATGTTCAATTCAAGCTGGTATAGAAATTGTCCAAAATCTTTGGGAGCCCTATTGACCATTATTGATCATTCATTTTGGTAAAGTTTTTATTTTATTAGCTTTGAATTTAGGGAAACTTTGAAACATCATAAAAATATAGCAATTTTGTAAACATTTTGTAAATGGGATGGCAGCACCGAATTGAGCTAATAATAATAATAATGAAAGACAGACCTAATGATAACACTACTTCAGTTTATCCTCTTGGTTTCTTGGAAATAGTTTGTCATCACTGAATGTTTTATTGCTCTCTCTCTCTCTCTGAATATTTAAAAAAAAACAGCATTTTTTTTCTTGGGTCTTCTCTTGTCTTTTGCAAATGAAAAAAAAACTATGCTGGTAAACTTTAACCAAAGAAGCACTTTTTTTTTTTTTTTTAATTTAAATTTTTTTAAACATCTCAGTAAGACCGAGGTCTTTCTATCTGCAAACAAAATATTTCTATACATAATTACACTATATTCTACATATATTGTGTGTGTGTGTGTGTGTGTGTGTGTGTGTGTGTGTGTAATATAATTGAATTAAGTTTTTTAGAGTGAATTCTGCTTTTAACATGAAGCAAGAAATTTATTTTAAGAGAGCAACAATAAGTAAAAATCTTTTTGCACATCTATCAGTATGAGAAGGAGGGTTTGATTTCACATTATTTTGTGGCCACATGTATTTATCATTTTTATCTTTGAGATCCCCATAAACCAAATCAAATTGACCTTTACTCAGCAAAAAGTTATATTGATAATATGGTAATAATTGGAGTCAGGGAAGAAGATGGGACTATGTGAATGTACAAAGAGTGAGTGGGATATTTAAGAACCAATATGATTCTTTTTAACTTTGGACTTGAAGTGCTCAAGATCATATTCTGTTGGAAGACATTCACAGGGCAGTTCATTTCACATTTTAGCTGTATGAATGGAAATTGGATATCAAAAAAGCTTGGGTCAAATTAAAGACTTTGTGAACCAAGTTTTGACTGGAAACTCTCGTATTGGTGGCACTAGAGTGTGAAGCTTGTCTTTGAACTCCTTTTTATAGAAGTAATTATAGAAAAGTGACAGACTAACAACATTACACTCATGGGAAAGTGGTTGAAGAGTTTTTTTATTTCTCAGAGGAGATTACTAAAATCTGCAATCAGTAGTCTATTTTTATTTATTTTGTGTGTATGTGAGAAAAAATCTGATATTTGTGGTTCAAAAGAAACCCAGGAGTCTGAAATTATCATTTTTTAAAGAAAATTTTATTCTTTAATTTTGTTCGAGTTTATAGTTTTTATTGATATCTTAAATTTGCCATTTGTGAATCCATTGGATTGTAACCGTAATCCATGATAATATTGATGCTTCTATTTAGGCAGCTGTGAAAGCTTCCAGTGCATTTCAGTTATGCAAATTCTCAATATATCCGATGATTGAAATATAATTTTCAATACAAATGTTGGACTGGAAATTACTTTATTCTTTCAGAGAATTTTAAGTATATTGCTATAATGTGATGTTTCTAGTGAGTTAGAGTTGTATACACATCATACACTTTGGAATTTTAGTAGTATGTAGATGATTATATAAAAACAAGGTGAGCTTGTTCCCAGGGAATCCTGTCTCATTGCATGAAGGGGTGGATCAAATTAGTTCAAAGCCAATGTAACTGCAGTTTGAGAGACAAGGGAACTTTTGTCTATGTGTAGGTCATTTCATGTTAATCTATGTCAAAAATGTAATTACCTTGGCAGCTTCAACTTAGGACACCTTATTTATGAGAAATCCACAAATTTGACTGCATGTAAAGAAAAGGTAGGTGTTTATATGTGAGTATGTATAAAAATTTCTTGGAACATTTCATTCTGTGATTTGTTTAAAAGAATCTTTAATTCAATTGTTTTAAATTGGACTTCCATTATTTCTTATTTATACTCTTTTACCCTTTTATTCTCACTGGGACAACTGGTGTTCCACTCAAATTTTATTCTAACCCTTAAAAATGTTATTTCAAAAAGACTTTTAAAAAATGCTCAAATCTGGCAGAGCAGGATAAAATGTGAAATAAATTGTAGTTTACTCACCTTCACTTCCATGACTGTCAGTTTCATGCATTCTTTTAAAACTTTAAAGAAAAGAAAAACCTTTGGTAGTGAAAGAGTTAGAAAAGAAAATCAATGCAAAAAAATTTCCATTTCAGTGAATTATTACCAATTGAAAGTAAAAATTTGAATCGGGAAGTTTTATTTGGCTTCTGTGGTTGAAGTGCCAATTTTTTTCTATACAAAAGGGAGGAGAAAATTACTCTTATCCTCAGGGGACACACGCACACACGACTCAAGTGAAGTGAAAGTTTAATCTAATAACCATAAGAATCATTCAGGGTAAAAAAAATATTTAATTTTTCCTTAATTATTCATGGGGGCCTTTCAAAAATATCATCTACACATTTTAACCCTTCCACTGCCTAATTTTTTTTGGGGGGGTGTAGTTTTGGATATGTAAGATTCTGCTTTGAGTAAGATGTTTTAAGAGTCAAAATGAAATTCAGCTGGGACATTGCTGCTTCAGTGGGAGTGAAAGGGTTAAGATTGGTATGAATATTATATGTAAAAAAGTTTTGTTTCATTTATTGAATCATTGGCAATATCTAAGTATAAATGAATTTACCCAACCCCTCATCTACAGGCAGGATGTAACACAAGGTCAGGTTTAAAGCAAAATACAGTTGGTTTAAATTCAGTTTTCCTTCTTCTAGACTGGTTGCTATATACCAAGTCTGAAAGGCCAGTTTGTTCTACTATAGTAATTTATAAAGCTCTTTGCTTCGATGTGGCACAAGGCTGAATGAATGGGGCGCCCGATTCATGCCTTTCTCAAGGGCATTTGTGCAAAAGTGAAATACAAACAGCACCCTTATACCATGCACCTCTCATCTGAATATAAATATAGCAATTTTTTGTAAATGTCTTCAAAAAAAAAAGGGGGGGGTGACTGCTAATTTTCCCACCAGGTGAGTTTACTCAGAAAATACAGGGAAAAAAATTTCTTCTTCCAGTATCAAGTTTGCATCCCAATTTCGATTTGCAAAATTTTGACCAATAAAATTTTTTTAAAGTGTGGGGACCTTTTGGCGTCTAAGATGCAGGGCAAATTTTTCAGACTTATTTCCAGAGGGATGGGGAACAAAGAGTATATACTTCTGCCAAATTAAGTAGTTCTTACTGTAATCTTCCATATGTAAAATAAAATTAACTAGTTTGGTCACAAAGCTCATTAACATTTTCTGCAAAATTTCAGAAAAAGATTTTTTTTAAATTCACTTGACTAAAGTTTAGTCCCACCCCTTATTATTTTGAACCTATTTAGAATTTTAAAAAATATTAGTAACTCAGACCTTTAAAACACCCATTAGCAAATATAACAATATTAGAAATGTAAACTGTTCTGTTTTAAATTCTTTTTGTAATTGCACCGAACAAAACAATTTGCTTTTGTTTATTTAGTATTAATATCTTTGGAGAAAAGTGTGAATCCACATTCATGCACTCTCTCATTACTAGTATACCATAGTGGATGAGGGAGCAATTAGTTAAACCACTCTCCCATAACTACTTTACCGACCCAACAAGTTGCTACAAAATTTACTTAATCCTTTTGTAGGCAGATAATGTTTTTAATCATTGTAGAGCGGGGAAAAATATTTTCTATATATCAATAGTGACTTGATCAATGGGCAACCAAAAGGAAAATGCCTTACATTGAGCTAAGACAAAAATGTTGCTCTCTGCAAAAGGGTTAATCATATCAAAATTTATAGGTCATTCACAATTTTTTTTTTTTCTTTTAATTTATTCAAGAAAAAATATTCTTTTCTTAGTTTTAAAGTATTTTTAGGTTTTGTTAAAACTAAGTATTTAAAAAAAAAAAAAAAATTAGTAATTTTTTAACTGCCATTTTAGTTTATTCTAATTGAACATTTACAATTTTGTTTATGATATTTGATCCCTGCAGTCTTGTCAGAGCTACCTGAGATTTTTAATATTTTTCTTTATTCTTTTGTGCAGTTGTGTAAATATATATATATTTAAACTTTTCAAGACCGCCTGGCTAGATCTGGTCAGCCAAACATTTGTTTACAACTGAATCTAATAATGCCAATTAGCCATAGGCAAGTATATGATATACAGAGATGATATCCTTGGGGGCTGAAATATTATTACCACTAATCCAGAATGCACCAGCCAGGCTTTATTGGTCTCACATCATAGTGTGGGAGTACCAGATCCATACTGCTGCAGCTTTTGGAGCCTCTTAATATATTTCCTGTTAGTACATTTTGGAAGCTGATATAAATCTGAGTTAATCTCTCTTATTGACCAAACTGAAAGTAGCTTGATATGTTTTCTTCAAGGCTGTCAGCAATCTGCTGCCTTTTCCTTTTTATGAGTTGGTTTTTGAAACACTAATTTGTTTGCATACACACCATTGAGAAGAGGCTATGTCCAACAAGTCTTGTGGTTCTTTCTCCAACATAAGCAGATATTTTTGGTAGATCTCATTGGTCATACTTAAAAATCTAGGGTCTGTGTTCATGTCATTAAAACTTCTCCAGGAAAATAATTATTAAATGCTATTATACAATTCTTTATTTCCAATAAATTAATTAATATAAATATGATCTAGTAATGAGCCAAAAACAGCCTTTCAGCCAGGTAGACTTGTGGTATTTTTATTTTGCCTGCACAACATGCAGAGATCATGCTCAAATGGCCAAGAGTAAATTTTGAGTTGAGGTCTTAAAAGTTTAAGCTAAAAATGAATCAAGTTTGACTCTTCATTGAAAATTAGGTATCATTTTCTGCTTGTTATGCATTTAAGATTGAGAAGTTTTCAAAAATACAATTTAGGATTTTGCAGCAATGTTTTTTTTTTTTCTTTAATAACACAACTTAAAATATGTACATTGATTAATTTGTTACAAGTTCTAAGCTTCAATTTCAGGTGCAGACAAAAATGTGGTTTGATTACAGGGCAAAATTGTAAGACATTTTTTTATGGTTCACCATTCTAATGCATTTATAAGAGAATTAGCATGGTTGACCAGCACTATATAATCACTATTTCTACACTGATTTTTTTTTGCTTTGTGTTGCAGTAATAACAATATTGACTATTATGCTCTAATGATTATAATTTATTAACATTGGGAATATTTCTGCAGTGTTTATATCTTTGCAAAAGAATATTATTTGTGACCAAAATGTAAAAGAAAATTTTTCACTTGCTCAAAAAGTATAACTGAAAAATTTTCTTTTACATCTTGATGTATAAGACAAATTTTTAAAATATCGTGCTTGATGCTTTTATTAATCAAAGGCACTTTAAGAGTTTACATGTATAGATACATATTAATTAAAATCTAAAATGTTATTTTATATATAATATTAGAATGTTTTGGACTAGTGAAAATTTTGATGTATAAGACATTTACAAAAAAAATGTATGATCTTATTCAGCAGAAACGATTTGAGATGATAATAATACACACACACACACACGTATGTGTTGGCTAATTTACATTTTTTGGGTGTGGTTCAAAACAGTCTAATTCCTGTCAAAATTTTGAATTGAAAATTATAGCTCTCATACATATTGAACTCTATAAAAAATACATAAGATGAAAAATAATATAGCTAGCTCATGACCACACACTTATCAAACTAGTGACTAAAACTAATTCATTCACATTAAATTAAATAATTTCTATGAAATTTTTTATTAAAAATAATTATTGAATGTGACTGATTCGTTGAGTTCTAGATCTTTAAATGTGAGTTTTTGACATTGAAAATGTTCCAGTTGATTTTTCAAAAAACAGGTAAACATAAATTTTCCAAACTGAATAACTGTTTTA
The DNA here is from genome assembly GCA_963585895.1 of Sepioteuthis lessoniana. Taxonomy (NCBI): domain Eukaryota; kingdom Metazoa; phylum Mollusca; class Cephalopoda; order Myopsida; family Loliginidae; genus Sepioteuthis; species Sepioteuthis lessoniana. The sequence goes on along the minus strand of OY757936.1, from coordinate 25,405,219 downwards.
ACAAAATGGAAGATTTTTTTCTAATTTTTCTTTTTAAAGATATAAATTTATTTAAAAAAAAAAAAAAAGATTTTAGTGTTGTATATAATTGAATTTTTTAAATTTTTTTTTTTTTTATGTATGTCAATTTTTTTAAAAGTGTGTGGTTATACCTTATAAGAACAGTAACATTGATAACATTTAGTAAGGCTTCTCTTCAATGATAGTATGGATATCATTTTATTCCTTTTTCTCCTTGTTTATCTTGGCTTATTACTTCAGTGGTCATCTGGTCTCTTATCAACAATGGAGGAGGGGATGCCTTTTTGGCTCCAGATCAATTCCCAACGCACAAATTGCTAGTTCTAGTGCTTGATTACAGGTTCATAACAGTTGACAATGTTTGGTGCTACATGACCCATATAGGTGTAAATGTATAATTAAATTTTTTTTACAATAGGGCACTTCTGACAAGATCAAATAATGAATTATTCAACTTCCAAAATTGAATCAATACTCACTAATTTTTTTTTTTTTTTACCAAAGATTGCTGGAAAATTCTTTACTGCCTTCCCTGGTAATTAGGAGATGGGACCTCTCAATTTATAAAGTTATCAAATCTTAATTCCCAGGTTTTGAACTTTGCATGTATCTTACTGAACCAGGAATAACATATTTAAAAGGATCAGATTAATGTACATGAATAAACATAAAAGAAAAATAGTTTTAAATAGCATTGTACTATTAGAAGCCTTTTCTGTAAACAGAATCTGGCATTTTGGCACAAGGCATTTTATAGAGAGAAAAAGAAAAAAAAAAGATTTGTAAGCTGGATATTTTTGGCAAAATTCATGAGCAAACATTTAAATTTTCCAGTTAAACCTTATTTTATTATTAAAATATAGTAATACATATAGATATGAATTTATCTTGAAATTTACTAAGAAATAGGAATATTAAGTTATTTAAATTCTAATGATAATCTGAAGATGTCCTACTATCCCAAAAACTCCAAAATGGTTTGGTAAATACCTCTACTTGTTTTCGTATATAGAAGAGTCTCTTGTGATTACATTAGGCAAACAGTATAAAATATATTACTCTCTGATTATAGCATGCACTTAAATTTCACTATTATAAAGTTAAAAAAATATAATAAAGCAATTTAACTATTAGATATGAAAATATTTTTTTCTTTACAAGATTGGTGAAAGTCTCAACTTAATAATTTAAAAGTATTTTTTTATCACTTTGTCATATTGTAATGAGTTTGATTTAGGTTTAATGACATATCAACCTTCATGGGTTATTTCAATGCCAATCATCCTTGTAGAAGGACAGCAGTTATACTATTTAAACCATTGCTCGGAGGGGCAGGAAATAAGGTGGGAGTCAAAACTTTCCCAAGTCTGAAAGTAAACATAATCGCACAATGAGAGTTCAAACTGTCTTATTTTGAGGCTGCAGTTTAACACATTAGCCACTGCACCATGGGGACTCCCCACTGATTCTTATGTTCCTCATACTTGTGACTTTGTTTATTTTTTAGGATAGGGGAAGGGGTGTCTCATGCCTGTAACAGCAAACTATGCCAGCAAACCATTATTAGTGAGTTTTATTCCTATTGTCTGCTCCATATTTCTGGCCTTGTGTCATATTTTTACTTCACTCTTTTTTATTGGGTATGAAAATGTTTTCTGACTCAACAAAAGATGAAATTTACTTTCTTTTCTACTATGGCGTGGGGTGAGTTTTTGTCAGAATTCCTGAAGACCATCTTTATATCTGCAAATAAGGAAAATAATCAATGTTTGTTGCTATTATTATTTCTTTACAATTTTATCAAGGAAATTGTTCCTTATTAAAAGTATATAATGTGTGAGTGAGGTCTTGTTGATTGTGTGTTTTAATATGTTTGACTATTCAAACCTTAATGCTGACAGAGGATTTCTTGTGACTTACGGCTGCATTTTCCAGCAAAAAAAAAAAAAAATTGAAAAAAAAAAGAAGAAAAATGGGGGTTATTTTAAAACCTTTTGAACTTGTGTTGGAACTAAGGAAAGAATCTGCATTAAGGGATTCTTTATTGGAAAAAAATATGGACCATCAAATGAAACAGTATAAAAAATCAACAACAGTTGGACAATGGAACGCAGTAAAAGAGTTAATAATTTTTTAAAATGTATGAATTAGAAAGCAAAAAATGTTTGAAGGAGTTTATTTTATGAAAGTCTTTTTTAATTTGCATGATGTCTTCATGCTATTGAGAAAAGTAGTTTATATTCATTTGAAAAGAGGACGGGGGGGGGGTTAATTCTTGGATAGTTGCAAATTTGGTTTGAAGAAAACTGGAGATACTAGCTAAATTTTCAAAGTAATTAAAAAAATATATACTTATCAGCATTTATAACAGTCATCTTCAGAATCTATTGGGTTAGGAGAATTATTCAATTCTATAATTATATTCCCCACCTTTCTCAACCAAGTATCTTGCAGGTAACATACAGAAATGTGCATTTTCTATACTTTAAAGAAGAAAGGAAGTCAAATGCTTTTTTTCTCGTTATGAAACGACACAGTATACTCTCAATTTCAGTGACTGGTGATGATTGTGTAAGTTAGTTTGTTTTAAGATACATTTTTGTTCATGTTATTTATTTTTTAAAATCTTACGTAAATGAGAGGGGGAAGGGAGAGATCTATCGAGAACGGTAACTCATTATCGAGTTATCTCCCTTTATTCTTTCAGTTTTACGTGGAATCAGTGGTATTTTAAAAAAGGCACGAGATTTTAATTTACTTAAGTGTTTCAATACACTGTTATATATAAATATCTTGAACAATTTTAAACCGCTTACTTAAGAATCCTTTCATTGCTTTGTTGACATTGAAAACTTTATTCTGAAAAAGGTTTGTTACTTTCATGATAACCTTGTATGAAGAATGTGCTGTTTACAAGTAGAAACAACAAAGCATTTACTTTGAAATTATTTATTTTATTATATTAGCGATTTCCTGGATATATTTAAAAAAATACTATATGAAAAATAATATAGCAGTGACAAAGCAGGTTTTATCATGTTGACATTAAATTATTTCTGTTTGTATGGATCCCTCTCAATATAATAAATCATCTTTTTGGCGCAATCTTTAAAAGATTTTAAAAAAATTCTTCTGATAGCAATTTAAATAAATCTAATTTTACATGGGTAAGAACAAGTATATGAAGGTGTATGCATGTATGATTGCACATATATAAAACATGCTCAGGTGAGTGAGTAAATAATCAACTTAGATCCGGAGAGCTTTCTTTTTAAGTAGCACCTGTCACCTTGTCTAAAAAGAAGTAAAGACTGACTTTACTGTCTGGTGCCTCTGAAGAATTAAGCAATATTGATATTTAGGAGAGTCAGTTTTGAAAGAGAACCTCCAGCACTTGCCCGGCAGGAAGTTCACACCTCACAGGATACTCCCACATTAAACTGACCTTGTGTCACATTTTGACCTGTATATACTCAAGTAATGATCAACATTTTAGGACCAATTTTTCACTTCATTAATGAGGGGTTGTTGATTACATGATATGTTTTTGAACAAGTAAAAACTTACTGTTGTTCATTACACAATTATATGATAAAAACATCTTTTTGTGGTTAAGAATTAGAGGTTGTTCATTGGAATATATATGCTATGTATATATTATATCTAACAGGTTTTAAAATAATGCAACTATTCACTTGGTGCAGAGGATTTCCTTTTATTGATATCTACCAAAAATTCACAAAACAAAATGATATATGTAATTCCTCACCACTTTCCCCCCTTTCACTAAAAAGGTTGAGATCTAAAATTTTATAAAATCATTTAAGTGGCAAGAGATGCACAGACAGACTTGTATTGGACACATTAAAGGTTTGAAATACATATTTCCATGTGAAGGAAAACTGACATGGCATACTAGGAAGACAATGGGATGATTGGCTACTATTGTACCATGATCCACTGGACAAGAGATTACAATGCCTAAGGTTCAAAATTTGATGTTTCACTAATAAAAATGAGGTGTATAAAGATCATTATCTCAACTGTTCTTATCAGGAAAGTTTTTTGATCACTTTCCAATCTATTTCATTTGTGATAATCTATTTATTGATTTAAAGGACTGGCAATTAAATTTTCTAAAGTAAAAAAAAAAAAAAAAAAAGGTTTGGTTCATTACTAAATTGACGAGTTTTGACAGTTTTACTTAATTTTCAAATTCCTGCTTACTTGTTTCTAAAATGTTAGGTGATGGCCAACATGTTGCTTAGCTGGTTGTGAAACGGATGTGGAAGATTTGGGTTGGAGGAGGATTTTTTTGTTTTTGTGTTGTCTCAACTACTGTAATATCTGTACATTTTTTTTTTTTTTTTTTTTGTAAAGTAGATGAATTATCCAATTAAATTTATTCCTGGATAAGCTTTATTTTCTTGAATGAAGCAGAAAATCCTCACCCATTTTTTTTTTTTTTTTTTTTTTTTGTGATAAAGATTGATTGTAAAGTACTTGGTCCTTATAACTGTTAATCTCAATAAACAAGAACACTTAAAATACACATATGTAATGTAGTTTGGTATATTTATAAATAAATAGTGCTCACTATTGGTGATAGAGCATAGATATCTAAGTTAGGATAGAGTAGACAGTCAACAACACTTAGTTATTGTCAGTTCCATACTTATGCAATCATTAGACCAAGAGATTCCCATGAAGTGAGTATCTTTTTATATACTGTTGTGGGGCAATTTGGGGATGTATAGTTAGTTATGTGGATATGATGATCACATAGGTGAGAAACTGACAGTTACCAAGTGCCATTAACTCTGTATCTATGCTATTCTTTGTGTGTGTATGTATATATATATATATGTCCACACACTTATCAAAAACTATTTAATTCTAATGAGTTTAATCAATTTTGATTAAATCTATGTCATTAGAAAATTCATTGATTAGCTGATTTTTTAAAATGTGGAATTTTGGCATTCCACATTCTAAAAATTGATTTTTAACCATTAAATTGTTCACATATATATTAGTTTAAATCATTTGCCAATGTTTAACATTGTTTTTTAAACCTTCACTAGGGCATATGAATTTTTAAATGACAACTTGAAAATTTGTACAATCTTATGAAGGTTTAAAAACCAAAATTGCAAATAATTCAAACTATAAATAAAATTATTTGAAGAACTTGTGTTTTTTCATATTGTCAGATTTATTCTGTTTTCCCAAATATTGTTGCATGTTTTAGTTGCAATGTGTTGACTTATAACTCAAAAAATAGATGTCATTGGGCATTAAAATTATGCATACACTTTTAATATAATAAGGAAAAGTACAAAACTTAGTTTTCAATTTTGACTCATTAAATGATTTAATTCAATAATTAAAAATCAATTGATTTGTTGAACTCTTTACAAGTACAAAAAGCACTTGTAACTTTTCAGTTCTTTTTAAGATTCCATTGGCAAAATTTGAATTTAATGCTTTTTCAAAAATTGGGAGGGTATTCTTGACTTTTTTCCCTTGAGAACTGAAAAAAGAGTCATGTTTCAAACTAAGGAGTACTTTTAAATGTAACCCCAAAAAATAAGAAGTTTTAATACAAAATAATTACATCTTTAATTGTTAGCTTCTTTTTATTGTACCCACCAGTAATGTTACATTTTTAGAGTGTAAAAAAGAATAAGTGACAAAAACATACCAAAAATTCAATGAATGCATTGTTTATTGATAACTCAAAAATTGATTTTTTTTTTTTTTTGTTTTAAATGAATACTTTTCATATTTCTGAGAACAAAATATTAATTTTTAATCAGTGTAACTCAAAAACTTTTTAAAAAAAATATGAAATAACTATTCATAGAATAAATGAATACTTTGCATTTGAATACACAAAATTTTCCACCTAAAAATGAGGACACATTTTAAATTCTGAACTTCTTTTTATTGTTACATTTTTTATAGGCTAAAAAAGAAAATAAATTAAACATTTACTCAACAGGCAATTAAGAAGTGAATTTAAATTTGTCATAAAAAAAAAATCTTTAAAAAAATTAAATTATAATATTTTAAACAAAATTCTAAAATAATAGAAAATTGTACTACGTGAGTAGTTTAAATCTTTTATCATTAAATTTTTAGAGGGTAAACAAAAATTTTAATTAAAACTATGCCGTGTTATCAAAAATTATTAACTAAAACAAAAAAATTGTTCTGTAACTAATTGTAAAAAAAAAAATTATTGGAAATCCCAGTTTCACCAAAAAAAAAAAAAAAAAAAAAAAAATCATTTAAACCTTTCACCAGTTTAGGGTTACATATTTTTATAAATTATTTTATATTTAAACTAAAAAACAATTCATAAAATAAAAGAATATTTTTCATTTGAATTAATAGGCAAAATCTTTCAACTACAAATAAGCACATTTTTATTTCTTAGCCTATTCCTTTCTTCCCTCTTCCTATCTCACTAAAATCCTTTTAGTCCTGTCACAGATTGGGTACTTCCGCTATTTTATATATATTTCAAAACTGAATCTTTCTTCTGTTTGTTTGTTTTTTTTTTTTTTTTTAAATATAAATTTGATGAAAAATTAATTAACACAATTGTATATGATTGATTTTTTTTTTTTTGTTTTTCAACAAGTGTGTGGTCATACATTAAACATAAAAAATATTAATATACATGGAATTTATCTATAAAACAAAATATAAAAAGCGATAGAACCCCCCCTTTTAAAACTCCCCATAAAAAAAAGTTTGTATATAGGGTGAGGTATTCAAATTTTCTGATTACATATGACAAAACCCCCGCAAAGAGATGAGCATTGAGTTATATCTTAAAGTGATTGCATATGGCTGTATTCCATCAGTTCTTGATTTTCTTATTGAACTTAATGTAACATTGTGCCTCCTTGAGAATGGCAGCTGCTGTAATTAATCAGGCCCTGGCAAATTGTAGGGTCTGATTTAATGGGGGGGGGGGTAACCACTCTGATCCTTATAGGTCATCATCTTTTCTCTCAGCAATGTTACTTGAAAGTTTATCCATTTGTTAATTGGGACAAGTAATAGAATTTTATTCATTTCTCAACTTTTTTTAGATGAAGCTCTGTTCATCATTATTCATAATGATTTTGTCTCGTATTATTCTTCATCTTCCTAATTCCATACATCATGCAAGTGATGACCTCACAAAAAGGAAGATGAAAGATAATACTCATCAAAATTATAAGGCAAATATGGTGGTCTTCCATAAACAACTTATAAATTCTAAACCAAGATATTTTAGATAACTTGTCTTGACTAATGTTTTCTTGTACAGCTATCATTTCAGAGTTGTGAATAGGTTCCCTGGTCCTCGTGTCAGAGGCCTTGCTCATTTGTAGCCAGGGAAGTGAAAGATAAATCTCCGTACTCTACATAAAAAAAAATAAATGAATAAAAAAAGATCTTTTTTTCTATATTGGCTGATATGGCTGGCTCTCGACCCCTCTGTAAAAGGGGTGAGGGAAATACAGGCAGGCAGTATGGAGACCAAATTTCTGCAAGTAGGGAGTAAAGGCAGGACACCTTAATTCAAATTCTCTCAGATATTTTAATCATTTTTGCTTACAGTAATTTTTCTAATGAATGCATATAAGATATATGAAAGTTGATTGTCAATTTTACTAGCAAATATGACTATTGTCTGAACAATCTCTTTGCTTCTTCCTCTTCTCTCCTTTCCTACCTACCAGTCTCTTTCTTTCCCTTTCTCTGTGTGAATCACTGAATTTTTTAAAAGAAAAAATGGTGTTTAAGAAAAGCAAAAAAAAAAAAAAAAAAAGCTAACCTCACATTGAGGGCATAAGATATATGCTGTATATACTCGTGTATAAGTCGATTGTGTGTGTATAAGTTGGCTCTTGATTTATGTTCATGAAATTATTAATTCATCAAATTAACTTTTAAAGACAAGGGTTGCAACAAGTTCTTCCCATTATGTCTGAATTTCAAACTTACAAAATTATTAATTGTAATTCAACACACAATTCTTTACCTAAAAATTAGGTTTACAAAATTCAACATATACATGAGTTTATATAGTATTTGTGAAGTATTCCCAAATTTGCTTTTTTTTTTTTTTTTTTTAAATTATAAACTTATTATTTCATAACACTTGTACACTAACTGCTGCTGCTGCTGACTGCCATTTAAGATTTCATTGGATATGTCTCTTTAATAAGATGTCAGAAAAAAATGTTCTGACTGATAAGCTAAATTGTTTTGACTATATAATAAAAGACATCTATGGGGGAGGGTTTTTTTTTTTTTTTTTTAAATAATTGTACTTCAAAAGAAATTGAAATAAAGAAAAAAAATGCTTACCATTATTGATATTAGTTGCCTGTGTATGTGAGCGGGGCGGATAGCTACTGGTACCGTCCACTTTCTAAATTTGTGCAAATGCAGCCATTTCTTTTGAATTCCCTCTCCATCCCACCCTAACACTTTTTGCCTGGACAACGAATGAATGACCATTTTCTTTATATATATATATATATATATATACACACATACACATATATAGTAGGGTGGGCTGAAAAGTTCATATGATGATTTCATATCAGCTGTTGATGACTTTTTACCAATGATCAAAGAAGTGTGTGAACTGCAAGGGAGACTATTGAAAATATAACCTCATTTGGTCACATTCCATGAGAGTACCTTAGTCAGCCTATGAATTTTTCAGCTATCTCTATGTATGTATGTATGTATGTATGTATGTGTGTATATATGTATATATATATATGTCTCTTAATAGTTATTACATTAGCTTATAAATTGCATATTTTATATGTAACAAGTATTATGAGACAGTGTTCGTATCTTATTTATTTTGGGTTTTTAGGGAGGTTGTCCCCCCTCTAATTATTTTTACCTTTTGAATTGTTTGACTTTAAAACTTATTTTATTTAATTATTCATTTAAATGTTTATTTTTAACAATCACAAATATAAACCATGAATCAAAAGCTTTTTTTTTTTTTTTTTTTTTTTTTTTTTTAAGGTTTTGTATAAAACAAAAAATCTTTTCTATTGTCTGGCAATCATGTACTTATGAAATGTGTGCTAACTTCCTATCCTTTTATCAAAATAAAAATATAAACTTGAAAAAAAAAAAAAATGTAAACCTGTGTCTTTCTTTTCTTAACCTGCGAGTAACTGCCATAACCAAACATTTTTTTCGTGCCAACCTCTGTTATAATATTTAAAAACAAAAAAATGGATATGACTAAAACTCTAGTTTTGAAAGGTTCTAATTCTGCCTTGGGAATGACAAGATATGAGAAAGTTAAAAAATTTTTTTTTTCCTTTATCAAAGTTGTGTGTAAGCTACACTTTGAGAGTGTGTGTGTGTGTGTATATATATATATATATATATACACACCCATCCCCACCCTTTTTCCACATGTCAGCATCACTCTTTCTACTTAGTTGATATCTTAAAAGAAAAAAAAAAAGTTTAATTATAAACTGTCCACATATAACACCCTTATATCCTTTTAGTCAGTGTTGCTTTCTATCCCATTTTTTCTTTACCAATTTACTTTCCTTCTTTCTGTCAATCAAAATCATATCAACTCACTACTTAATGAATATTCATCAGTCTCCAACTCCCACCTCTCCAAAAGGTAGTGGCTGTTAGTCTGTTCCCCAGTCCTAGCGGCAGAATTATTAACTACTCCCTAGTTTGTTCCATCCTCCCCCCCCATCTTCATTATCAGGCTAGTGTGTTCACTTACCCGCTCCACATTCTCAAAACCTGATGTTGTACCCCAAAATGTATGTGTGCATGTGTGTGTGTGTCTGTGTGTACATATGTGTGTGTGTGTGCAACACTCAGCTGACAATGTGACAATTTGTAACATTACAGAAATACAAATGCATCTGTTAACCTATGAAATGGACTTCGTACTTTCAAGTCATTTAGACTAGATATTTAAAAATGGAGATTGTATTTTCACTTGAGATTAAATAAAATAATCATTTCAAAGCTTTTTTTTTTTTTTTTTTTTCGTTTTTTACCTTCACTGTTTTGTTGATTAAATGTTATTTATTCATTTTTTCTTAACCAAGTAGGTGCCATCTATTTTACAAAAATTGTTAGGTGAAGGGGGTCCTCGTGGTGTAATGGTTAAAGCGATGGACAGTGGAATTGTAGTAAGCGAGTTCATATTCCAGTCACACTATTATGTTCACTTTTGGGCAGTATTTGGGAAAGATATGAACCCCCTTATCCTCCCAGCTATGGGTTAAATAGTACCACTACTGTTCTTCTAGGAGAATGGCTTTGGCATTAAATAACCTACAAAGGTTGATATGCCATTAAACAAAGAAACCAAACCAAACCAAAAATTGTTATGTTCATATTCTAAGTGCTTGTTCAGAATAGCCCACAGCTGAAAATTTATCATTAATTCTGCAGTAATGTACCAAAAAAAAATTATCGGAGCAATTACATCCAAATGCTAAATGTGCATTTTATAAGCTAGTAAACAGTCAACACTATCGGAAGAACATCATGCAATGGTTATTCATCTTTAAGAAATGGACTCAACAAACCAAGTTCATATCTTAGAAGAAGCTCTTTGTGTTTTGCTAATGCCCTTAGGGAAAGACATATATTCCTTCTTTTTTTCTTCCTACCAGCCTCCCAGCTATGGGCAAATAGGACAGACTAGGCTCTGTAGCCTTGATATGTCAACTTAATGAAGAAGTTTGGTTTGGTTTCCTTGTTTAATGCTATATCAACCTTCATGGGTTATTTAATGCCAAAGCCATCCTTGTTGAAGAACAATAATGGTGCTATCTAATCCATAGGTGGAGGGATAAATGGGTTTATAGTTTTCCGACAGGTTATGATGTTACTGTTTAGCACATTAGCTACTATGCCATGGGAACTCCCCGCTCTAGGAGAAAAGAAACTGAATCCAAAACCAGCAGGAAAGGGGCTTAGGACCAGTACCTCCACCTCTTACAAACATGGTCTGGCAGTGGCCTTATGGGACAATTACACACACACACACACACACACACACACACACACACACTAAAATAAATTGAATAAAATTAAACCTATAAACTAAACTATTAAAAAAGAATACCATATTTACCCAACCCCTCCGCTTGGGCAGGTTATGACACAAGGTCAATTTTTTAAGTGGAGTTTAACAGGTTTGAATTTCGAGTTTTCCTTCTCCTAGACTAGTTGCCTCACCAAGGCTGAAGAACCTAGTCTGTCCTACTTTACTCATATAAAACTTCATTATAAATTTCAGTTTAATAAGATGCTATTCATAAATGCAAAATAGTAACTTCACTCCCTGTGCTTTTTATTCCTCAACCAGAAGTCTATAGAGACCACTTTGTGAAGTCCTGCTCTAGACATCACTCTTATGAGACAATTCAGAGATCATTTGTTCAATTGGTTTCCATTCATGGGTTCATCCTTTTAATCCAAACCCCATTCTAATACCTTCACCCCCTCAACCTTTTAAAATCTCCTGTTATACTATAATTTGTCAAGGTCCTGCAGAGCAAGTATCCTTCAAACCCTTGATAGCCCACTTTTGTTGTCTCACAACAGGCCTGCCAGCTCAGACTTCTACACTATTCCACCAACAGCTTGTATTTGATGAGCTTCCTCCAGATGAATTCCTCCTAGGGTATATGTTAATCTCCCTTCCCACATGATTACCTGCTTGGTTACATCCAAGATGATGACCATGTTGGGACAATGTCTTGGACAGCGAATTTGAACAATCTTCCATGATCCACTCTCAATTGGCCGTCCGGGCCTTAAGAAAGTAATTATGCTCTTGTTTTTGGTAAGCAATGGAGCCTTCTCTCCAGCTTTGAGAAAGTGGATAGTTTTTTTTTTTTCCTTGAGGTGATATCAGCTGGATTTTATGGTTGTAGCGATAACTATAACCAACTTGAAAGTCTCAGGACAGCTACGGAGATAGTGAAGAGAACCTCTTCCTGTATACAGGACAAGAAGGTGCTTCACTTCTGCCTCTTATGTGATAGTTAGTGGGGCTCAACTTGGACCAAAAATCCTTTGGTAGAAGTGATGTTTTGCTGCATTGTCAGAGTTTCATCAACCTGATGACCTGTACACACCTCTTCTTAAAGGAGATGTTGTCACTCTTTGCCTTGCTGATCTGACCGCTTTGAAAGTAGCCCAGGCTTCATCACCCTACTGCCACCACTCAACAAGGGCCCTCTGCTTTAACTGTAATGCTACCATCTGCAACATTCTGGCAGCACTCTGTTTACTACCAATGCCGTTCAAAAAGTTCTAAGCTTCACCAAGAAAGAAGAGTCTAGATGAACATTTTGGTTGCAACACTACCACTTATAAAACTAAAAAAAACTAATTCAGATTTTCCTAGTTTTATAAGAAGTAGTAGTGTACTGCCACAACAAAAATATTCAGCTCAGCTTGGCTCTTCTTTCTGGTTGAGGCTTAGAACTTTCTGAATGACCCTTGAAAATGTCAGTTGGTTCAATTTTGGGGGTCTCAAGAATCTTTGTACAGCTTGGAATCTTTTTTTCTTGTCCCTACAAGCAAGACTTTTTAAAAGAGCTGTAGGGTGTTGGTGATCCCATATAGTGCAGCACTACTTAAGCTCTGTGATAGACCAAGCCAAGTTCATATCCTAGATGTGAGTGTTTGCTTTTCACTTTGCTTGAAAAAGGCATGAATTCATCTCTTCCCCTCCTACACCTGAATTGTAGAACAGATCACATTCTTTCATGTTGGTTAGGCAACCAGTCTAGAAGAAAGAAAACTAAATTCAAACTGGCAGTACCCCACTTAAAAAATGACCTTTTGTAACATCCTGTCCATAGCAAAAGAGCCTCATATATTAGAAGGAACCATAAAATCCCAAGATGGCATGCTACTATTTAAACTGTGAAATAGCAGGTCAATTTAGATTTGTCAATCCTGATAAGTTAAACCCTAAGGTCACTAATGGTTTTCTAAATGGTAGCCATATCCTTCAGGTTGTATTGACTGTCATTTCTGTTAAGGATTTTAAAAATTATATCACAGAACTTATCCATAACTTTTCCTTTCTTTAATGTAAGGGACTTTGACAAATTAAAGCTCATCTTTGTCAGTGTGATCAGCTTCTCAAGTTTCTGTAAGGTCCATCTGCTGCTGTTGTATAACCATAAGAATGACCATAACACTTTGTTATAAAAACATAAGTCTTTTTATTCTTTTGAAAGGTGTTGAATCTCTGTAGGTATGTGAAAGACTGATAGACTGCTATATTGACCCATATCTTCTTCTTTTGACCACACCACGCTGTGTTATCTTCAAGGCCCCACAGTACTTTTTCTGCTTCTCAGCCAGAGGGTACTCAACTGGATGCCCACTGTAGCCACTCTGTCTTATCTTCAAGGTCTAATGTCTTCTCTTTTGACAAGACGTCCTCACCAGGGAGCCACGGTTCTCTATCTGCCGACTTTACTGACTGTTGCAAGCTGGCACTGACAGACTGCAACTCTGACTGACACTCTCATGAGGGAATCTGCATATATCACCCACACATTTCTGATCAACCACATAACTGCTTCTGCTTATTTTCACCGGTGCATCCTGTATAAAGAATCTGATTGACAGCTCGGTCAAGGGTCAATATGCAACACAGCCAGAGATTAATGAAGTCATAAGTCAGATTTATTCATATATACTCAAATTGCCAGTTACTGCATACCAGTCTTTGTCAGAGAGTCCTTGATATTCCATCTCTAAGACTAATTAAAAGGAATTTAAAGTTATTTTTTTCCTGATAAATGAAATTTCAAAGACATTTTATATGAAAAGTTTGAATTAATATACCCTAAAGGTTTTAATTCTGCAAGTACAATTTTTTTTCCTCACTAAAATTATCAAGACCTTTGGCTTAATAGTTCTTACATTTGTAAATGAATTTCATATGCTAAATGGAATGACTATGATGAGACATTTATTTATCTCTAAACTTAAAGTATTGATAATGGAAAGTTTTCAGGAAATTTAATATGGGCGAGTCCTGTCATAGTGGCTAATGTGCTAGACTGTGATATCGTAGTAAGGAAGTTCAAACTGCAGTCACACTACTATGTTCACTTTCGGATTAATACTCTTGGGAAAGGTATGAATTCACTTATCCCCCAGGCTATGGGTTAAATCATACCACTACTGTTCAACAAGGATGGCTTTGGCATTAAATAAAGAAACCAAAATAAACCAATCATAAAATTTAATCTTAAACCATTAGGTACTATTGTCACATTTATGAGACATTTACAAAAGTTATATTTTAAGATCTGGCAAATATCCCTGCTCACTTTTACACATAAATATTTGTTTCGATCTTAAGTTGTATATGCATTATTTTTGCATGCTGATAAATTAAGATAAAAAAAACCCCAACATTCCTCTGTAATAATTCTGCCAAGTATTGGGTAATTTTAAATATAGTATCTAAAAAACTCAACAAAATAAAGCTTTCATTATATGAAACAAGTGGATAAAATGTTCACCCTTTAATGATTAGTTAATATTCTTTAATTAGAATAAAGTCTTATCCTAAAAACCTATCCATATAATCTTGAACAACTTTTTATTAATGAATACTAGTTTTACATGAAACTGAATCTCAAATCAAATTGAATTCACTGAATAAGGAAAAAGTAACACTTATTCCTTCATACCATCAAATTTGCATTATTTAAAATTTTTTTTTACATGTTTTGGGGTAAACTAATAACTGCTCTTTACCCACAAAATCACCTCAAGATAAGATTGGAAAGAAGTTAAATTAATTTGGTTTCATTTGAGGCTTTCATTTTGGTGTTTCTTAGATAACAGTATGATGATCCAATACTTATATAAGAGTCTCTACTCTTGTCTGGTGAATAAAATAATTTTTCAATTTGCAATTTAATTATCTCCCCTTTCAAGAAACTTAATTTTCATTTACAGTTGGGAAATAAATTCTATAAATGTGATTGAATATCTAGTTTAATGGTCACCAAAGCTGGCCTTTAAGTAATAAATAGTTGTTTGTTTAGATAAAATAAGATGATAATTAAAATAATAACATATAGATATTTCAATTACTAAAATAATAAAATCAATTTAATGTTAAAGCTATTTTCATGAGTGTTCTTGAATGAGGTTTATATAATAACCTGCAGAAGTTGCCAATAAATTTATTTTTTTATGATTAGTGCTCAGTTACAGAACAATTCTTTAGATAATAATTTCTGATGGTTTGGTTTCTTTATTTAATGGCACATCAACTTTGTGGGTTATTTAATTCCAAAGCCATTCTCCTAGAAGAACAGTAGTGGTACTATTTAACCCATAGCTGGGAGGATAAGGGGTTTCGTACCTTTCCCAAGGGTATCTGCCTGAAAGTGAACGCAATAGCGCGACTGGAGTTTGAACTCGCTTACGATTCTGCAGTCCATCGCTTTAACCATTACACCACGAGGACACCCCCCAATAATTTTTGAAAAAGCATTTAATTCATATTTTATCTATGGTATCCATGTGATATTTAAACATGGCAGGCCTTATTAAGAATTTAGTTTGATTTTTACTGATTAAATGACAAAATTCAATAATTAAAAATCAATCAATTTGTAGAACTGTAATGAGTTCTACAAATTGATTGATTTTTAATTATTGAATTATGTCATTTAATCAGTAAAAATCAAACTAAATCTTGTACTTTTCCTTCTTTTAAACATTAAAATGTATAGCATGATTTTAATGCAACTCCAATAGATAGATAATAATAAACATATGAAAGACAATAATCTCTCTGTTTATCTATCTACATAATTTTGAATGAATTGACTATATCTGTTTAATAGACATTTACAATGATGTGTATATATTTATATTTTAAAAAAGCAAGAGCTACTCATACCACCGTTTTTTTTTTTGTTTTTTTTTTGAATGTGAATATGAATGCTCAGCAATTCAGTTAAAAAAAAGAAGAAAGGATGAATTACCAAACTGCTTAGTTACGCAATCATTTATATAATGAATAAATAGTTATTTCAATAACTGAGAAAATAAATATTAAGTCATTTTGATAACTAAGCAACTAAAATAGTTATTTTTATAAGAATTCTTAAATGAGGTTAATAATATAATAATAATAAACATGTGAAAGACAAGAATATTTCTTTGTTTATCTATTGTTATAATTTTGTGGAAAAGAATTGAAAAACAAAGTAATCCAATGTGAAGAATTTAATATGAAAGAAAGTCAATGTTATAATGTTTCAGTTTTAATAAACCATAATCAGGACTTAGAAAAGATGTTATCGAGTGTCGTTGGATGTTTAATAAAATAATTTTGTATGAATTGACAATATCTGTTTAATGGACATATACAATGATCCATATGTATTTATATCTAAAAAAAAAAAAAGTTTTTAGTACCACCAATTTTTAAAAAATTTGGATATAAATATGAGTACCAAACAGTTTAGTTCAAGAGATAAATAGTTTATCTTTTAGAAAAAAAGCAAAATGATAATTTTAGTTTTCAGTGTAAAATAAGGTCTTTGTTAAACATCTGGAAAGAAAGAAAATAGTGGATGATTAGACATTACAATCCCTTTGTAAACATTTTTGTTGATTACAAAGTTTAAAATCATTCAAACAAGGAAAATAAGAAGTTAAAATAACTGTCTTTTGAAGAAGTGGACAAGGTTTAATTTTGTTTAATGGCATTTCAACCTTCATTGGTTATTTAATGCAAAAACTATCCTTGTAGAAGAACAGTAGTGGTACTATTTAACCCATAGCTGGAGAGAAAAGAAGGTTTATACATTTTCCGAGGATGTTAGTCTGAAAGTGAATGTAATAACATGACTGGAGTTTGAACTCGCTTACAGCACATAATCACTATGCTACAGGGACTGCATCCTACTCTGAAAAAGTGGACGAGTCAAAATAGAAAATTTTTGAAAGTCAGGAGCATTTTTGATCAGAGAATCTTAAATTGTACATTTTTTTTCTTTGTGTGACGGCTTGAATTTACAAAATCTATAATTGTGATAGGTCGAAGCTGATAAAATTTCATATTGCCAGTTTGAATGGCGATTTGATTAACTGGATGAGATTAAGACCACCTTAAAGGTAACAGTATGATGAATGATTTAATAAAGTTAGGTAGTAATGGAAAAAAAAAAAAGACTGGAATTACTAGATTAACCTTTTTCTGTGGGCTTGGCCAAAAACTAGTGGATTTGATCAAGTTATCAACAATTGTCTTATCCATATTTTGCCACTCCTTTAGCAATGTTTCTTTAAGGGTTGCCACTGACTTGATTTTGGTTGCATGCTCTCAAAGTTTTCGGTCAAGGTGCTCCCAAACATGCTCTATTGGATTCAGGACTTTGGGCTTCCCATGGCAGTGACTTGATTCCTTGTAATTCCTTCTAGCCCTTTGCTACTATGCTTGTATGATATAGCACTTCATCTTCTTGAAAAAGGTAGATATTCTTGTCAACATGATTGGTTTCAAATAAAGGTAGTAGTCCTTTCTCTAATGTTTGACAGTTTTTGGACCATTCAACCACTTGTCAACAAAAATCAGCTCAGATTTCCCTCCAAACCAGACAACACCCCACACCATTACTCCAATCCCTCCACGTTTCACAGTTACCTGCAGACATTCAATCTTCTAAGTCTCATTCTGTTCTCCAAACATAAACCAGTCTTGAATTCGAATATTGGCAGAATTTACTGACCTAATTACAGAATTTATTTGACTTAATTACAGACTGCCTAAATTCATAATCTTTGTTCTTGAATTCTCTCGCCCAGTCCATAAACCTCTTCCTGTTAACCTTTGAAATCAAGGGTTTCTTTCTTGCTTCTTTTCTTGCAACTCTTTGATAGTTTAGCTCTTTCAGAGTCTTTCTCACCACATACGGTGACATTTCCATGCGGTTGGTGACATCTTAGATTCACTGACAACAGTTTTTAATGACTTTCCTGTTCAGTGCTCTTTTCGTTTGCTCAGACACGATGCTTGGTCTTCCTGAACATTGTTCCACATGACAATGACCGTCTTCATTAAATTTCTGGACAATATTATTAACCATTGGATGAGTAGCCTAGAAAAACCTAGCAAATTCTCTATTTGACTTGCCACACTAATGCCATCCTAATTAATTGACCTAGTTGAAATTCAACAATTTCCTTACTTCTGCTAACTTTCATTGCAAAATATAAGTCAACTATCATTCATAGATGAGAGTAGCTTGATATTAACATTGTATTGTCTGAAAAGAAGAAGAGATGTTATTACACAAGTCAAAATTGCTGTAATCAAAGGTGGCTAAAAACTTGTAGCCCACTGTAGAACCATAAAAAAAAAAACAACTACGCAAAAAATGCAACAATGAACATACAATGAATGTGATTCACTCTGAATTATGAAATGTATTAGCAAAAGTTCACAGCATACTATTAAAAAGAAAAAAAGTCAACTTTGCTGTAAACTTTTGCATCCCCCGCCAAAAACAACCAGCGTATTCCAAAGTTTTCTGTAGAATTTTATATATATAAGAAATTTCAAATTCTAATTTTAAAAAATTCGCAGTAAACACTGAGGGTATTACAACTTTTTCATACACGATTTTTGTCATTTAATTAACCAAGTGAGAGTAGCTTCCCCTTACTTTACCGATCTACAACTAGAAATTGTCAATAGATAAATAACTTAGAGATTTCAAAAAAATTAAATTAAATTTTAGATGTTAATGACCGAAATAATTAACATAAGAAAATTATAATAAATAAAATGCTCTTTTTATGATTTAGAAGAAAAATATAAATAATGATGTTTACATAAATAAAAAAATAAATATAAATAATTTGTATAATAAATGAATAACGTAAAATAAGTTAAAGAAAGAAGTAAATTAAATTACATTAGAAGACATGGAAACCAATTTGGTAAAATGTTTATATTAGACGTTTCACTCGGTACGATCTTCACCGGCTGGAAACATTATGACTAGGGTTGTCATGGCAACGTAATAAGAACTGCCGATCGTTATAATACTTTGAAAAAAAAAAAAAAAATGAAATAGGAAACGGAGAGTGGGGAGATTCAAATTCTGCTTAAGTTTTTTTCTCAATTTATTTTTCTGATTATGGAGGAGAAAAATTATATACACTCCATCGAATTCCGCCATGTTAGCAGGGTTTAAAACACGCTGACTGCATCTGTTGAGGGGTAAGACCCCCACTAAAAAGGAATGTTCTGGGCATCATACTGAACTACATCTGATTGTGAGAATCCAGTTCTGTAGAGTGTGAGTCACCCTTTAATTGCCATTACTCCTAGGTCCACTGACAAGGATTGGTTGTACTCCTTAGGGTCCCATTTATGGGCAAATAGACCTGTTTGAAAATTATCAGTATTGGATAGGAATACTTGAAACCATATAACAGTGTAAGCAAATTATTATTAAATTGGAATAGCTACTTGAAATCATATAACTGTGTGCAAATTATTTGTATTAGATAGGAATTCTTGATATCATATACCTGAGCAAACAAATGATTATTAAATACGAATAAACTATATAATCGCTTGCAAATTGCTGGACTTAGATAGGAATATTTGGAACCATATAACTGTGTGCAAACAAATTATTATTATTATCAAAGGAGAATAGTACCTTGAACTCATATAATTCATTGAAACGATATAAATGTGCAAATTATTTCTATCTAATTCAGCATTAAATAGCCAATAACGAGTTTATATACCGTTAAAACTAAATCACTCCATCAAATTGGTTTTCACGTCGTAAATAAGACTGTCAGGCATTTTTTAAATCTATTCTTGAATGATAACTAAATAACTTTTTAAACATTTATTTATGCCATAAGAAATAAATAATAAAATAAATTCGTATTTACATAAATTAGGAAATTTTTGAAAAATATAAAAATAAATAGTAAAATTTTATATAAATAAGAAGCCAATAATAAATAAATACAAAATATCTTTTAAGTTTATTAGTGTTCACTGTGTAACAAAACGTATTTCTAACAAACAAATCTATCGAAACAAAACCTTTCACACCTTAAAGAAATAAAAAAGCTTTGATTTTACGTCAGCAGTGTGGATATAAGTATAATTCTACAGGAATATAAATATTTTTTTAAAAAGTTTTACTTTCTTCTTAGGGAAAAAAATGTATTTAAAAAAAGAAGGAAGAAATAAGTATGAGATTGAATATTTATTGCAAATCTTCAACTAACCAAAATTAATTTCCAAATAACTGCTGTTAATTTTACGTATTACACAACATTAAATCAATTTTAGTCTTTTAAAATCTAAAAGTAATTTATAATTAAAAGAAAGTGTAATTTTGAAAGATTTTCATGTTATTATTAAAAACGAACAAAACACTTACTCAACGAAACGATGACGAACGACGCCCGCCCGGCATTAAACACATATTGCGCATGCGCTGACGTTTTAAAATGCAACGAAACTGGCTAATGTAGATAAAAAAAGAATTTTGATTGAGTGAAATAATATCAATCTTCAATTCGTGCTTTTTCTTTGGTTTTGAACAAAGAAAAATAATTTTAAAGATCTGACTATTAAATAACAATTTATAATAGGTCAATTATTGCCCCTGTGATAAGCTCAGCACGATGGCCGAGTGGTTAAGGCGTTGGACTTAAGTTCCAATGGACATCTGTCCGCGTGGGTTCGAACCCCACTCGTGCTAAGTAATTTTTCTTCCATTTTTTCACAAAATACTTTTGAAATTTTTTCTGTAGTTTTTTACTGTTTTCCGAATTGGTATAAATTTTTCTTCTTCTCTCAATTAATAATTTCACTTAATATGAACACAGCAAATTTGCAGTTAGTGTTTACTATCTAAATCTGACCGAAAACAATAAAATTAGAATTAAACAATTGAATTGCCTATTTCAAAAGAAAAAAAAGATAGTAAATATTCATTGGCTTTAATTATTTTCAAAAAGATATCAAGAAAATAAATATAACTCAACCTGAAAATGCAGATAACAAAAAAAGTGATTTCTTTTTGTAAATGTTTATACTTTTTAGTTCAAATGAAGAGGAAAACAATCGACGACTTTTTGTGACAAAAAAACTAAAAGAAAAAAAATATTATAAATTTTGAACGACTGGTATAAAGTTTGTTATTTTTTAAACAATCATTCTAATGGTTTTAAAAAAAGGAAACAGCTAAATTTGAGAAACTTTTTTATTGAGTGAATTCTATTTCTGATGTCTTAAAAACATTTACAATTTCTCGACAAAAAAATGTAAAGAAGAAAAATATATTCAAATGTCTTGAAAATGTTTTTTTTAATTTTTTTTGAATTGGGATTTTGTTAACATTTTGAAAACTTAAACACTCCCCCACTTCATTAAAACCTTTTCACCGTTTATTAATAATGACGTTCTATACTGTCATTATGCTAAATTTAGGATACTTAAATTTAGCATTCTGAAATTTAAAATATATTGGAAAAATATCAAACTGAGGGAAATTTCAATCTGTCCAATGAAGAAGATTTAGATAACTTTTTGACTCTACCTGATTTTCTTCATCCAGAGAACAATGGGGTGGTTGTCAAAATATACCGTCACCACAAAAAAATATAAGAAAATTACGAAAAAGAAAATGAAAGTACGTTGGGTAATTTGCAAGACAAAATAAGATTGTGTTTGCACCAATCTCCGAAATACTTGACGCTACTACACTTAAAAGAGGGACAGTAATTAATTATATCAATTAATTTAATTGATTGATTGATTTTAACGGCATGTCAACTTATCTAGGGTTAATTTAGATCTTGCGTTTAGGGAATCGGGTTCATTATACGCTCATATTTACATTTTTTTATGTAGTTTCTTTTGATTTTTTTTTTTTTTTTTGCACACAGTCCTATTAAATAGGAATAATTTTTAAACATTTATTTGACCCCTAGGTACGACCCTAACCGATAACAACCAATTTGGGTTAGAGTGAGTGGACTTAGAAGTAATGGAAATAAAAGTGCAATTCTACACTTCCGATCCCCAGAACCGGAGCCTCACCATCGGATGGAGTTTTGTATTATACCCAAGACACACCTTTATGAGGGCAGGGCGGAGGACTTAACTTTCTGAGGATTCAATCAATGTAGTCTAAGCCCAAACAGAGCAATCAATTAATTCAAATCGTAATTTGTTATTTTGCGGATTTTACATTTTTGTGATTCAGCTAATTTTTGAAAGAAAATTTTAAAGCAGTTTTAATTTTTACTGAAAAAGAAAAAGTAAAAGAAATTTCTTTAATTTTTTATTACCTAAGATTATTTTTTTAAAAATGATGCCAAGTTATTAATCTATCCACGGTGCTTGAATGTGACACTAGGTCAGTTTAAAGTAATGACTTTGCTGGAAGCAAGCATCTAAAGGTTGCCCAAAATAGCTCATTTCCACTAGCATTTTCCTTTTGGGACACCTCAAATACTGGGCAATAAATTCAGCCCTAACTCCCTTTAGACAAGAAGGTAAGTACTTCCTAGTGAGGGAAAAGACCTGATTTACCTTTATGACACTCAACACCCAAATGTGCCAGGTAATTTTCATCTTTTAGAGTATTTGAACTATTGTCTTCATCTTTATAGTTATATTCACAATGTTTTGGTTGATGCATCCTTCAGCTTTTTCAGGTGTTTCTTGTTAAACTCAGGAACCTACGCAGAACTTCAACTCAAAGCCTTTATTTAATCTACAGTGGTAGATTGTTCTAATTCAATTAACCATACCCGGGTGCAAGTGTTCAGCTATAGTACTCAGTTATAGTTAACAGAATTAGAACAACCTACCCCGTGGATTGAATTAAGGGTTTGGTTTAAAGTTCCATGTAGGCTCCTGAATTTGACAAGAAACACCAAAAGCAGGCTGAAAGACGCATTGGCCAAAATGTTGTAGATGTAATAATGAAGACAATAGCCTGAATAATCTAAATGATAAAAATTATCAAGTTTCATCTCAGAAATTTTGACAAATAATAGTGCCATGTAAGTATTACATTTTTTTTGTTTTTTAATTATGACAATTTTTTTAATTTTTTTTTTTAGTCAAGATAAATTAAATCTCTCAGTATTTTTCTTACAAACTCTCAAATTGAATTGTTCTTGGATCTCGTAGATTGTCAAAGAGCCATGTTGGACCTTTCATGCTATTTCTAGAGGCAACATAGGTTCCTTCGCAGTACTCATCTCCTTTCCAAGAAACACCTGAAAGGTTGCAGCAAGTTACATGGCACATATATCAAATCCAATTGGAGGCACACTTAGTGGATGTAACAGTTATCATTGTAGGAAATGAAATTGGTAACCAAAGTTCAAATCCTGGACAAAGCTGTTTCACTTCACATTAATAAAGGCATGAATCCAACTGTTTTCTATCTAGCTATGGGTAAATAATAGGGCAGACTGGGTTCTTAATCCTTGGTAAGAGTAAGCAGTAAAGAAGGAAATCTTTGAAGTCAAAACAGCTGTACTCTGCATAAACCATATTGAATTCTTATGGTATTTCTCAAGGAAAATGGAGCTTAACTTGGTAGTGTGCATCTCCTATCCAAGTATAATACAACAGGTTATACTAGGTTACATGGTGCTAACAGCAAAAAGTAATTATCTGGGGGAGGAGATAAATACTTTTTTCAAACTACCTCTATTGGAATTTGAACTTAGTTCCTTAGTTTCAAGAAGAATTCAAATGATGCAAAGCCCATCACTACTGAAGTTAGTTACTGAGTGTTGGAGGTTTGGAGGAGATATGGAGTCAAATTGCTTTCAGTGATATTCTCTGAAATTACTTTTTTAATCTTAATTGAGGGGGGGTGACTGGGGAGATTAAAATGAAAATAAACTGTATTTTCTTTAGGATATACAGAATAAAATATGACAAGTAAAAAAAAGAAGTGCATAGTAAAAAAATTAGTCACTATCTAAAATCCAAGAGAGAAAAACTATCAAGAAATCAATCAAAAATAGAAACTAAAGTACCAAAAAGTGCTTAGAGAAGGGTGGCACTAGCAGAAATGCTAAGACAAGGGTGGCATTAGCAAATATGCTAAGATAAAGGTGGTATTAGCAGACGGCAAAGGTGGCACTAGCAGAAATGCTAAAGGTGGTATTAGCAGAAGGCAAAGGTGGCACTAGCAGAAATGCCAAGACAAGGGTGGCAAGAGCAGAAGTGCTAAGATAAGGGTGGCAAGAGCAGAAGTGCTAAGATAAGGGTGGCAAGAGCAGAAGTGGTAAGATAAGGGTGGTATGAGCAGAAGGGCTAAGGCAAAGGTGTCACTAGCAGAAGTGATAAGACAAGGGTGGCAGGAGCAGAAGTGCTAAGATAAGGGTAGCATGAGCAGAAGTGCAAAGATAAGGGTGGCACTAGCAGAAGTGTCAAGATAAAAGTGGCACTAGTAGAAGTACTGATATCTCAGCTTAAGTTAAAAAAAAGTTTGGGTACTTATTTGCTACAAGAGCTATTTGAAGAATATGGCTAAGACAAGAATATTGGTACTACAGCTTGCCATGACCAACTGATCAATCAAATTGGGCCTCTCTGGACATCTGTCTATGCTAATAAAAGCCAAAGTAGAATATTGCAGGTCACATGACCACTACAGTTGCTGAATCATGGACTGCTCAGCCACCAGGATATATTCTCAAGCATTATGGGTTATTTAATGCCAAATACTGTTTATACATATATATTAGTTAATTATGATTTGTAAACATATTTTCTTGATAACTTTCTAAAGCAAACCTGAGCTCATTTTTTTGTATACAGTTAAATAGTTTCGAGTATAGCTCAAACAGTTAAATGGTTTCAAGTACTGCTATGTAACTAACAATTTAAGATCAGTCATTTGTTTGCACAAATTCAAATATATAAACATTATATGTATGAGATTAATTTGTCAGTAATTTCATTTTTAAATGAGTTAGAACTAATTTGTATTTACTCTAGTATTGCTATTGTAGGGGGACATGTTGTTTGGTGAATATTTTTGGTCCTCCATTTTGTAGTAAGTGTTTATATTTGGAAAAGGCAAATGTAGTAACAATGTTTGAAACGACGCGGACCACAAGAACATATAAAGCAAAGCAGTACAAACAAATTCAAATTTTTATATCAACGATACATTCAATGAACTATTTTAAAACATTACTAGTGTTCTAATACTGTTCGTCAAATATTCCTGTATGTGTGTTTGTGTGTGTGTGTGTGTAACTAACAAAAAAAGGACTATTTCACAAAAGTGTCCTATGCGTGTTGACTAAGAATTTCTACTGTTTGTTTCTTTCTGTGGTTTGATGAAATTTCTATGTTTGAGGCTGGAAAAAGTCTCACGGAAAAAGTATAACGAGGAAGAGAATGGTTGCAGAAAGTATCCATTTTTGTGGCAGTTGACTGCTGGAAGTCAAATGTAAAAAGGAGGAAGAGTGTATTGATTCTGTTGGTCAAAATTGAGAGTGTGAGAGTGTTCTCTCTGGAAGTCACACTGGAAAGAGTGTGTTGACTCTGTAAGTGAAAATGTGAAAGAGAATGAATGTTGGAAGATGAGAGTATTTATAGGCAATCCTTGTCATGCAGTAGGCTCCAAAAACGTGGGACAAAATTGAAGTTGTGGATGTAGTTGTGAGCACTAACCATGTGGTTTTCCTGGCCAATAGGTTCCCAAGACTGATTAGTTTACCGCCATCCGCCATCTTTGTTTTGGGAACAAGTGGCATCACGGCCATTTTAAAATATAGAAGTGTAAATCCTATACTGTCGTTTCTTCATAGTTAAATGGTTTCAATTATTGCTATCAAACACTATTCAATATTAATCATTTGTTTGAACACAGTTAAATGAGCAAACAGTTTTATTTCAAACAATTCAGTTTAGTGTTAAGTACACTGTTTAGTTCTATTTGACCCATAGATAGGACCCTGTCTGGTGCTACCACTCCAGATTAGAGTCGATCTGGGAGCAATGACAATGAAGGGGTACTCCGCATTCCCCAAACCTCCAGCATCACTGGAGCCTCAACATTAGATTACTTAATGTCATATCCAAGACACATGTTAGAGAAATGCAGTTGGTGTATGCTACAGCCACAATGAACTAGGCTAAAATTGTGCTTTAAAAAGAGTGGCACTAACACAAGTCTCAACAAAATTAGAACAAAATTAACATTTTAAAAAATGTAAGGGCGATATTTATTCATAGGCATTCCCCAAACCTCCAGCATCACTGGAGCCTCAACATTAGATTACTTAATGTCATATCCAAGACACATGTTAGAGAAATGCAGTTGGTGTATGCTACAGCCACAATGAACTAGGCTAAAATTGTGCTTTAAAAAGAGTGGCACTAACACAAGTCTCAACAAAATTAGAACAAAATTAACATTTAAAAAAATGTAAGGGCGATATTTATTCATAGGCAATAGAGGAAGATGAAAAAGAAAGAAGATGAAAGAACAAAAGAGATTGATGAATGAAGACAGGAAAAGAGAAATTAGTTAATTAGTTATTTACTAAGTATAACTTAGTTGTAGCACAAGTCCAGAAATATAAACCACTCATTGAGAATTGAACTCATTAAAATGGTCTGCAAAGCTTGATTGTTAACTACAACACAATGCAAAATTAGGTAGTGTAGTCTACCTAAATATGGACCACTCATTGAGAATTGAGCTCATTACAATTATCTGCTAAGCTTGATTGTTAACTATTACACTATGCAAAATTAGGTAGTGTAGTCTACCTAAATATGGACTACTCCTTGAGAATTGAGCTCATTACAATTGTCTAGGTAGTGTAGTCTACCTAAATATGGCACACTCATTGAGAATTGAACTCATTACAATTGTCTGCTAAGCTTGATTATTACATTATCCAAAATTAGGTTGTGTCATCACCATTATTGTCCAGTCGGCTGGGGCTGTAGAATACACTGACTGCACCTCTGCAGAGGAGTAAGACACCCACTAATGAGTGTCCTGGATATGACACTAAACAATCTGATAGTAAGGATCCAGTAATGTCGAAGCTTTGGATAATGCAAAGTACCCCTTCATTACCATCACTCCCAGGTCCACTCTGGCCTGGAGTGGTAGCACCTGAAAGGGTCCTATCTATGGGTTAACTAGAACTAAACTGCGTACTTATGCTAAACTGAATCGTTTGAAATGGAACTCTTTGTGACATTGAAACTGTACTTATGCTAAACTGAATTGTTTAATATAGAACTGTTTTGACATTAAAATGGGTGTAAACAAAATCTATACTTATACTAAACTGAATTTTTTGAATTAGAACAGTTTGATTAAACTGAATAGCTTGAAATAGAAATGTTTTTGACAAACTGTACTTATGCTAAACTGAATTGTTTGAAATAGATGTGTCAATTTTTATAAAAATGGATTTGGCATAAAATAAGCTACAATGGTTGATATGCCATAAAACTCAACCAACCAACCATCACCATTATCATCATCAAGTCGCACTGCTAGCATGGATTTCCCTGACTCTCTCTTTCCACCCGTCCCTATCATTCATCACTCCCGGCAGGTTTTCCAAACTACATCCTGTGTCTACACAGAACTGATGTAGATAATTTCTTGCTGGCTAGCCAATACTGGCATGTCCATGTGTTGGGGTCCATAGAAGAATGTCACTAATGAATTTGTTCCTAGCTTCTCCAGCAGTGTTCAGCATGTCTTGTTCATCTTACTTGGATGGTTTTACAGATGGGAGGTAAGTGGCCAAACAGCTGTTGTTTTATGGGGTGTTGCTTCCAGGATTTGTTCAATAGATCTCATAGAATTCTTGTACAGTCCTCATCTAGCTTTATTGTTTTTAGATTTCACCAAGGCACTTGATTCTATACATAGAGGGAAGATGGAGCAAATACTTGAAGCTTATGGTCTCCTCAACAAAACTGTTACAGCTATAATGATGCTCTATAGAAATATGAAAGTCAAGGTTTGCTCACTGGATGGAGACAGACTTCTTTGACATTGTTGTACAAGCAGATACATTATCACCACATTTGTTTATTATCTGCCTAGACAACATACTTAGAATATTGATAGATCTAATTTTAAACAATGGTTTTATGCTAAAAAGGCAAGAAGCAGACGATATCTAGCAAAAATAATAATGGACACAAACAATGTAGATGATATAGTGCTTTTTATAAATACACATTAGGTAGTGTAGTTTACCTAAATATGGATCACACACTGAGAACTGAACTCTCTACAATGGTCAGCTCAGTTGATTGTTAACTATTTCACTATGCAAAATTAGATAGTGTACCTAAATATAATTCACTCATTGTGAACTGAACTCGCTACAATGGTTGATTGTTAACTCTTACACAATGCAAAATTAGGTAATATAGTCTGTTGAAAACTAAGAACTCAGACTATAACACTCTGCATACGGAGACACCTTTTTACACCCGTCCTTCTTACACTCTCACATAAACCAGTATGGCCGTTTGTTTACTTCGGGTCATCGAATGACTCTTCTCGAGAGTATCAGGGGAGGTAACTTCATGTTTTAACATAGTCTACCTAAATATGGACAACTCATTGTGAACTGAACTCACTACAATTGTCTTCTAAGCTTGATTGTTAACTATTACACTATGCAAAATTAGGTAGAGTAGTTTACCTAAAAATGAACCACTCATTGTGAACCGAACTCACTACAATGGTCTGCTAAGCTTGATGATTAACTATTACTCTATGCAAAATTAGGTAGTGTAGTCTACCTAATTCCCAACCCAAATTGAGTCTACTGCTGGACAAAGCCTTTCTAAAATTCTTCTTTTATAACTGTAACTGTAGTAATACCTTCAATAGCAAACACCGTTATCTCAGGGATGTCTCCATAACTTAGAATGTAACATAGCCAGATATGAATACGTGAAACGTACATAGAATGTTCATAACATATATACATAGAACATAGGAATCCCGAAACACGAAAAACACTTATGACTTCTTAGTTCAGGTACGAAACCTTTTATTACCTTTGAGTTAAAGGTTTCAACATAAGGAAGAGAGATGCACAATCTTTCTATGATGACTTTTCTATCTGCTTCCCATCTCGTGTGGCGCCCGTAGCACGCAAATTCGTCTGGCCTCTGCGAGCCCCGAAAGTCGACCCTTCTCATTCGGTGTCTAGTTCTCAACTCAACTGACTTTTTCAAATCTGCCAAAATCCTCTGCACACACTTCCGGTGCATGATGGCATCAACATCCCAAAGGGATTTTTATTTTGACATCTGTGAATGACACATCCTCCCCGCGCATGCGTCAACACCTGTGCTCAAGTTTGCACCTAAGTAACCCATGTGCTGAGCCGAAAGGTTCTCAGCTTAACTAAACCCAAAGGTAAAATATATAAAACGAAATCCCTCGGCCATTATATTACAAGTAGTTGATGTGCTTAACTGCAACATGGTAGAAAGTGAGTTCAAACTCAAATCATGCTATTACACTCATTTTCAAACTAATATGCACCCCCTTTCAGCTATGGGTTAAATAGTACCACTACTGTTCTTTTACAAGGACAGCTTTGGCATCAAATAACTCACGAAGATTGATATGCCATTAAACAAAGAAACCAATCTACTATCTCATCTCTCTATCTTCTGTCATGTCTTTTACTACTACTACTACACTTGTTATTTCTTGGGCACTATTCTACTCACCTTTTGTACCATATATTATTCTCCTGTTTTGCAATTGGCCTTGCTCTAATTTTGTTGTTTGATAATTTTGATGATATCTCTTAGGTTGATTTGTATTCTCATCCATGTTATTCCAACAACACACTTTCCATTCATCATTGTGTGAATCTA
Organism: Sepioteuthis lessoniana; assembly: GCA_963585895.1. Lineage (NCBI taxonomy): Eukaryota > Metazoa > Mollusca > Cephalopoda > Myopsida > Loliginidae > Sepioteuthis > Sepioteuthis lessoniana. The sequence goes on along the minus strand of OY757936.1, from coordinate 25,375,191 downwards.
AATTTCTTTTTGAGGGATTTAGTTAATTTCTGTGTTACACAATAATGTACTAGAGATAGAGTCTATATACAATGTTTTGTATATATTATCGCACACTAATTTGTAGATGGTATCATACAGTGAGTAGAATATAATTTGTATAATGATTTGTCCATGGTATTATACAGTGAGTAGTAGATTTATAAAATGATTTGTAGATGGTACTATAAAATGAGTAGCAGATGATTTACAGATGACACTGTACAGAAGATGATTTATATAATGATTTATAGATGGTTTTATACAGTGAGTAGAAGATGATTTACTGATGGTAATATACAGTGAGTAGAAGATGATTTACTGATGGTAATATACAGTGAGTGGAAGATGATGTACGAGGATCATTAAATAAGTTTCCAGACTTTTTTCGTATGAGCACTTTTATTGATAGTACCCACATGAAACTCTAGTCCCCTTTGAGGTAATCTCCTCCGGTTGCAATGCACTTGTTGTACCATTCCAACAACTTCTAGAAGAACCCATGGAAGTCCTCTTGTGTGAGCGTGTCAATGACCTTCATCACAGCCTCTTTCATCTCCTCAATTGTCTCATAACAACAGCCTCTGAGCTTAGGGAATAACCAAAAGTCACAGGGAACAAGGTCTGGACTATAGGGAGGGTGAGGTACTGCCTTGATGCCCATCTTGGTCAAATAGTCTTTGACAAGGATGGAGTTGTGGACTGGTGCATTGTACTGGTGGAAATGCCACTGACCCGATTTGAAGAATGCTGGCCTCTTCTGATGGAATCTCTTCCTGAAATCCCTTAAAACCTCAACATAGTAACCATAACCCTAACCCTTTGGCCAATCAACTCTGGTGTTCTGACTTCCTTACTCCTCCCACACCTCTCATCATCCCTCACAGAGTCCCTGCCTTCCTTGAATCTCTTATACCACTCAAAAACTGATGCTTGATTCATGTAAGATGGTCCAAAAGCAGTCTGAAGCATTCCATACGTTTCTGTGGCATTTTTTCCAAGTTTAAAACAGAATTTTATTGCATATCATTCTTCTAAAGTGTCAGATTGCATTTTTGAAATTCACCAGCTGTGACAATCAGGCTTTAGTAGGGTGTATTCCAATTGCTGCTGTAGCTGTTCATTTGAACCTGAAATCATAAAAATTGGTCAGTCATCTCATAAGATGTATAGTAATAAAATACTGAATTTTCAAGAGTCTATGACAATTTTAAATGCCTGTACAAAAAAAGTCTGGAAACTTATTGAAGGCTCCACATATATATTGAATTGTAGATGGTATTATACAGTGAGTAGTGGACAATTTATAGATGTTATTATACAGTAAGTAGTAGATAATTTATTTTATGATTTATAAATAGTATTATACTTCAAGTAGTAGATGATTTGTAGATGTTATTATACAGTGAATAGTAGATAATTTATATAATGGTTTGTAGATAGTATTATAAAGTGAGTATATGAGTTATTTAATTATCTATAGATGTTATTATAGAGTGAGTAGTAGATTTATATAAAGATTTGTAGGTAGTATTATACAGTGAGTAGTACATGATTTATATAATGATTTGTAGATGGCATTATACAGTGAGTTGTAGGTTTATATACTGATTTTTAGATGGTATTATACAGTGAGTAGTAGATGATTTATATAATAATAATTTTGTAGTTTGCAGCAGTTGAATTCACAAACAAATCCTGTCTCATACATCTGCTTCAAAAATCACACTACCCATGCACAGTCATGGATTTGCAAATGGCAGCTATGATGGAACAAATCAAAAATTGAGGAGGCTAAGTGTTGAGTAAGTCTTGAGCTCTCAGTCCCACTTCACTATACCCCTCCTTGATCTCTAGATCACAAAAGGTATAACCAGACATAGGTCATTTCTGATGCATATTTCACCTGAGTGGGACAGGATTGGCTTGATCATTTTGATGATCACGACAGGTGATGGGGGGGATTGCTTGGCAAAACCGGTTTATTTGCAGATAATTCATCATCAGATGATGATTTTGACGTACTTCTACAAGGAACAGCAACAGCTTGGTCATCTCGGTGATCGCAATGCACTTTTGTGCTGGGTTCCTGACAGTTGTTGACATGGGAATCATGTGGTAAAGCCGGCTCATCTGTGGATAGTGCGTCTTTAGACAAATCGTAATTGGATGACTCTGGCGAGGATGATCAGCTTCACATTTTCTTCAGAGGTGGTCTCACTTATTGGCGTATATGGCTCTAGACTGGAGTCTAGAGCCATAGTCTTTCACCTGACGTGGGGTCCCATCAACTACCATCAATTGTTGACTGTTGATCCCAGTCATGCAGCCTACTTTGAATCATGTGCTGTATCTGCCATTCAGGTCCCTGATCAAGACATGGTCCCCCACTTTGTAGATCCCTTGTTCACACTGCTGTTCATGTAGGAGGATGCCATCAATCCCATTTGACTCTGACATGGTATGTGTGTATTGTTTCGGCTGGCGTTGAGGAAGATGAAATGTTGTCTTTGGGAGTTACATTATGCCAGTACATAGCTTCCTGTATGGTACACTACTTTCTGACTATAATGGACTTTACAGTTCTGTGACACCTTTTCACAATTCTGTTTCCAACAGGGCATAGGCACATTGGAGACACAGCCACACTCCCTAATCCTTCAGGAAGTTTGTAGAACTTCTGTAAGTAAAGGCACTGTCATTGTCAGTTAACAGCTCGTTCTGTGGGCCCTGTCTGTGAAAAACAGCTTCCAACTGATGGGCTACAATAGCAGTCCTGGTATTGGATGAGTCGCCATATAGCAAAATGGGAGGGTCCGCAGTCAATGAGAGTCAGGAAGTGACCACTACTGGAGTGGGTAATGTCCATTCCTAGCTGGGTCCAATTGATGTCTGCATCTAGTTTTCCTTTCCTCCAAGGCACTGCAGCTGGATTGATAGATTGACACTCCACACATGATCCTACTGATTTTACCGCTGCCTTGGTTGTAGATGGACTAACTTGTCATGCAAAGTAAGCTGTTCACCTTATCCCAGGGTGCCTGCTGTTATAGTAAAATACATCAAATCTCTTCTGATTCACCCACTTAACTCTTCACACACCTAACTACTTAAACACACAAAACACAGAATGACAGACATTGACACTGCTGAAGGAAATAACATCTACCGGATGTTTACCCAACAATGGCCAGAAAATCATGGTTTCTGCACATAGGTTCTGTGCATACTCTATTCAAAATCTCCAGAAAATTCTCAGCTATAAAAAAAGGTCTATTTTTCAACCAATCATTTTTTTCCCACAAATAGTATTTTCTGGAGGTGCTGTTTGAAGTTGGGAACATATAAATAGGGCAAGCGGCCATCACTAAGAGCATCACTCAACAACACCATTAGACCAGATCAAAGCAACCGTTTGCTGCCGACTAGATAACTGCCTGTCAGCCGACTAGATATTCCATCCACTTGTTTATTTCATTTATTAAATAAACAAAATAAACTAAATCTTCTTGTCAGTCTTATTTTTCTTGGAAGCACTAGCTTGTATATAACATTGCTGTGCCATTGAATGTCCAATATTTGATGCTTACTCAGGGCAGCAACGCAAACATCCAGTGATATCTCTTTACCTCTGTTTCATAGTCTTGAACAATTTCTCGTCAGTTTGTCGGTCCTATTCTGTTCTGACCTCACTAATGTTACATCAATGCTCAAGCCCATATTCTTCAATGAATTGTAAGAGAGTTTGAAGCCTTCTCCTAACCAGCATTTCTGCAACCGCTTTTGTTCACACCTTTGCCTTTCTGCTTAGACTGTTCTTGAGCCAATGATACATGAACCAGAAGTCAGTTTTCAAATGTAACACTTTGGCTTGCCATTGAAGAGCTAGGTTGATGCCCTTCACCACCACATCGTGTTCGGCTAAATTGATGTGCTGGGTGTCATTGTCTGGACATAACCAGCATGCATCCTTGATCACTGCTCCATTATCCTTCAATGACATCCCCATTGCAAAGGAGCTTGTGTTGACCCATATTTCTTTGCCTATGAGGTTATGATTACGCAGATGCATATCTCCAATCCTCTAAGGTTGACATAGTCCTGGAGGTGACCGTGTCCTCTGTAAGTGTACAGACGTAACTACTTGACACAGGTATTGCTGCTCATTTTTTTTGCTCTTTTTCTATTTTACCTCCATCTTTTCTCTTACTTTCATCTTTCTTTTTCTTACCCAGTCAGCTGGGACTATAGAATACACCAACTGCATCTCTGCAGAGGAGACCCCCACCCAACGAGTGTCCAGCATATGACACTAAACAACCTGATGATGAGGTTTCAGTAATACTGGAGGTTTGGGGAATGCAAAGTACCCACTTCAGTGCCATCACTCCCAGGTCCACTCTGACCCAGAGTGGTAGCACCTGATAGGATCCTATCTATGGGTCAAATAGAACTAAACTGCGTACTTATGCTAAACTGAATTGTGTGAAAAGGAACTGTTTTTGTATGCTAAACTGAAGTGAGAACTATTTGACTAAACTGAATAACTTGAAATAGAAATGTTTTTGACAAACTGTGTACTTATGCTAAACTGCATTGTTTGAAATAGAACTGTTTATTTGTATAAAAATGGATTTGGCATTAAATAACCTACAAAGGTTGATATTCCATAAAACCTAAACAAACAAACAAACTTTCTTTTTCTTTTCAACATTACAACTTTCTACATTAGAACATAAAATGCTGTGGAGGATGAGTTGGCTGTTTAGTTCTCTTGAGGTTTTGTTAGAAACAAAATTTTGAGTGTCGTTCCACAATTAACAATGCAAAAAATATGAACAATGCAGACAAAAGTAAATTTAAAACATTGATAATATAAAACAGATAAATTTTTATATAACTAAACTAGCAAAAGTTAATACAAAGTATCAAATGTGTGAATATGTTTGTCAGACATATCTGGGTGTGTATAATACAAATATTCTGTGAATGTAAGTGCGTGCTATTTGAACATATCTCAGGGTACGATGTGTGTTTGGTGTTAGGACATGTAGTGATTTTACCCGTTAAGAATAAGACTAAATCAATATCTGCAGTGTAAGGAAAAAAATGGCTTACTGTAACACGAGAGGAGATGAGAGAAAAGGAACAAGATAACAATTTGGTTGAAAGAAAAAGGGTTTATATTTAGTGAAAGAGATAAAGTAAAGAAGGAAAGAAGAATAATTGCTAAAAGAGGTGTTTTCTGCAGTGTTAACTATAGCATTTGTCTTGGTAACAGTTCTTTCAGTTTCATGTAGTTTTGGTGGCTGGTCCATACAAATTCAAAGGCTTGAAGAAGGAGAATTTTGGGTCCCCACATGCATAGAGTCTCCCATGGGATGACCATCTTCGTATGTAGTGTGCCACATGGACTTGTAGTCTGTTTCGTCAGCAGTCAAGATTCCGTGTTACATCGTTGGTGTCAAAAGGGAAAAAGGTCTGCTAGGTTGAAGAACGTGCACACGTGTGGAGGTACGACAGATATGCTGATAGCAGCTTGGGATTGGTTGTTTTTCAACCAATCACAGGGCACATAAAAGGTGACTCCGTAAATAATTTCCAATAGTTAAAAAGAAACAAGTCCTTATATTTGTATGTGTGTGTAGGAACACGTGAAAACTAAAACATATATAACAGTGAAATATTCATCTGCCTGCTAGCTAAACGTGTGTATATGTGAGACAACATTGACATTCATTGAAAGTTTTGTAAATTGAAAGATGGTGAATGTACTAATTTCAATACGACTATGAATGTAGTTTTGCTGGTTATTTGTTCTCCCATTTTTCTGGCTGGGTGTCTGAAGCTGTAGAGTTGTCTGGAGCTGTGGGTTGCTTGCTGGGAAGAACTAAGAGAGAGAGAGAGAGAGAGAGCTTTTGAAGGCATAGAATATACAGGTATCCATGTCATGTGACTGGCTCCAAACGCAATTCTTGTGCGGCATAAACCCAAAACGCATGGATGTAGTTGAAAACACTGGCATATGACTACATTGTCCAATTAGATTTTTGAAACTATTTAAATTATTTTGACGCTTTACAATTTTTGTTTCGAGAACAAGTGAATCTGGGATGCTATTTTTTTCAGAATTTTCTGCTTCATATGCTCCTCACCAACCGTTTAAATATATAGGAGTGTAAATCCTATGATACAATAAACCAACTACCCAAGCTTACTGTTTCTGCAGCCAATAAGAATATAGAAATCATATTGTGATGTGGTCCATATATGTACATTTTTAGTTGACTTATTTGAAGGTCAACCAGTGTAGTAAGACACCCATTCTTGAAACTCACTATTTCATATCTTCTTCCTCTGCTTTCATTCTGCAAGCTATGTCAAGAAGGAACCTGATGGTCAAAAACTGACATGTGTAAAAAGGCCTTTTCAAAAAGGAGGCTTTGAAAAAGAGGCGAGGGGAAAAACAGGTTAGATAGTCCTCTTTTCAGATAAACTTGCAAGGAGATAGGTCAGGGAATTAATGAGCAGCCTTGGGCGAGCAAGAATAGATAGCAGTGGAAACTGCTATGCTATACTGACAAAGCCCACAAATGACCCACACAGTAAAATAACCAGGTGCTCAAACTCATGTGTACCTCAACCTGTGAAAAAAATGAAAAAAATCATATCCGTAGAAAAGGAAATGAGAATTAAATTCTGGATAATTTAACATTGAGAGTCAAACAGACAAAAAAGTATTTAATGTCAAGAGGAGACAGAAGCGAGTTGAAAACCTCAGGAAACCCCCAAACCTCAGGAAACCCCCAGACCTTTTGCTACTAAACATGGATGCACATGAAAAAAAGAAAAGATAAATCAGGTTTGGATTGAGTTCTATTTCTCAGTCCAACCTTTGATTACATTGTATAATTTTGTTTTCTTTCTTTCATTCTTCTCCCCTTTTATTGTATATAAGAATTGTTTGAACTTTACATTTTGAGTTTGTTTTCTGCGTATATCTTTTTGTATGTGCTAGATCTCTCTGATCAGATACCATCTTTTTTTTAACCTTGTGATCGCAGCCATTGTCATGTCTTTTCAATTTTGAGAAATTCGTAACAATATGCATATAGGAACATTGATATTACTCTGACTAACTAGAAACAAAATTCTATGAATCTGGTAATGGATTGACATTTGTGTCACCATCTGCATGGAAAAATTCCGAAAAATTCACCATTGGAGGTTTAGTAATGCTCCTCACTCCTTGGGGTTTAAAATCACTAAAAGGCATTGAGAAAATCCAAGAATGGTGTGTGCTACATTTAATGGCAACCCCTGCACAACAATCATCTCATGCTACAGTCTCTCTGATGCCAGTGTTAAACAAACATCCCCACCTTCTATAATGAGCAATCTTCCCTTGTCTGACACATTCCCAAACACAACACTCTGATCATCAGTGGAGACATGAATGCTCATAGAGGTAAATGAAAAAATAATAAATTCTGTTTACCCAACTCTCTAAACATAAATGAATATGCAGTAGAGTTTTCCCTAGAAAATAGGATCATATGCCTAGCACTAAATTTAAAAAAAAAAAAAAGGAAGAGAAATCCATAGATCCTCACCAACCCAAATAACTCAAATGCCCAACTAGATTATATATTTATAAAGAATTGTTGGTTGGTTGGGTGGGTTTTATGGCATATCAACCTTTGTAGATTATTTAATGCCAAATACATTTTTATACAAATAATTAGTTCTATTTCAAATAATTCAGTTTAGCATGAGTATACAGTTTAATTGTCAAAAACTTTTCTGTTTCAAGCTATTCATTTTATTCAAATAGTTCTAATTCAGCGAATTGTTTACACCCAGTTAAATGTCAAAACAGTTCTATAGTAAACAATTCAGTTTAGCATAAGTACAGTTTCAATGTTAAAACAGTTCCATTTCAAACAATTCAGTTTAGCATAAGCACACAGTTTAAATGTAAGTACACAGTTTAATTGTCAAAAACATTTTTATTTCAAGCTATTCAGTTTAGTCAAACAGTTCTAATTCAAACAATTCAGTTTAGCATAAGTATGCAGTTAATTCTATTTAACCCAGAGAGAGAGGGCCCTATCAGGTGCTACCATTCTGGGCCAGAGTGGACCTGGAAGCAATGGCAATGAATGGGTGCTCCACATTTACCAAAGCTCCCTCATCACTGGAACCTCACCATCAGAAAATTTAGTGTCATATCCAGAACACTCATTGAGGGGGGGTCTTACCCCTCTGCAGAGAAGCAGTCGGGGTATTCTACAGCCCCAGCCAACTGGGCAAAAAAGAAGAAGTAGATAAACATCATGTTGAACTATTAGACATACTACTCTTTTAAAGAAGTATCTTCCAATCACAGAATTGTCTCAAGGAACAAACAGGAAAATGTTTATGAGATGACATGTCCTCATTTGCCAATAGTGATATATGCAATCACTATTTAGGAACTGTAAAAAACAAGTTTGATATTATTCAGGGGACATCTTTAAGACATACTCAAAAAGATGAATATGAAAACTGTTACCACCTATTTAGAAAGCAGCAGCTGAGTGCATACTAACCAAATCAAAAACAGAAATGTAGAGTTTCCAGGGGATCAAAATCAGTAAGAGAACAATGAGATAACATGAAAAAAGCATCTTTACTAAATCAAAGAAATCTAGAAAACATAAATGAAACAAAAACTTAAGAAAACTCAGGGAGAACTAACTAATACATACCAACAAGTAGAATATATCCAAGGCCAAATTAATAAAGTCAGAAATTCTGTAGGGTTAAGCAATAACAATTAACATAGTAGACAGTAAATAAACTTAATGGGAAAAAACCCACCTCTAGATCAATATGAAAAGCCTCTAGCCAAGAAGAAAGACTACAGAAATGGAAAGAACATTTAAAAAAATCTGTTTGGAAACCCTCCTGAAATCACTGATAAACCTACTGAAGGGATTGTTAATGGCCTGGTAGACATCAAACTTTGACAGTTAATAGAGGAAGAACTTGATGCTGTTCTGAAAAAATTAAAAGCAAGCCTCAACAAAAGTATGGAAGACAAAGAAATTTTACAACATTGTGAATAAAAAAACAAATAACACATCAATCAATAAGTCCTGGGCCTAACTAATAAAACAACAACTTTTAGACAAAATTCGACTTTATTTATCAACATGATCTCCTTCTAGGGTAATACACTGATTCCAATGCTTCTCTAACAATTCAATGCCTTTTTTGTTGAATGATTTGTCTTTGGCTTCAAAATACACCTCAGTTTCCGATATCATTTCTTCAATGGAGCCAAATCTCTTTCTCTGGAGCATTCTTTTGAAGTTTGCAAACAGCTAGTAGTCGTTGGGGGCCAGATCTGGAGAATAGGGAGGGTGCAGAAGCAATTTGAAGTGCAATTCATGTAGTTTTCCAACATTGCGATTGACGTGTGATGCATGCATTGTCTTGTTGAAAGAACACTTTTTTCTTCCTCATTTGTGGTCATTTTTTGGTGATTTCTTCCTTCAAATGCCCTAATAATGCTATATAATATTCACTATTGATGATTCTTCCTTTCTCACGGTAATTGATGAACAAAATACCTTGCACATCCCAAAATACGGAGGCCAAAACCTTGCCTGCTGATGTTTGCATCTTTGGTCACTTTGGACAGCTTTTACCTGCTGCTGTCCACTCAGCTGACAGCCAATTTGACTCCGGGGTAAAGTGGTGGATCCATGTTTCATCCATTGTCACATATTTACAAAAAACTCCTTTTTGTTGCATTGAAACAGTTGCAAACAACGTTCTGAATCATCAACGCATTGTTGTTTTTGATTGACTGTGAGCAAACACAGCACCCACATTGAACACAGCTTTCTTATTAATAAATGTTCATGCAAAAGGGTGAATACACTGCTTTCTGATATCTTTCTCTGCTATCTCATGCAACTTCAATTTACGATCAGCCAAAACGAGTTTTCTGGAACAACTGCAGAATTTGGGTGACCTGAGCATTCAGCATCATTTATCTGCATAAATGCATTTAAAACCAGCATACTACCTACCTCTTAACCATTGTTTCTGATGGAGCAGAGTCTGAATAACACTTATCAAGTCATTGCTTTGCTAGAACAGTATTTTTTCCCATTAACACACGAAATTCAGATTTTTCCATTGCTTTGAAAATTTGCAACAGTAGCTTCACTTAAATAACTGTAATTTGTAAACTAATAATCCGATTAGGCTCAAATTTTGACACGTGCCATTTGAAGGTTAGTACTTTATAAAAATTATATAGATTTTTCATTAGTGGCACCATCTATATGTCAGGCCTGAGACTTATTGAGTGGTGTGTGAGAAAAATGGACAAAGAAAGGCAGCTTTGGAATCACTACAGAGGCATAATAGTTATTTCAGTAGCTGCTAAGTTATATAATACTCTGCTTCTCAATCATATTTGACTGAATTTGAGAAAATTCTAAGAAAAAATTTGGATGGTTTTCAGAGAAATCAATTGACAACCTCTCAGATTCTGACCAACTGTTGAATCATCAAAGGAGTACATGCAAAAAGATTTTGAGGCCAAACTGTTGTTTATAAATTTATCCAAAGCAAATGATTCCATACAGAGAGGAAAGATGGAGCAAATACTTCTAGCATATGGTCTCCCCAAAGAAACTGTTACCACCATGCAAAAACACCAAAGCAATGGTTCACTCACCTGATGGTCAACCCAGTCAGCAGGGGCTGTAGATTATACTGATTGCATCTCTGCAGAAAGGTAAGACCCCCCCCAACAAGTGTCCTGGATATGACATTAAACCACCAGATGGTGAGGCTCCAAATTTGGAAATTTGGGGAATGTGGAGCAACCCTTCACTGCCACTGCTTCCAGGTCCACTTTGACCCGGAGTGATAGCACCTGATAGTCTTGTACTCCCCCAACGAGTGTTCTGGATATGACATTAAACCACCAGATGGTGAGGCTCCAAATTTGGAGATTTGGGGAATGTGGAGTAACCCTTCACTGCCACTGCTCCCAGGTCCACTTTGACCCGGAATGATAGCACCTGATAGTCTTGTACTTCCTACATAATGGACTCACTCTCCTCCATAAATACATGTCAATGAGAGTATCAGACAGTGTGCACCAATCAGTGTGACACAATCACGTGTGATACCATTTGTGTAGTGGACGGATAGTCACTACCACACTGGACTCTCAGCTTTCTACCAACTAACTACTGTTTAACCAGGTTCACTTGTATCTTGTTTTTGTTACTTAAATATATATGTTTTTCTATCAAACCTTTTGAGTTCCTCATGTTTTTCTTTGGTTAGCATCACAACAGATAGGGTCCTATCTATGGGTCAAATAGAACTGCTTAACACTCAGCCTGAATGCACATAAATGACTTATGGTAAATTGAATTATTAGAAATAGAACTGTTTGAACATTGAATTGTGTGTAAACAAAAGACTGATGTCTCATTGAATTAGATAGTGATACATGGCAATAATTGGAACCAAATAACTGTGTGCAAACAAATGACTAATGTCGAATAGAATAATTAGTGTCAAATAGCAATACTTGAAACTCTTTAAGTGTGTGCCTAAGTTGAATTATTAGTAGTACATAGTAATACTTGGGACCTTTAACTGAGTGCAAACAAATGAATTGTGTTGAATAGAATAATCAGTGTTAAATAGTAATACTTGTAGCATTTGCAAATGAATGATTAATACCAAATAGAACTATTAGTGTTAGCAATAATTGAAACAATTTAACTGTGTAGAAACAATAGCAATACTAGTGTCCAAACAAATTAATTCTAACTTCTTTAAAAATAAAATTACCTACAAACTATTCACTTGCAAATTGTATGTATATCCATTTAACTATGGGCAAACTAATGATTAATAGTAAACAGAATTATTCATGTTAGATAGAAATACTTCAAACCATTTAACTGTGTGCAAAAGAGTGAGCTTAGGCTTGTTTAAAATGTTATCAACAAAATGTGTTTACAAATCACACACCCATATATATATATATATGTGTGTGTGTGTGTGTGTGTGTGTGTGTGTGTGATTTATACGTATTTATACGTATATATGTGATTTATACGTATTTATATGTATATATATGTGTGTGTGTGTGTGTGTGTGTGTGTGTGTGTGTGTGTGTGTGTGATTTATACGTATTTATACGTATATATGTGATTTATACGTATTTATATGTATATATATGTGTGTGTGTGTGTGTGTGTGTGTGTGTGTGTGTGTGTGTGTGTGTGTGTGTGTGTGTGATTTATATGTATTTATACGTATATATGTGATTTATACGTATTTATATGTATATATGTGTGTGTGTGTGTGTGTGTGATTTATACGTATTTATAGGTATATATGTGATTTATGCGTATTTATATGTATATATATATGTGTGTGTGTGTGTGTGTGTGATTTATACGTATTTATAGGTATATATGTGATTTATGCGTATTTATATGTATATATATATGTGTGTGTGTGTGTGTGTGTGTGTGTGACTTATACGTATTTATACGTGTATATATATATATATATATATATATATATATATATAAAGAGGATTTGGCATAAAATAACCGACAATGGTTGATATGCCATAAAACAAAACCAAATCACCTGATGATGACACAAATTTCTTTGAAATTGTCACTGGGTTCTTGCAAAGAGATACATTAGCACCATTTCTATATATAATCTTCCTCAATTACATACTAAGATTATCAATAGATCTAATGAAATAAAATGGTTTCACAGTAAAAAGGCAAAAAGCAAATGATATCTTGCAGAAACTATCACAGATGTAGATGTAGCACTTCTTGCAAATACACCTACCCAAGTCAAACATCTGCTGCACAGCCTGAAACAGGTAACATTGGCTATTAGATGAACTCAGATAAAATAGAGTGCATGCATTTGAAAGAAGATGGTGCCATATTCACATTAAAGGACAAAATCCACTGACATTAGTAGACCATTTCACATACTTTGGTAGCAATATCACATCTACCAAAAGCAATTTCATCATACAAATTGGAAAGGCATGGAATACTATTGACAGGTTATCAACTGTATAAAAATCTAATCTGATAGAATAAAATGGGAATTCTTCCAAGCAGTAACCAGATCAGTACTATTGCATGGTTCCACCAACTGGACTTTGATGAAGTGTCTGGAGAAAAAAAGCTCGATGAAAAATAGACAAGGACGCTGTATGTTGTTTTGAAGAAATCTTAGAAGTAGCACCCTACGAAACGACAGCTATACTGCCACTTACCTTTTATCACTCAATCAATCCAAATAAGACAAGTAAGACATCCTGGGTAAAGTTGGAGAAGCAAGGATGAACTCATAGGTAAAGACTCGATGCCATCTAGAGGACCTGCTAAGAACAATTGATATATATATATATATATATATATATATATGGTTTGGTTTGGTTTGGTTTCTTTGTTTAATGGCATATCAACCTTTGTAGGTTATTTAATGCCAAAGCCATTCTCCTAGAAGAACAGTAGTGGTACTATCTAACCCACAGCAGGGAGGATAAGGGGGTTCATACCTTTCATAAGGGTATTTGCCCAAAAGTGAATGTAATAGTGCGACTGGAGTCTGAACTCGCTTACTACAATTCTGCAATCCATCGCTTTAACCATTACACCACAAGGACACCCCCTATATATAGTTTATTTCAGTTTATTTATTTAATAGCCTATCAACTCCTTATAAAAGCTTGGCAACCATAGTCAAGGGTGACCAGAAGGCTCCCTTTTCAATAGCTACTACACTGAGATGTAGGGAAGGGCGCTATTTCTTTCCCTGGATTGCTCCACACTTCTGTTGATACATACCTTATATTGTTGAGTGTTAAGCAAGGAGGTGTTATGGTACCCAACCTGAACTCTTCTGTGACAATTAATACCAGGCTCTGTACTTATTCCGAGAGGACACTTGGCAGTCGGACTGACTTCTAACACTTTGTACATATGTTGTATTATACTTCGTTAATATACTTTGTTCCAAGTAAACCTGAGTTGTATTATTCTTCAGGACTCTTTACTGGTCCACAACAGGAGGTATCAAGTACCATTTTAAAAGTCTTTGGTATGATGCGACCTGGGATTGAACCTAGGTCTCCTAGACCATTGGCAAACACTCTACCCACTAGGTTGAATGATTTCTAAATGTTTGATTACAATCAACTATATTTTCCTTTGCTTTTTTTTTTTAAATTGCACCTTTTTTAATCGTCTATAATCATTTTTTGCACATTTTTATGATATCAAGTATTCCTATCTAATGCGAATAATTAAGACAATTATATATTCTTATCATTTAAGCCAGTCAGTTGAAGCTGTAGAATACACTGATTGCATATCTGCACCTCATCTCTCAACAAGTGTCCTGGATATGATATAAAGCAATCTGATGGTGAGGCTCCAGTAATGCTGGAGCTTTAGGAATGCGGAGTAACCCTTCATTGCCATTGTTTCCAGGTCCACTCTGTCCCAGAAAGGTAGCACTTAATAAGGTCCTATTTATGGGTCAAATAGAACTGTTTGACATTTAATTGTGTGTAAACAAATGGCTTATGCTAAGTTGTATAGTTTGAAATAGAATTGTTTGATCATTTACCTGCGTGTAAACAAATGACTGATGTTTAATTTAATTATTAATGATACATAGCAGTAGTTGGAACCATTTAACTTTAAATTATGCTAAATTGAATTGTTAGAAATATAACTGTTTAATCATTTACCTGCGTGTATCTATAAAATGTGTTTACAAATCATATATTTAATATATATGTAAAAAAAGGATTTGGCATTGAATAACCAATAATGGTTGATATGCCATAAAACCAAACCAAACCAAATCTTATCATTTAGCATGAGCAAACCATTATCTTCATCTTTATTGTTATATTTGCAACATTTTGGCCAATATGTCCTTCAACCTTCTTCAGGTGTTTTTTGTCAAACTTGAAAGCCTACATGGAACATTCTAATAGATTCTTTGTCAAAAGGATTCCAAGGTATTGATTTTGGGTAATGTGCCAATACTTTGGATTTATAGGGTCTCTTTAGAGGAGTGCAATGCAAGTTATCACCTGACAATGTGTTCAGTTTCAAGCCTGAGGCGATGTCCAAACCACAAATCACAAAATAATAAATCTGTAAGAAGGTCCCAGTCTAGACAATGACTTCCTTGATAATTTCTTTTTCATGTGACTGGAACCATAAGAGTTCCATCACTGAAAAAGAGTATTACAATTTATTGTAAGGACAAGATAAGGAGTACTGAGGGAAGGAACCACATAACCCTCCCAAAAAATAAACAAAAAAATAGCTAACTCTCTGGATTACCATTATCATTATATTTTTTTAATTGATAGAACTCCATGTGAAATGCAGTCAAGCCTCATTTAAGATTTAAACTCAGATTGTTATTGCCCAGTCATCTGGGTCTGTAGAATACACCAACTGCAGGGAGGTAAGACCCCCCCTCCCAACGAGTGTCCTGGATATGACACTAAATTATCTGATGGTGAGGTTCCAGTGATGCTGGAGCTTTGGGGAATGCAGAGCACCCATTCATTGCCAATTCTCCCAGATTCTTGCACTGCCATCCAGGATAAAACATTAAACTATATCTGATGGTGAGGCTCTAGTTTTGGAGTTAAGGGAATTTGGAGTACCCCTTCATTACTGTTACTCTCGGGTCCTCTCTGACCCAAAGTAGTAGTACCTGTTTGGGTCCCATTGTAGCGATATAGAATAAATGCAGAAAATTGGATGTTCACCTTGAGACGTTCAAAGAAATAATAACAAAAACAGGTTTGTGCACATCTGACTCAACGCATTGTTCTGGTTTAGAATAAAAGAAAATTTAATAAGATTTCTAGACCAATCAAAAGCATTCGCACACAAAATAATAAATGCTTTTGGCTGAGCTTTTTGATCCACCATACAGATATGAATAAGACCCCCTTTTGGCCAGCAAAGAGAGTTCACAGAGTTCATGATCTCAGCAGACAGCATTACACCTTGTGATAGAGATTACAATGTTAGCAGAAAGAGTCAACACCCAGGTGCCAACACATTATGATTCTTTCACTAATGTAACCCAAGAAAATATTAACTCCCATGCTTGCACAAGTGTTATATAATTGCGGAAGGATTTTTTTTTATATTATCATTTTTCGTTTTGTATATCTTACCTTTCGGTTTAGTTAGGCTGAGAACCTTTTGGCTTAGTGCATGGGTTAGTTAGGTGCACACATTGAATGCAGGTGTTCACGCGCACACGGGGCGGATGTGACAATCACAGATGTCACAATAAAAACCCCAGATAGGAAATGAGACCAGGGACATGAATGACGCCATGCCTGGAAGCGATAGGCTGAGGATTTTGGAATTTGAAAAAAACAGTGAGTTGAGATTTGGGCTTAGACGAAGCAAGTTGATTTTCCGGAGCTCGCCGAGGCCAGACCAGTAGTTTGAAGTGGGGTGCCGTTTGTGGTGGGGTCAGATGGAAAAGTTAGCATAGAAAGAAATTGTGTCTCTCTCTTCTCATGTCGAAAAACCTTAAACTTAAAAAGGTAATAAAAAGTTTCATACCTGAACCAATTTTGAGTGTTTTCGGATTCCTATATGCATAATGAACGTCTTCGTATGTTTTACATATCTATACGCGTATGAACATTATGAACGTTTTATGCATGTGAATAGCTTGGTCGTATTTTTGGACATGGATATGTTCCACAAAAACACTAAAGTAAATCTTTTAATATCTATTATCTTAGAATGTTAATTCTTTAACATATCATTTTACTGACTCTGGTTTTTGAATGAACTAATTTACACTTATACATATGTACTCTCAAGTATAAAATACTGACTTTTAAAAAATTGTAATTTTGAATTATAAAATCTTCATCATTTACAATACATGAATGTTTTTTATTTTTTCCTTCTTTTTGTACTATTCTGATGAAGGTTAATCCGTTTGCCTAAACCTACCCACACTCATATCATCTATGAGTCAAAAAGAACTGTTCAATCTTTTAAAAGGAATTATTATTATTAAATATAATTATCAGCATTAAATAGTAATACTTAGAACTATTTAACTATGTGCAAACAAATTAGCTATGGATAATTCAAAACTAATGTTATCTACAAATTATTTGCTTACAAATCATATATATAAATTTATTGTCATCCACAGACAGAATGAACAGGATCTAGCATTAAATAGCCCACAAGAGTTGATATCCCATTAAATAACAATCATACAAATTATACACATGGACATATATATACACATACACACATACATATATAAATATATACACACATATACACACATAGACACACACACACACAAACACATATTCACACACATACACACATGTGTTTAAAAGAGAAAAGGCTGCCAAGATATACATGTGTGCATGCACACACACACACACACACACATGCATATGTAGGCAGCCTTTTCTCTTTTAAACATGTTTGATTAGATAGGACAGACATTTCATTTCTGCCAATTTTATCTTTGGGTTTGGGTTTCTTTGTTTAATGACATATCAACCTTTGTAGGTTATTTAATGCCAAGACCATTCTCCTAGAAGAACAGTAGTGGTACTATTTAACCTAGAGATGGGAGGATAAGGAGGTTCATACCTTTTCCAAGGGTATTTGCCCGAAAGTGAACGTAATAGCGCGACTGGAGTATGAACTCGCGTACTATGATTCCGCAGTCCATCGCTTTAACCATTACACCACGAGGACACCCCCAATTTTATCTTTGATCTGTTCAAGTCTCCATATGAGTCATTGACTTCTAGACAGAACGAATTTTGGAAAATGCCATATTTTTCCTCTCAAGTACTTTTTTGGCCCCAACTGGTGCCATCTTTGAGGGAATGAATAATGAAATGACAAACACAGTGATGAGTTGTTATATTTTGACCTTCGACCCGGCCCAAAAATACTATTCCAAGGTAATACACCGGAAGGAAGTGACACATTCCAACGGCCAGTAATCGAAAGAGATCGCGTGGGCGGATTAAGGCTTATGATATGGGAAAAGGTGAAGGTCCCATTGTGCCATTACAGTCATGCACCGGAAGAGAGTAACCTCTGAAATGCATGACAGTTATTTCCGCTTGATGACGATTAAACATTCGATTTCAAAGATCCAGTAGGCGATCGTGTGGGCGTTGAGTTATTATTTAACTCAGTTAAGTTTGGGTCCCAAAGCAGTTGCCAGTAGACTTCCAGACAGTAGAGACCAGATGTGGTAGGGAAGGCCACACCCGACTGAGGGGGCCCTCGGAAAAGCCCCGATGGAGTGGACCCCAAGACCTCTGGTTGAGCATCTAAGAGAACAAGAAAGACACAACGTGACGGTCATAGCAGTGGGGTCAAAATATGAAGTTTATGTTCAGTCTCCAGCATCCTCTCACATGCAAACCCTTGAACAACCCTTTCTAGAAGCTTGCAATAAAGTGAGAGGTAAATATATTTGAAAAGAAGTCTTCATGCGTCCTTCCTTCCTGCATCCTTTATTCGTGCGTCTGTCATTTATCATGCGTCTGTTATCATTGCGTCGGTATGTATCCAGTATATGTATGTATGCAACAGAGTCATATACATTTATATAAAGAGTTGGAGGAAGAACAAGTGGGAGTGGAATTTATGAAAGAAAAAAATTTTACTAGCGGTAAGATGAAGAATTGATGGGAAAAATATTAAAGCCATTTTAGAATGTGCCTACTATGATCTTGTTTAAGGAAGGTTTGTTAATCTTTACGTATAGAGTTTCAAGGATTTGGAGTTTTTGTTTGTTTTTTTTTCTTTGTGTAATATGAAGATGTTTTCAGTTTGAATTTTTCTATATTTGGAGGTGGGGCACAAATGTTCTTGAGGGGTTGAGAGATGGAATTAGTGTCAGATAGGCCAAATAACTACAATTCTGTTGAGACATGTAACACTACCTATATATGAGGATCATTAAATAAGTTTCCAGACTTTTTTCGTATGGGCACTTTTATTGATAGTACACGCATGAAACTCTAGTCCCCTTCGAAGTAATCTCCTCTGGCTGCAATGCACTTGTTGTACCATTCCAACAAGTTCTGGAAGGCCCCATGGAAGTCCTCTTGTGTGAGCGTGTCACAGCCTCTTTCATCTCCTCAATTGTCTCATAACGACAGCCTCTGAGCTTAGGGAATAACCAAAAGTCACAGGGAACAAGGTCTAGACTATAGGGAGGGTGAGGTACTGTCTTGGTCAAATAGTCTGTGACAAGGATGGAGTTGTGGACTGGTGCATTGTCCTGGTGGAAATGCCACTGACCCAATTTGAATAGTTCTGGCCTCTTCTGATGGAATCTCTTCCTGAAATCCCTTAAAACCTCAACATAGTAACCATAACCCTAACCCTTTGGCCAATCAACTCTGGTGTTCTGACTTCCTTACTCCTCCCACACCTCTCATCATCCCTCACAGAGTCCCTGCCTTCCTTGAATCGCTTATGTCACTCAAAAACTGATGCTTGATTCATGCAAGATGGTCCAAAAGCAGTCTGAAGCATTCCATACGTTTCTGTGGCATTTTTTCCAAGTTTAAAACAGAATTTTATTGCATATCATTCTCCTAAAGTGTCAGATTGCATTTTTGAAATTCACCAGCTGTGACAATCAGGTCTTAGTAGGGTGTATTCCAATTGCTGCTGTAGCTGTTCATTTGAACCTGAAATCATAAAAATTGGTCAGTCATCTCATAAGATGTATAGCAATAAAATAGTGAATTTTCAAGAGTCTATGACAATTTTAAATGTCTGGATAAAAAAGTCTGGAAACTTATTGAATGCACCACGTAGATGTATATAAATATATGTATATATATATATATATATATACACACACACACATACACACACATATTTACCCTCATCCATATACATATATACACACATATGCATACACACTAGACACTGAGCAAGGTAGTTGCTCCTTATATCATGTCAGATGATGGATGAATTTAAATGACTTTCAGGGGGGTGTCCTTGTGGTGTAATGGTTAAAGTGATGGACTGTGGAATCGTAGTATGCGAGTTCATACTCCAGTCGCGCTATTACGTTCACTTTCGGGCAAATACCCTTGGGAAAGGTATGAGCCCCCTTATGCTCCCAGCTATGGGTTAAATAGTACCACTACTGTTCTTCTAGGAGAATGGCTTTAGCATTAAATAACCTACAAAGGTTGATATGTCATTAAACAAAGAAACCAAACCAAACCAAATAACTTTCAACTGCTACCTTCAGCAATTTAGAAGATGTATGAAAAGACACAGGGACGACTGGTGGAAGTTACTATCAATATTTCATCTATTACAGGGATAATAGATGAAGACAAGAAGTGGGAGATTAATGAACCTCCACATCAACATTTTTAAGAAAGTCCAGAATAAATGAATCGTATTATCTAATGCCTAAGTTCTGATAATCTAGAAAAATGGTGGGAAGAGAAATGGAAGAGGAAGAAGAAAAAGAAAAAGAAAAAAGGAATAAGGAAACAATTTCAACACCAGGAGAGAACAAAATTCTTTCGAGGACTGAGAGAAGAAAAAATATAAAAATATAGCAAGTCCCCTATGAACTCATCAAATATACAACAGGAAAGATAAGAGCTAAGTAATAACTATGTTTGACCTTTCATATAACTCCGACCTTTACAATCTCCATACATACATTTTCGCAAGGAATTGAACCCAAACATCCTTTATGCATACATCATGACAAAAACAAAAATGATTACACAATCATTCATGACATTATGCCTTTTATCTTCAAATGTTTCCAGGGCCCTATCTATGGGTTAAATAGAACTAACAGCATACTTATGCTAAAATGAATTGTTTGAGTAAATTGAATAGCTTGAAATAGAAATATTTTTGACAATTAAACCATACTTACATTTAAACTGCGTGCTTATACTTAACTGAATTATTTGAAATAGAACTGTTTTTCGACATTAAAACTGTATTTACACTTAACTGAATTGTTACATACAACTGCTTGAATAGTTTGAAATGGAAATGTTTTTGACAATTAAACTGTGTACTTATACTAAACTGAATTGTTTTAAATAGAACAGATTATTTACATAAAAATGGATTTGGCGTTAAATAACCTACAAAGGTTGATATGCCATAAAACCCAACAAACCAAACCAAACTAAACCAAATGTTTTCTTGTAATTTGGTATTTTTATGAATTACAACTCTAGTTTAGTCCTGCAGGTGGGAAGATAAAATTATTGTTACTACATTACCTTGCTTTACTGGGTCAGAATCTCTTCGAAATATTTCCTGCATCATATTTTCTATTTTGTTATATGCACAGCCGACCTCTTGGGGATCGAAGATAAACAAAATATATTTTTGTATTATTTTTATTTCTGCGGAAAACCTATCAATGTATATCAAATACTCCTGGCATGTGACAACATATACACACACACACACACACACGTACATACATATATATTAGGAGGTGACCGTGGTGTAATTGTTATCGTCGTAGGAAATGAACACGGCGACACGAGTTCAAATCCTGGACCTGACTGATTGCATTTCACATAGCACTAATGCCCTTGGGAAAGGTATGAATCCAATTATTCTCCTTCCTGCTATGGGTAAATAGTAGGACAGACTAGGTTCTTCAGCCTTGGTTAGGCAACTAGTCTAGGAGAAGGAAAACTCTGAATTAAAACCTGTTAAACTCCGCTTAAAAATTGACTTTGTGTTATATCCTGCCCGAGCGGAGGGGTTGGTAAATAGGATACATATATATATGTTTGTGGCATAATGGATACTGTGATAAGAAATGGAGATGGCGACATAAGATAAAATCTTGGACTGTGTGAATTTCACATTGTTCTAATATTCTTGGGAAAGGTATGAATTCAATTATTCTCCCTCCAGCTATGGGTAAATAATAGGATAGACTATGCTCTTTTATCTTGGTAAGGCAACCAATGTAGGAGAAGAAAAAAGTAGGGATTTAAAAAAATGAAAAAAAAAAGTGAATTTTAAAAAAAGGAGCTGTTTCCCAGGAGGTCTCTGACAGGAAGTGAAATTGGTGTATGCTTAAAAAGAGGGTCTTCCTGGTACCAAAGAGAAATTCTTTCTCAGTAAGCTGTTATCTC
Source organism: Sepioteuthis lessoniana (assembly GCA_963585895.1). Lineage (NCBI taxonomy): Eukaryota > Metazoa > Mollusca > Cephalopoda > Myopsida > Loliginidae > Sepioteuthis > Sepioteuthis lessoniana. The sequence continues at coordinate 25,352,885 of OY757936.1, read as the reverse complement.
TTCTACTACACAGACCTGTTTCTCATCTGCTGTTGGTGGAAAGAGCACATGTCTGTTGAGTCACGGCTCAGCGGCATGCTAGCTCTCCAGCTGGTAGCAGTTTATGCTGAACACACCTAGTGGATACACAATGAACTTCAAACTTATAACTCACTGAAAATGACTCTAATATATTTCAATGCCTTGTCTGGAAGACAACTATTTCTACTGGTTTAGGAAAACATTCCATGCCACAGAATAGACGTATACCACAAAATGAAGTTTGAGTATAAAGTTATCCTTGTCTTTTTCCTTCTGTCCCTACTTCTCTTAGTTTCCACAGACAAAAGAAGACAAGTGAATGGGCTAAGAAGAAGAAAAAGGAGTCAAATACGAAACTCAGAATCATCCCAATGAAACCAATAATTCACCAACAACCACTACTACAAATAATACAGCCCTTCTGATATCCCATAAAAACTCAGAATTCAAACCTGCGAAACTTCACTTAAAAATGACCTTGTGTTGCATCCAGCTTGCGCAGTGAGGTTGTGGTGGCAACATTTGATATTTAATACATCCTTTATGCATGCATAATTTAATACATATTAATAATTTTTTGGTGGTGGTGTTGTTAAAATGTACACAATACAACAATTTAGACAAAAGAATATTCACAACAAAGCAATACAAACAAAAATACATTTATATATCAACAAGTACATTATAAAAAATATTACTAATGTTTGGATATAGTTTGTTAAATATTCATGTGTGTGTGTGTGTTTGTGTGAGTGTAAATGTGTGTTTATCTAGGTATATGCAAGTAGACAAAATATCAACAGTGTTCTGGACATTATATGTGCATGTTGATACAGTATTTCACGCCAAGTACTAATACACAGGTTGTGTGTCTCTTTCTGGGTTTGACGAAGAATCTGAGTCCATATGCATGCATGAGGAATAAATACTTTCAGCTGATAGACTGAACATGAGAAGAAAGAACCCTCATACTATACACACGCTCATTGTATGTTTCTTCAGCTATGTGTCGCTAGCTGGGAGAAATGAGAGAATGAGAGCTGACCAGCTGGAAGTCAAAATGAAAGAGAGTGTGTTCATCAATGGTCTGGGAGATCAGGATTCAATCCCAAGTTGAGTCATACCAAAAACTCAAAACATGGTATTTGATGCCGCCTTGCTTGACACTCAGCACTATAAAGTAAGGATCAAGGGTAAAGTGGAGCAATCCAGAGAATAGAGAAGTGCACCCCCTACAACTTGGTGTTGTAGCTATTGAAAAGGAAGCCTTCAAGTCACCCTCAACCAAGGTCGCCAACTTTACTACTACTTTAGAGTATATATAGTTAATCCTATCACGTGGTCGACTCCAAACACACCATTTATTTTGCACGGAACAAAATCAAAGGTGCCGATGTAGTTGGGAACACAAATCACATGACTTCTCTGACCAATAGGTTCTCAAAACTAATTAGTTTACCAACGTCCACAACCTTTTGTTTTGGGAACAAGTGAATCATGATCCTATTTTCTAGAATTTGATCCTAGGTCAAGTCATACCAAAGACTCAAAAAATGGTACTTGATACCTTCTTGCTTAAAACTCAGCACTATAATGTACATATCAAGGGTAAAAGTAGAGCAATCCAATGAAAGGAGTAGCACTCTCCCCTACACTTCGGTGTAGTAGCTATTGAAAAGGGAGTCTTCGGGTCGTTAACTTTACTTTTATATATATATATATATATATACACACACACACACACACTCATACTCATACTCACACCACACACTATACACTCATATACATACACACATAAAATACGAATATATACAAACAATGCGCATATATACACACACAATACACATATATACATACCCACACACATATACACACATTACACATATACGCACATACAATACACATATATACACACACATACTGTATACATATAAAAACACGCATAATACACGAATACACACACACACACACACACACACACGAGCATGCACGGCATAATTATATTGTATATATTAACTGTGGACTTTCTACGGGTTATATAGTTGCCGCGACCGGCCGATAAACATAAACATGTCAAGCTACACGCCCGCTGTAGAACAACTATATCCGGGTACGACCGGAACTGACTAAGCCCTTTTTCTTTCTAACGACCTTGACACCTCGTTATAGTTAAAGAAAAGGATGAATTAAAAACTAATAACATTTACAAAGCACTTTGGCCGAAAATAACTAGATAAGACTAGAACTAATAGTCGTCGCTAGCCTATGACGGGTTAGAAAAACACTTTATGGCTACACTCATTTTTATGAGGGAATTACTTATTCACGCGGCTGGGCTGTGTGTCACAGCCCTTTCGTGATATCAACAGGCCCTTTTCAACGCTCGGGGGCACGCCCCCGGCTTTTTAGCTGGGCCGTCTGGCATTCGTGCCGGATGGGTGCTCGAAACCAAGAGCAGACTCGGGGCCGAATAGGCCCCCAGCTTCGGCTGGGCAACCTTCGGGTGGGCGAGCTGCACTTTTGTCCCCTTTGTACGGCACTAGACCAAGCGTCTGGTTTAAGCCGTAAACTGGCATACGTGCCCGGACTCACATTTGGGTTCGTGAAACTGCTTGCCTCATCAGGCTCACATTGCACTAAGTGAGCCGATGAGCAGCACAGACAAGCAGGGTTCGAGTCTCGGCTCGTTCCCGACCTCCCCTCCCCTTTATCCCCACTTTAATTGGCCTTCGGGCTTTTGACCTTGTGTCAAGTCGTGTCTGGTGGGAGGCAGCGACAAATATATGGGCCGTCTGGCATTCGTGCCGGATGGGTGCTCGAAACCAAGAGCAGACTCGGGGCCGAATAGGCCCCCAGCTTCGGCTGGGCAACCTTCGGGTGGGCGAGCTGCACTTTTGTCCCCTTTGTACGGCACTAGACCAAGCGTCTGGTTTAAGCCGTAAACTGGCATACGTGCCCGGACTCACATTTGGGTTCGTGAAACTGCTTGCCTCATCAGGCTCACATTGCACTAAGTGAGCCGATGAGCAGCACAGACAAGCAGGGTTCGAGTCTCGGCTCCTTCCCGACCTTCCCCTCCCCTTTATCCCCACTTTAATCGGCCTTCGGGCTTTTGACCTTGTGTCAAGTCGTGTCTGGTGGGAGGCAGCGACAAATATATATAGGGCACGCCCCCGGCTTTTTAGCTGGGCCGTCTGGCATTCGTGCCGGATGGGTGCTCGAAACCAAGAGCAGACTCGGGGCCGAATAGGCCCCCAGCTTCGGCTGGGCAACCTTCGGGTGGGCGAGCTGCACTTTTGTCCCCTTTGTACGGCACTAGACCAAGCGTCTAGTTTAAGCCGTAAACTGGCATACGTGCCCGGACCCACATTTGGGTTCGTGAAACTGCTTGCCTCATCAGGCTCACATTGCACTAAGTGAGCCGATGAGCAGCACTGACAAGCAGGGTTCGAGTCTCGGCTCCTTCCCGACCTTCCCCTCCCCTTTATCCCCACTTTAATTGGCCTTCGGGCTTTTGACCTTGTGTCAAGTCGTGTCTGGTGGGAGGCAGCGACAAATATTGGGCACGCCCCCGGCTTTTTAGCTGGGCCGTCTGGCATTCGTGCCGGATGGGTGCTCGAAACCAAGAGCAGACTCGGGGCCGAATAGGCCCCCAGCTTCGGCTGGGCAACCTTCGGGTGGGCGAGCTGCATTTTTGTCCCCTTTGTACGGCACTAGACCAAGCGTCTAGTTTAAGCCGTAAACTGGCATACGTGCCCGGACCCACATTTGGGTTCGTGAAACTGCTTGCCTCATCAGGCTCACATTGCACTAAGTGAGCCGATGAGCAGCACTGACAAGCAGGGTTCGAGTCTCGGCTCCTTCCCGACCTTCCCCTCCCCTTTATCCCCACTTTAATTGGCCTTCGGGCTTTTGACCTTGTGTCAAGTCGTGTCTGGTGGGAGGCAGCGACAAATATCTGGCGCGCCCCGGCGAATGCCCCGGGGCCTGTTCTGGACTTCGGTCCGGAGCGTGGCCCTGGAAAAGGAACAATGGCAGACTTGGGGCCTTTAATTAGGCACCTAGTTTCGACTAGGCTACCTTCGGGTGGGCGAGCTGCATTTTTGTCTCCTTTGTCCCCCTTGTACGGCACTAGACCATGCGTCTAGTTTAAGCCGCAAACTGGCATACGTGCCCGGACCCACATTTGGGTTCGTGAAACTGCTTGCCTCATCAGGCTCACATTGCACTAAGTGAGCCGATGAGCAGCACAGACAAGCAGGGTTCGAGTCTCGGCTCGTTCCCGATCTTCCCCTCCCCTTTATCCCCACTTTAATTGGCCTTCGGGCTTTTGACCTTGTGTCAAGTCGTGTCTGGTGGGAGGCAGCGACAAATATCGGCACGCCCCCGGCGAATGCCCCGGGGCCTGTTCTGGACTTCGGTCCGGAGCGTGGCCCTGGAAAAGGAACAATGGCAGACTTGGGGCCTTTAATTAGGCACCTAGTTTCGACTAGGCTACCTTCGGGTGGGCGAGCTGCATTTTTGTCTCCTTTGTCCCCCTTGTACGGCACTAGACCATGCGTCTAGTTTAAGCCGCAAACTGGCATACGTGCCCGGACCCACATTTGGGTTCGTGAAACTGCTTGCCTCATCAGGCTCACATTGCACTAAGTGAGCCGATGAGCAGCACAGACAAGCAGGGTTCGAGTCTCGGCTCGTTCCCGATCTTCCCCTCCCCTTTATCCCCACTTTAATTGGCCTTCGGGCTTTTGACCTTGTGTCAAGTCGTGTCTGGTGGGAGGCAGCGACAAATATCGGCGCGCCCCGGCGAATGCCCCGGGGCCTGTTTCTGGACTTCGGTCCGGAGCGTGGCCCTGGAAAAGGAACAATGGCAGACTTGGGGCCTTTAATTAGGCACCTAGTTTCGACTAGGCTACCTTCGGGTGGGCGAGCTGCATTTTTGTCTCCTTTGTCCCCCTTGTACGGCACTAGACCATGCGTCTAGTTTAAGCCGTAAACTGGCATACGTGCCCAGACCCACATTTGGGTTCGTGAAACTGCTTGCCTCATCAGGCTCACATTGCACTAAGTGAGCCGATGAGCAGCACAGACAAGCAGGGTTCGAGTCTCGGCTCCTTCCCGACCTTCCCCTCCCATTTATCCCCACTTTAATCGGCCTTCGGGCTTTTGACCTTGTGTCAAGTCGTGTCTGGTGGGAGGCAGCGACAAATATCGGCACGCCCCCGGCGAATGCCCCGGGGCCTGTTCTGGACTTCGGTCCGGAGCGTGGCCCTGGAAAAGGAACAATGGCAGACTTGGGGCCTTTAATTAGGCACCTAGTTTCGACTAGGCTACCTTCGGGTGGGCGAGCTGCATTTTTGTCTCCTTTGTCCCCCTTGTACGGCACTAGACCATGCGTCTAGTTTAAGCCGCAAACTGGCATACGTGCCCGGACCCACATTTGGGTTCGTGAAACTGCTTGCCTCATCAGGCTCACATTGCACTAAGTGAGCCGATGAGCAGCACAGACAAGCAGGGTTCGAGTCTCGGCTCGTTCCCGACCTTCCCCTCCCCTTTATCCCCACTTTAATTGGCCTTCGGGCTTTTGACCTTGTGTCAAGTCGTGTCTGGTGGGAGGCAGCGACAAATATATGGCGCGCCCCGGCGAAGCTCATTAAGGAGGAATCCAGCATTCTGTGCGGTCGAATCCAACTTAACTTACGGCGTTGGCCCCACCTCTCGTGGTAGACCTGCCTTACTTTCACCTACATGGGTATGCTCCAAGGTCCTTTTTAGGACCACAAGAGGTCTCTGTCTGCGGGTCAGAGCATCTCTGACTGGTCAGTAATGACCAGTCGAAACAGACGGCCAGGCGGCAAACACGAAGACGGATTCTAAGACCAACCGGTCTTAACCTCGGTTCCGATTGTCCGATAAGCTGCGCAGCGCTAATGGCACGGTCCAGCCTTTAGCTACGGCTTCACTATCTGCGCAGCGCTTAAGATAACGTCCATCTTAGCCTCGGCCTCATGGCCTCTCCGCTCGTTCGCACGGCTTTTACCCAACTAAGCCTTCGTCCCCGTCAGCTCGCCAGCACGGCTTTGACCCGACAAAGCCTTCGTTCTCGTCCGCTCGTTCGCACGGCTTTGACACGGCAAAGCCTTCGCTCTTGTCCGCTCGCCCGCACGGCTTTGACCCGACAAAGCCTTCGCTCTCGTCCGCTCGTCCGCACGGCTTTGGCGCGAACCTAGCCATAGCCATTGTCCGCACGGCTTTGACACGGCAAAGCTTTCGTTCCCGTCAGATACGTCCGCACGGCTAGGGGGCCCAGCAAGGCCCTAGCCTTTCCTCGACCTCGACGCTCTTGCAAGGTATCACGCAGTCCACGTAACGACTCGCTGTTACGGACTGTCCTACCACTGCAACAACTGGCTCACGTACGACCCGCTGTACGAGCCAGAAACCAGGCCGACACCCCCCCGGTTAATCCAACATATCGTCATAACCGAGGATGTCGATCTACCGAACTCGACGCTCCTGCAAGGTACCACGCAGTCCACGTAACGACTCGCTGTTACGGACTGTTCTACCACTGCAACAACTGGCTCACGTACGACCCGCTGTACGAGCCAGAAACCAGATCAACACACCCCCGGTTAACCACAACATACCGTCACAACCAGGGATATTGATCTACCGACTCGACCGACCTCAGCTTACCAGCATCCAACGTCTAGCTGAACTCTACGACTCGACCGACCTCAGCGTACCAGCATCCAACGTCTAGCTGAACTCAACGACTCGACCGACCTCAGCTTACCAGCATCCAACGTCTAGCTGAACTCTACGACTCGACCGACCTCAGCTTACCAGCATCCAACGTCTAGCTGAACTCTACGCCTCGACCGACCTCAGCTTACCAGCATCCAACGTCTAGCTGAACTCTACGACTCGACCGACCTCAGCTTACCAGCATCCAACGTCTAGCTGAACTCTACGACTCGACCGACCTCAGCTTACCAGCATCCAACGTCTAGCTGAACTCTACGCCTCGACCGACCTCAGCTTACCAGCATCCAACATCTAGCTGTACTCAACGACCAGCATCAACTATCACGGACATTTACATTCACGCTTGTAAATATGACAAAATAAATTGTCATTTGTTATTATCGTTACCTCGCCTTTGTTCCTTCCTATTGCTTTGGCTGTTCCTCATTCACACAATTCATTTGCGGGGTCGACATAATTATCGGCTCCGCAACATAGTTATTTAAAATGCTAAAAATAGCTGAAACTTTAAAAAGGGCAGTGGAAGGATAATATATCTTTTTGGTAGAATTAAACAATTAAAATTATCTTATAAAAATCAAATTATTCACAGCTGGAAAAAAAGAGGGAAAAAAAGAAGTAAAATGAGTAATACATTCTGACATTAGATTAACCACATTTAACATTCATTTTAAACTATTCTTGTGCGATGTATTTATTTATTTACTACTTAAGAAATTGGTTGGAAAAAGTAGTTTCAATTAATTTTTTAAAAAGTGATTGTGACGAATCAATAAAAGATAGATAGATAGATAGATAGATAGATCACAAAACTAATAAGAATAAAAAGATTTAGGGTGGATAGAAAACAAAACCAAAGAAAAAAAATCAATGCATTTATTACATTAACTGACATCCATACTCGATAAGAGAATATTGTTTTTCTTTCTCGGATTGATACTACGATGTAAAAATACCTCTACTTATTTATTTAGGTCAGTCCATTTTTGTCTTTTTAGACTGCGATTTTTTTCCAAATGATATCTATATATTTATTCAAACCAAATTAGAAGATTTACTTCTCAATTTTTTGTTTTGTCCCAAAAAGTCGTCTAGTCATTGGCAGGGAAAGAAAAAAAGTAGATCGAAGGCGGAATGATTTGTTTCGTAACAAAAAACAGTGACGACAACCATGAACGTTGGAGAGAAAGAAAAAAAAACGCTTTTTGTTTTTGTCTTTTTCTTCCAATTGCAGGAACTATTTACCGAATTTTGACATTCATTAGAACGAAATTAAAGGCAAGATTTATTTCTGGAACCGGAAAATAACAGTCCAACACTAAACAATTGATTCAGTTGAGCGCTAAGTCAGTGCGTACGGATTATTCCCTATAATTTCTCATCAAAGAACCGGGAGCCCCTATAGCTCAGTGGTTTAGAGCACTGGTCTCGTAAACCAGGGGTCGTGAGTTCGAATCTCACTGGGGGCAGGCGGTGTTCAACTTGCGTTATACGGCCGCATTTTTTTCTTATTTTATTACATTATTAACAGAATAAAAATAGAAACGTTTCATTGGTGCTTGTTTCTTTTCTTTTCAGATTTTTTTTTTCATTTATTTAGATAATTATTTCATTGACAGTATAATGAAGATTTTGTTTATTCATACTCTTGTCGATGATCAAAATCTCATTTGTCAACGATATCATTAATCTTAAAGCAAGAAAATAAGTAAAATCAAATCAAATTAAATTAAATTTAGTTTAAAGAAAGATTAATCATAACATTTGAAAATATAAAAATAATTCTGAATTAAAAAAAAAATCCAAATTTAAACATAAATACAAGTTTAACAAGATAATATTCAGTAAATATTTATTTTTTACAACTATTTTCTTTTCTTTTTTTCATTTTTAAAATAAAAAATATAAATTCAATTATGACTGTTTAACTTGAATAATGTCTAAGTAAATATGTGTTTAACTTCCATAACAAATGAATAAATAAATATTTAACTTCAATAATGAACAAAGAAATTCAAGTATAAATAAATAAATAAATATTTAACTGCAATAATGAATAAACAAACAAATAAATGAATAAATATTCAAGTTCAATAATAAATAAATACAGATTTAATTTCAACAAAGACGCCTAATAACTTGGTACTTTTATTCTTAATTTCATATGTTAAAATAATTCACTTAATTATATAGTTTTTTCCTTATTTAAAAGAAAAAGAGATGTCTGTCAACGAATAGATAAGAGTTTTAATGAATGATAAGTTATATTTTTTTAAAATTTAAAATCATTTTTTAAAAGAAAATTCTTGACAACTTTGTTAATAATAGCATTCTTCAATCTATTTGTCTGTTAATAAGCTTACAAATTAATTTAAATAAATTGGAAACGCTAATTAGCAAAATTTTTATCCCCAAAATGTGATTTTTTTAAAAGGGATTATGGGTTTTAGATGAAAATTTTTTTTCCTGGTCTCATATTCTAATTGTACGTAATTGTCAAAAACTCATTGCCCACTTGTCAATATAACAAAAAAAAAAAAAAAAAGAAAAAAGAAAAAAAAGAAGAAATTCCATCAAAACAATTTTGAAAGGGAAAAAAATCATTCCTTGATAACATGAATGATATCATTAACAAGCTAGCCTAGTTAAAGTGTTCGATTCTGAAAGGGTGCCCCATATTTCTGGGTTTTAGCACAACTAAGCTAAATTTATAACTTCTAAAAAATACATAGATACAGTTGATCAAATACCGAAGGGAGTTGTGAACTTTTCCTTACCAATATAAAGCATAATTAGTCATATTTCGTAATTTGTAAAGATAAAAATATAAATGGTAATATGTAAAGGCTCCAAATATCCAAGGAGGTGTACGTGTTAATAAATTATTCCCAGGAATACTCTGACCCGGAGTGGTAGTATCTGTTAGGGTACCATGTATGGGCTAAATAGATTTATTTGAAAATTATTAGAATTAGACTATCGAAATTGGAGGATTCGGTTTATGGCACATCAACTCGTTAATTATTTAATGTCAAATCCTGTAATATATATAGCTTATAATAAGTAAAGTTAGCCACCGTAGTCGAGGGCGACCAGAAGGCTCCCTTTGCAATAGCTACTACACCGAGGTGTAGAAGAGGGCACTACTCCTTTCTCAGGATTGCTCCACTTTATCCTTGATACGTACCTTATACTGCTGAGTGTTAAGCAAGGAGGTATCAAGTACCATTTTAAAAGTCTTTGGTATGATCACTCTACCACTAAACCAATGAGCTGGTTAGCTTATAATATATATATATATATATATATATATATATATATATATATATATATATATATATATATATATCTTTAAGAAAAAACAAAACCGGTCACATTAGGATTATAAATCTATTTCCATCCTATTAAGTGTTTTTGATAAAATCAAAAAACACGAAAAAAAAAATTAACAGGACTTCTTCAGATCTAATGGATAAAATAAATCAGAATAGACACAGGAAAGAAGAGTGGGAGGGGGATAGATGTTAATTTTTTTCGTATTTTTTTATTTTATCAAAAACACATAACAGGATGGAAATAAATTTATAATCCTAATGTGACCGGTTCTGTTTTTTCGTAAAGAAATTATTGCTCTGTAATGTCAGTTACATTGAGCTCTTTACCAGGAAAATTTAAATGTTCACTTTTGAATGTTTTTTTGTCCAGATGGAATTCCTCCCAACTCCGGTTTAATTGGACCGAATAATACTATATATATATATATATATATATATATATATATATATATATATATATATCTTTGATTTGTAAACAAATAGTTTATTGGTTACCATTTAAACAATCCAGAGCTCAATTATTAGTGCAAAGTTAAATGGTTTCAAGTATTGCTATGTAACACTAACAATTCGATTTAACATCAGTCATTTTTTTGTAGTTAAACGTGGAGAAAATTGAAAAACAAAGTAATCCAAAGTGAAGAATTTATAGTGGAAGAAAGTCGACACTATAACGTTTCGGTTTTAATAAACTATTATCAGGACTTAGAAAAGATGATATCGAGTGTTATTAGATCACCGATGAATGTTTAATGAAATACAAAAACAAGGGAGGAAATTATATATGCAGAGAAAAAAGGAACATGCTGTTCAATCAATAAATCAGCGTTCATATTTCAAAAAATGTTCGATTAAATCTTTAAACAGTTCTATTTGACCCATAGATGAAACCCGAACAGGTACGACCTCTCTGGGTCAGAATGGATCCGAGAGTAATGACAATGAAGAAGTACTCCACATTTGTGGCGATTTAGGAATTAACAGAAAAAACTCCCAACCGGATATTGACTCGTCGGCTGCCAGATACAAAATGTATAAATGCGTCGCCACGCATAAGGCTCCACGCATCCATCCGGTTAAAATCAGAAAAAAGAAAAATAATAAAATGTAAAGTAGCCAATGAGAAGCGGTTGCGCCAAAATTAGAAGGATTTTGGAGTGGCGAATTTGGAGCCGGTGAAGAGAGATAAATACTCAGGTTTTCTGTGAACCGACCTCTTTCTTTTCGGGTAGTGACGTCGAACCGACAACACCGATTTTACTATCTGGTGTTTTAGGCACCACGCTATGTCTTTAGACGTAGCGTTGGTTAGTCCATTCACGAAGTAAATAAAGGAAAGTATGAAAGAAATGTTTTCGTCTCTTATCTGTTTTTATCTTTCCCTTTTTATATTTCTTTTGGACTTTTCTTTGGGCAAGGCATTGCACCGGCCAAGTCAACGTGGGGTAACCAAAATATGGAGTCAGATAACTTACGGCAACGCAGCCTTGCCCTTAGCCACTGACTACCTAAAAACCTTCAAACCCCACATTGGTGACCTCGACGCGAAAAACCTTTAAGAACCACATTGGTAACCTCGACGCTAAATACCTTCAAACCCACACATTCCCCAAAGCTCCAGGACTGGAGCCTCACCACCAGATAAAGTTTAGTGTCATATCTTGGACTATTTGAAAACAACTAAGATAGTTTCATGGTTTCAAATATTCCTGTGTGCAAACTCCTTCTTTTCTTCTTCATCTTATTATTATCATTATTATTATGGAATAGTTATGGGTGAAGGAAGTGTGTTCGATCACGTGGTATTTGATTATATTTTCGTGCTTTTGATATTTAAACTTATCTTAGTACGACAAAAGGAAACTTTGTCGAGGGTAGGCGTAAAAAGGTTTGGCTAGAAAATCATTATTCGAAATAGCTGGCTTTTAACTGGACACGAACATGGGACCTTTTTTAAAAATAGTTTTTACTCTAAAACTTCCATCTTATATATAATCACTTTTCATTACCTGAAAATAATGTGAATTTAAGTACATAAAACCTTCCTTCTTCGTGTGTGCAGAAAAAATATACTGAAGAGATGCAAGATATTTACTTTTTAAAATTACGCTGACTATATCTCTTCAGAGGGGTAAGAACCTCTAACTCGCCAACGAGTGTCTTTGATATGATACTAAACCATCTGATCGTGCGGCTCCAGTTCCGGAGCTTTAGGTAACGTGGAATACCCTTCATTGCCATTACTCCCAGGTCTACTCTGACCAGAGGTGTTAGTACCTGTTAGGATTTCCATCGATGGGTCAAATGAAAATGCTATCATTTTTTAAACTTGAAACCATTAAACTGTATGCAAACAAATTATCAGTATTAGATAGCCAGAGTTGGAACCATTTAACTGAGTGCTGATAAAAGTACTTGTATTAGATGGCAATACTTGAAAACTTTTAACAGGTTTTTACCCGAGTTTAAACACTGGTGTTGTCAGCTGGAAATACGCAACTAAGCTTATTACAGCGCATGTTCAGGTTTGACGGGAGGTTAAAAATAAAGAATAGAAGATTCTGTCGTGTCAGCCTTCTAAGTGAGTAAGAGTTTGCTTAGACAATTTTGATGTTTACCTAGGCTTGAATACTAAGCTCTGGCCCTCTGAGAAACTAGTTTATCTTAGTCTGGTACAAAACACTGGTGAGCAATGAATTTGTTAACCATTGTAAATAAACGCGCTCTGGCTCGTTTAAAAATAATGTTAACTACAAATTATTCGTTTACAAATCATACATATTTAACATATATGTATAGGATTTGATATTAAATCACCTACAAACGTTGATATGCCATAAAATACAACTAACCAACCAATAATTCTATTTTATTTATTTATTTATTTATTTTGCTTAAAAAATCTGCTTATTCTAATCTTGTGAAGCTCAAAGTTCAGATATCTTATCGATGGTGCTTAGAATATGCGGACTGTGTCGTGGCCTCCGCGATATATATATTACCAAGGCCTGTCATATGATTAAACTTAACTTGCTGACGTCACTCTCAATAGATATCTGTTTTATATACTACAAGGCGTCTTTCAGCGTTGACTCAGTTTCAGAACAAAACATGCCTTCCCCTTGTGTAGTACCAAAGTGCAAAGGGAATTATAAGGATGGTCCGAAAGTTCATTGATTTTCCTTTCCAAAAAGTACACATTTATTTGATAAATAGAAAGATGCCATTAAAAGGGGGAATTTTACCCCAAGTCCATTTAACAAAGTGAGTAGTTAAATTTTAATCACCATTTATTTCAACAGGTGCTAAAATCAAAATTTGTTAAAAAATTAGTTTTGCTGTAGCACAAGAAAGCAGTTTTAAAATTTAAACTGAAGCCGAAAAAAACTCGTTAAACATTATATTTTCTAAAAATATTTGAATTGATTTTTTTTATTGATATTTTATTTAAGAAAATTGTTTTCTTTTCAATTAAATATTCTTAAAAATTCTTAGAAAACGATCGTAAAAACTTTTAACATTTCTATACTTGAAACTTAATTAATCATTTTTAAACATGAAAAAATATTCCCGAATTAAATTTTTTTTCATTCTTGAATGACCAAAAACTACAAAATTTATTCTTTGGTCAATTTTAAAAGAATTTGTTTTACTTTCAAGGTTTTTTTTATTTGAAAACTCTGTAAAATTATTTGTACCAAAAGTCAAGTTACTATTGCCGAAAATTTAAATTTGAAAATGATGACTTAAATTTTGTTTAAACCAATTATTTCTGAATTAGTTTTGAATTTATTTGAAACATAAAGGTTTAAATCACACCACCACACTTGAATTTAAAAAATATTTAATTTTTAGAAAATATCTAGCACAAAATGAACACACTAACACTCAAAAATATTTTCCCACATTTTTTCCGTTTTTGATAATTTGAAAGTTTATCATAGATATTAATCCGGAGAAAAAATTGGAAATAAAAAAAAATTAGATTTTTAACTTATGAATAATTTTTTTTTTATGGTTATGTATGTTTTTAATCCTTCAAAAATTAATTACTAAGTAAACATTAAACCAAAAAAGTTTTGCAAAAAATTGATAATTGATAACAGTTTGACTACGTAAATGATATAGAAACGTTAATTTTGACTTTTTTTTTTCTTTTTTTGACATTAAAATATTTTAAAATGCAATTGAATTACCAAATATCGTAGAATTTTTTAAGTGCATCTTTTTTTGAAAGGTAAGAATATCTTATTTCATCCAGGAGGATTAACAATGGATTCAAAATATTTCAATATATATATATATATATATATATATATATATATGTATGTATGTATATATATGTATGTATATATATGTGTTGCGGAGCCGATAAATATGTCGACCCCGCAAATGAATTATGTGAATGAGAACAGTCAAAGCAATATGAAGGGACAAAGGCGAGAATAACAAGTATAACAAGTGACAATTTATTTTGTCGTATTTACAAGTGAGTATGTAAATGTCCGTGGGGGTTGTATGTGGTCTTCAGCTAGTTGGATGATGTTGGTAGCTGGTATGATCGAGTTATAGATGTTTGCAGCTGGGCGTTCGACGAGGGTCGCTGGTGTAGGTCGAGTCGTCAAGTACAGCTAGACGTTGGATGCTGGTAAGCTGAGGTCGGTCGAGTCGTTGAGTTCAGCTAGACGTTGGATGCTGGTAAGCTGAGATCGGTCGAGTCGTTGAGTTCAGCTAGTCGTTGGATGCTGGTAAGCTGAGGTCGGTCGAGTCGTTGAGTTCAGTTAGGCGTTGGATGCTGGTAAGCTGAGGTCGGTCGAGTCGTCGAGTTCAGCTAGACGTTGGATGCTGGTAAGCTGAGGTCGGTCGAGGCGTAGAGTTCAGCTAGACGTTGGATGCTGGTAAGCTGAGGTCGGTCAAGTCGTCGAGTTCAGCTAGACGTTGGATGCTGGTAAGCTGAGATCGGTCGAGTCGTTGAGTTCAGCTAGACGTTGGATGCTGGTAAGCTGAGGTCGGTCGAGGTTGGTAGATCGATATCCCTGGTTGTGACGGTATGTTGTGGTTAACCGGGGGTGTGTTGATCTGGTTTCTGGCTCGTACAGCGGGTCGTACGTGAGCCAGTTGTTGCAGTGGTAGAACAGTCCGTAACAGCGAGTCGTTACGTGGACTGCGTGGTACCTTGCAGAAGAGTCGAGTTCGGTAGATCGACATCCCCGGTTATGACGATATGTTGGGTTAACCGGGGGTGTGTCGATCAGGTTTCTGGCTCGTACAGCGGGTCGTACGTGAGCCAGTTGTTGCAGTGGTAGGACAGTCCGTAACAGCGAGTCGTTACGTGGACTGCGTGATACCTTGCAAGAGGGTCGAGGTCGAGGAAAGGCTAGGGCCTTGCTGGGCCCCCTAGCCGTGCGGACGTATCTGACGGGAACGAAAGCTTTGCTGTGTCAAAGCCGTGCGGACAATGGCTATGGCTAGGTTCGCGCCAAAGCCATGCGGACGAGCGGACGAGAGCGAAGGCTTTGCCGTGTCAAAGCCGTGCGAACGAGCGGACGAGAGAGAAGGCTTTGTCGGGTAAAAGCCGTGCGGGCGAGCGGACGAGAGCGAAGGCTTTGCCGTGTCAAAGCCGTGCGAACGAGAGCGAAGGCTTTGTCGGGTCAAAGCCGTGCGAACGAGAGCGAAGGCTTTGTCGGGTCAAAGCCGTGCGGGCGAGCTGACGGGAACGAAGGCTTTGCCGTGTCAAAGCCGTGCGAATTAAAAATTCTATTTTAATAGCACAAAAAAACCTCCAATATACCTAAGATATGTTGATGACATCCTTATTCTTACTAATAATATTAACGAAATCAACATACTACAAGACACCTTCCAAAACAATTCAGTCCTTAACTTTACTCATGAAATAAACAAAAACAATAAAATTTCCTTTTTAGATGTTCTTATTGATGCTAACAACAATAATAACTTCACTACCTCCACTTACAAAAAACCCTCTAGTAACAACTCCTGTACCCTCCACTTTAAAAGTGAATGCCCCTTCAGATATAAAAAAGCAATTATTCATAATCTAATATCCCGTGCCAAACTAATCTCCTCCTCCAAAACAATATTTTATAAAGAGGTAGAAAACATAAAACAGGCTCTCATCAACAATGGGTTTCCTAACTATATTGTTGAACAAATTAAACGTATAATCAAAAATGTTAACCAACAAAATGAACAGTGTACTACTCCATCCAGCCAACAAACATATATCAAACTTTTTTATCGTAACCAAATGCACTACAATTACAAATCCGATGAAAAAATCTTGAAAACATTGATTCACAAAAACATACTCCCCACTGATCCTAATAAAAAAAAATAAAACTCGTTATATATTATAATAAGTTTAAAACCTCGAATCTAGTCATTAGAAATAATTCCTCTCCCTCGATTGGAGTTTTGCAAAAAACCAACGTTATATATAAATTTAAATGTCCTTTAGGAGATTGTATCTCTGATAATAATAATATATATGTTGGTTTAACCTCAACTACCCTGTCGAGGAGACTGACAATGCACCTTTCAGACACAAGTTCAATAGCTCAGCATTTAAAAAAACATTCATGCCCAACGGCACAGCTACGAAA